>OY992881.1:63998530-64496030 GCA_963921405.1 Cepaea hortensis
AGCTGAACTGAGCAAAAGATTCTGCTCTTAAGCTGGGAGAATTATTTCCAGTTGAAACATTCTTGGATGATTGTATACTATTGTATCTTATAAAGATGGCAGCTTCACCATCTTTGATCCGTCTGTGTAAACATATGTCCATTCTGCTGGGTTGTATTTTTCTCTAGAGCTAGCACATTTAACTGCAGTGAGCTGTGTTGATCTGCCTTCTTTATCCATGTGATCCCTGTGTAGTATGACATTTTTTTTAGCAATGATGTCCAGATTTATCACAATACTTTGGCATTTCTCCTTCTGTAGGCGTGCTAGGGAGGAATATATATGTGGCTGTGTATTCTCCCAGCTCCTCTTCCTCCTGGTGGTTTCTGTTCTGAAGCTGACACCGGCTAGCACGACACTAGAATCTTATCTTCTTTTCCATCTGATATTTAAGGAAATTGGAGCTGCTGATATTATTATGTGTTGTTAGCTATTTAAACTTTCTATACACAACTGTCTCTGTATTTTGTGTTTGATTGTTTTTTAAGTAATGTTATTTTTCTCTTCTCCACCTCTTCTTTTTATATGCTATATGCATGTCATTTGTCTTTTCCTTGTGTTGTGGCTGTCAGTACCTCACGTTTGCATTCTTCTCTTTTCCAAGATATGCCAACACTCTTCCCAAAACCCACATTTCCACTGCTTCCTTTCCCTCCATTTCATTACTCAAGTCATACCATTCACAAACACTCAGAAGAACAGGCCACACACAAACTGTCAGTAAGCAAATGCTTCTGCTTGACCTGGTATCCTGTTTTTCATCCTTTTATTATTTCTAGAGTTTTTTGATATTGAGGTGTTTGTTCTGTATCCCCGTGTCACGCTTTCCATTTCTATCAATTTTATCTTCAGAGCGCGTCTCTGAACACCCATGCTTCGTTAGATAAAATAATACTGTTTTACTTATACCATCTGTCTAAGGATTCCCCTGTGTGCTTACAAATATTTTTATTTTGGTAAAAATTATAATCATTGGAGTTGGGTGAAAGAATCAATACTACACTTATTTGGCTCTATCACCGTGCGGCTCTCACACAAGCACTCTACTCAGACAGAATGAAAAGAACTTGGAGGATTGTTGAGATGTGTTATAACAAGATGCAAAGAGTGACCTGGGCAGAAAAAAGTACAAATTAATAGGGACATAAAAGCCTAGGGCGGATAGTTAACTATTGAACAGTACACAAAATATATTCCTTTGGCTACGTCACAATATTAGACATGGGTGTCTACCATTAAAATTGTGATCCTAGCACTCAGGCTACCATAAACTTTGTTTCCCCATCTGACACATCCCTGTCATTTCTTGATGCGTGACACGGGACCACTTCTATGTCCACCATCTTGTCCGTGGTTCCAAAAATGGCGGTTACCATTCCAGAAATTACCGCCTCCTACTAAACCAATGATCTTCCAGTCTCGTTACCAAGACCACCCTCCGCCTCACTGGACATCCTGCTCTGCATGGCCCGAAAGCAGTACCGCGTCACTTTTGGCTATAAATCCACTGCCTTTTCCCCTCCATTCTGTCTCGCACAACCCAACATGCTCATCTTATGAAATTTCATCTCTTTCACCACCTGTGCCGTCTTTCAGAACGCATAAATAGCCCTAACACGCCAGGTTCCAATTATGAAGAAATTTTTAGGTAGAGGAGGACAGTTGGCAGTCCATACTCCCCGCGAAGAAAGCTCCGGAAGTCTGGATCTGGACAGCGAGAGAGATCTAATCACACAGATTGGTGTGAGAATTAGATATTGATGAATAATATGGGCAGGACATGAAGAGAACTTCAGGAGTTAGCAAAAGATAGAATGAAGTGCCGTGAGTTCGTTGAGGACTTATGCTCCAGTTGGGGATACATGACAGAAGATGAGAAGAAGAGCATAAAGATATGGGCAGGACACGAACAACCAGTTAGCACAAAACAGGCTCAGCTAAGAAGCTACAGGTGATTCATTACCGTCACCCTTCAATGCGGAGAAGGGACTGGATGATGATGATGTCTGGCTTACACACGCTGCCTGAGAAGTCACTGGAGCGGAGTGGTTACCCTCAGTCTTGCAAACACAGTTCCTGAATGTAATTTACGATACGTATATTGGCCAAAACAGTACGACTGTAGCGTGAACGCCACCTGAGAAAATCAGTACCAGAAATCCCCTTGAAGATCATGGCGGCTGTCTTGATTATGAGCTTACGCCCCACGTGTGTAATACGGTCATAACAAAAATGTGGCACTTATGGCATGTACCCAATAGACTCTTTCACTGTGGGCCTTACACCATGTCTCGAATCTGCTTGAACTCTTTCATTGTCGACCCTCTATCATCTCCCCTATGTGCTCTAACTCTTTCTTTGTGGGCACTAAATCATCTCCCCTATCTGCTTTAACTCTTTCATTCTGGGTCATCTATCATTTCCCCTATATGCTTTAACTCTTTCATTGTCGACCCTCTATTATCTCCCCTATGTGCTCTAACTCTTTCTTTGTGGGCACTAAATCATCTCCTCTATATGCTTTAACTCTTTCATTCTTTGCCCTCTATCATCTCCCCTATATGCTTTAACTCTTTCTTTGTGGGCTCAAATCATCTCCCCTATATGCTTTAACTTTTTAATTGTGGGCCCTCTATCATCTCTCCTACATGCTTTAACTCTTTTTTGTGGGCCCTAAATCGTCTCCCCTATTTACTTTAACTCTTTCATTGTGGACCCTCTATCATTTCGCCTAAATGCTTTAACTCTTTCATTGTGGGTCCTTTGTCATCTCCCCTATATGTTTTAACTATTTCATTGTGGGACCCTAAATAATCTCCCCTATAGGCTTTAACTCTTTCATTGTGGGCACTCTCATTTCCCTTATATGCTTTAACTCTTTCACTGTGGGCCTTACACCATGTCTCGAATATGCTTGAACTCTTTCATTGTGGGTCTTTTATCCTCTCGCCAATATGCTATAACTCTTTCATTATGGGCCCTACATCATCTCCCCAATATGCTTTAATTCTTTCATTGTGGGCCTAAAATCGTCTCCCCAATGTGCTTTATCTCTTTCGTTGTGGGTCCTAAATCTTCTCCCCAAAATGCTTTCACTTTTTCACTGTGGGTACTAAATCATCTTCCCAGAATGCTTTAACTCTGTAATTATTATCCCTCTATCATCTGCCCAAATTACTTTAACTCTTTCATTGTAAGGCCTAAATAATCTTCCTAATATGCTTTAACTTTTTCACTGTGCGCCCTAATTCATCTCCCCAATATGCTTTAATTCTTTCATCGTGAGCCCTGTATAACGTCTCCAATATGATCTAACTCTTTCAGTGTGGGTCTAACACCATGACTCCAGTATCCGTTCACTTGTTCCATATGGGCCTTACACCGTGTCTGCAATATGCGTTAACTCGTTCATTAAACTTGGGCCCTGCGAAGAGAAGCGGCTGGCCCAGTGGCTAGAACGCAGGATTCTCCTACGGGAGACCCGGGTTCGATCCCTCGGTAAGATGTGAGATTTTTTTCTGTCGGGGGCAAAAAGAAAATCCTGACCTGCACAGTTCGCGGCGACTGCACTAGCCTGGCGGCTTTAATTCCTCAGGCTCAAAGACCCCTCTGCCATACACAACAAGGTACTATATTGGCAGAAAATGACAGACAGACTTGCGAAGACCAGGTTTCTGGCCCAATATATTTTGGCTAAAAGTAATCAAGCAAGAGAACACATTACGCGATCCGTGGACTTCAATGGGAAGAACCAATCATACATCACACCCTGCTTATGTCATAAAAAGTAAATAGCAGGTAAATGATCTACTTTACTTTGTCTTGTCGACACATTTAGTGTTTGCTCTTATTGTAAACATGACATTTCTACATTCTGTATTTATGTGTTTTCTATTTGTATTTCAGCAACTAATAACTTGGTCAATATCTGCCCCACAATTGACTACATGGCCACGTTGAAAGAAAGGCACTATGGCAAACATTCGATTCGTGAAGGCTCCTAACGACAACCGAATACGACCAGTTTCAGACGCAACCAAGGCTGACCTGAATTACAACTCTCCATTTACACCAGACAACAGCGCGCATGTTTCTGCCCTGAGATGTGATAATGCTGTACCAAACACAAGACCAAACATTGACATCGGACACACGGCGCCACAGAATCTCTTCATCACCTGCAACAACAATAGTAACAACGAACCCATGCAATTTCTTACTCCTCGAGTAACAACAACTGGCAGTAGCAAGAAAGATACTAGAGACAATAATTATACAGGAAACAGTTCTAAAATGTCCAAAAGACAATCTTTCAATGATGGTTCGCCCGCTTTGGCATTTGAAGCAAAAGATAACGAGAATGACAAATGCATTAAAGTGAATGAAACGCTAAAATATGTTACCAATAAATCTGAACAAAATGTTGTTTCCCGCACAACTGGAGATGAAAGCAACAAAGCTACAAGGACAAAACTTGAACATACGAAGAGAAAACAAGGTGATCATGAATTAAATCTTACACAAATGAAAGGTGCAAAGGAAACTCAAGATGTAACGACAAAGGCAGAACTCAAGGAAAGAGAATCAGATAGTATGCCTGAAATCTGCAAGTCAGGAAATCTCACATCTCAATCTGGCATTCAGCAATCTCAACAGCAAGAACAGAAAAGATCCAAGCGCCAGGAAGAGAAACAGTCTACATCTCATCCATCGCACAATCACCAAGATGCTAATCGACAGGCTGCTGGCAGTACTGCCCAACAGTTCAAGTCTCAAGCAGGTAATCGTGGATTGTGTAGAAGCATCAGCGATGCTGAGATACTAGACGAACCTTCGTTCTTCAGGTCCATCAGCGATGTGAAATATTATGGTCTTGATAGTGAGGACACAGACGCTGTAATCATGACTGAAAATACCAAAGAGAAAAGAGTGTTAACGGATGCCACAGGTGATTACAGACCTAATTCCAAGAGACCGGAGGAGACGAAAACCGGTAGACAAGATGTGGTGTCTAAATCTGGAGTAGATAGTAGCTCGAAAAGCAAAACTATGGGCAAAGCAGAAAACGAAGGCAATGTTACTGTGAAGAAAAGCGAAACAGTAAAGAAGAGCACTCTGAACTCACCAGAAGAGCAAAAATCAAGCATTATACAAGAGAATAAAATAGTTAGGCAAGATGTGTCTAAATCTGGACTAGATAGCAGTTCAAAATGGAAAGGAGAACATGAAAGCACACTTAATGTGAAGAATAATGAAACAATAAAGCAGAACAAACCAGAAGAGACGAAAGGAAGCATGACACATGATAAGAAAACTGACACGTCGGAGCGGAGCACAGGAAATACATTAGCTGTCGTGAAAAGTAAAATATCAGAAGCGATTAAAACGGGCTTCAAGAAATTAGACAATCTGGACGAGAAAAATATTAAAGAATCAAATGACAAGAAAGTGAACACGCTTGCAGGGAAAACGGATGGCACATTTTATGAAGTTCAAAGTAATGCATTAAGCGTATCTCACAGTAAAGTATCACAGGAAAGAAATGTGAGTGTGACACAAAATAAGGCATCACAGGAGAAGAATGTGGGGGTAATGCAATGTAAAACAGCAGATAAAGTCGGTGTCACGAAAGACAAAATAAATGAACATAATAGTTTTGGTGTGGCGTCAAGTGAGATGATAGAAGATAAGAAACTGGGTGTGGCTCAAAATAAACTGTTGGGGGAAAAGAAAACAGATGTGACAAATGATAAATTATCAGAAGATAGGTTAGGAATGACGCAAGGTAAAATAGCAGACGGTAAGAAATCGGATGTGACGCAAAGAAAAATAGTGGAAGATAAAGCGGGTACGACTCAAAATAAAATACAACATGACAAGAGAGTAGGTGTAACGAAGACAAACGTTTCAGAGGAGAAGTATAACTCGACTGGAGAGAAGAAAACAAACATGTTAGAAGACAATAAAAACGTAAATGACATTAACACACTTGATGGAACAAAGAGTAAACTATCAGAAGAAAAGAAATTGGGGATGACAAAAAGGAACACATTAGAAGAAAATATGTGTAACATATTGAAAGAAAAGGACGTGTACTCGTTAGCAGACAGCAAAATTAACATGTTCGAAGTTAACAGAAGTAATGCACATGGAACGCATGTTAACTTATCAGAAGAGACAAATGTAATGGGAACACAAGGCAAACTGTCTGTAAAGAAGAATTTGGTTGCCACGCAAGATACAATGTTTGAAGGGAAGACAGAAGGTAGATCGCTGAAAGAGAAAATTTCTGATAAGACCCAGGATAAAATGTTCGAAGAAAGGACTACAGATAAGACACAAAGTAAACTACTAGAAGATAAAACATTGGGTGGTGCGCACACCAGAACTTCAGAAAATAAGGAATTAGCCAAGCCGCAAATTACAGTATCAGAAGAGAAGAAATTGTTGGCTGCAGAAGATAAAATATCAAAAGATAAGAAATTAATGACGATGCAAACTAAAATAGCAGAAGAGAAAAGGGTTGGTATCGCAGGTGTCACACAGGGTAAAATATCAGAAGATAAAAAGTTGGCGCTGACGCAGAGTAAAACATCAGAAGATAAGAAACTGGGTAGTAAACAAACTGAAATATCAGACCAAAAGAAAGTAGGTGTAACACAAAGTCAAATATCAGGAGAGAAGAGATGTGGTACCACACTAGAGAAGATAGTAGAAGATAAGAAATTAGGCGTGCTGCAAGGTAAAATACCGGAAGAGCGTATATTAAGTAAAATATCGGAAGATAAGAAATTCACAATGCAAGGAAAAACATCAGAAAATAAGAATATGGACAAGCATTGTGAACTTCAACAAGATCAAAAATATAATACGCCAGATGAAACTAAAAGTCGCATATTTGTAGACAAGAAAAACGGCAGTCTGGGAGAGAGCAAAACTATCACAACAAATGAAAAGTATCTTAATGTCAAAGATTCTAAAGAGGTAGCTGTAGCGAAAGGTAATATGTCAGAAGATAAGAAATTACGTGAGACAAAGGGTAAAATGTCAGAAGATAAGAAAGTAGATGTGATTACAGGTAAAATATTGGAAGAGAAACAATTAGTTGCCACGAAAGGTAAATTATTAAATGAGAACAAATTAGGAGTGGCGCAAGCAAGTAAATTGGAAGAAAGAAAAGGCAATATATTAGAAGAGAAAACATTTAGACAATCGAAAGATAGCAGTCTAGATGTGAAGAAAAATAAATTAACAGACTCGATGAAAGTTGATTCTATAGAAGAGGTGAGATCGAAAACAGTTAAGAAACATAAAAGTAATAAACTTGATGCAAGCAAAGGCGCTATACTAAATGAAACAACAAGTAAAATATTAGAACAAAGGAAAAATGCAAAGAAACAAAAGATGTTAGATGAAGAGTATAACGCAACAGGACAAAGGGGGAATGAACCAAAGGAAGTCAAACACGACAGTGCACTACGGAAAGCAAGTGTGACGTCTGAGTTGGATACGACCATAAATAGTACAGTGCTCGACTCTATGTCGCCTGCTGATAGGATGAAATCTCGAAGATCTGCTCTTTCGAATCCAGAAAAGATGATAATGAGTCAAGATCAACGAGAGAAGATTGAGAAAGACGTGGAGAAGACAAAGACGTCAATGGCTCGGAAAGTATCCCTGTTCTTGAATGTTCAACTAGGGTTAAACAAGGAGGAGGATCTTATTTAACTCTTAGTACATCACACGCTACCTGGAGTAGCAGCAGTTCGCTTCAGAAATACCTGGTTACACTTCCTATGGCTGTTCCATGATAAACCTTCGATTACTCATTTAAAGGCCACGTTTGTACTGGCTAATTCTAGGAAATAGAATTCGGGCCGACAAACTAATTCAAAAGAATGTAATCCCTTAGTGAATGTAAACACGGAAGCCACAGACAATATATTGCACGATTTCTTGCCTGACATATTTCGCTGCATCTCGTCAAGTGGCTATGTATTATTAGTATTTCAGCCCATGTATTATTCATGTAGTCATTTCAAATAGTATAAACTCTGCAGTGTGCACCTGACGAGATGCAGCAAAAAATGGGAGGCCAAAAAAAAAACGTGCATTATATTTATTGTTTGTGACATGTGTTTAAAACAAATTAATTATCGCTAAATTATCAAAGATCAGTTCATAAATGCCAACCTAATTATACGTACGATTTAGAGAGGTGGGTGGTATCTTTATTGGAAAGAAGACACGTTTTCAGCTGAGTGGCTGAGGGGTTAAGACTTTCGCCTCTCGCTCCTGCAGACATTGATGGAATCTTGGCGTGGATCCTGGGATAGTGAATCTAACGTCTAGCCTTCTCAGAAAAGGGCGAAAACCTCGGAGGAGGGCGTGAGCACGTTGCGTGCGTTATGGAGCAGGCCGAATAGATCACTAGCCAGATAAACATTCAAAGTTCGAAAAGCTACCCACAAAAAAAGAATATTTATCAGATGAGTGAAGCCTCACTGATACTACGGAGTGCGTGCACTTTCTTCACATTCTCATTGTGTCATCTAAGAGAGGAGGTTAGACATTTACGGAGATATCCGCGTGCAATGAAAGTGATCCTTGGCCAAAAACAAAAACCAAAAACACCAAACAAACAAACACGTCGTTTAGATTTCACACACAATGTCACGTCATTACAAACATACAGAAGTGAGGTCTGTTATTTCTGTTCTCGTACATGTCAGGTGCATGCCACATTGGCTTGCGTTCTACTAAGAGTTAAACATAATTGTACTGTGTTTATTTATTTATTTTTTCAATGTAATTTTTTCAGCTTTCATCGTAGTACACCGTGGCTTAAGAGATAGTGAAACTCGCAGTTTCATAATTCTACGACATACCACGTAGGGGGTTCGAAACCAGCTCCGGGAGATTTGAGAGCAGACCGGTTTGCGTTGATATCGGTGGTATGAGACGTCGGCTGTTAAGGAAGCAATGGCAAACTACTGAACTAACATTGCTAGTAGATCACAAACAACCTATGAATAATCGGGGTTGATTACAACGTCCTGTACAAAGACATGAAATTAACTTTTTTGTTAATCATAGTAAAGAAAATGTGAGCCAGGCTTTACTGAAGTCCCAAATCGAGCACGAGAATGGTATAATAATCGTTAAAGTGTAGTTTGTTCGCTTTGGATCCATGCTAGGGTTTTAGTTAATGTGCTCCAGTGTCATCAAAAGAGACAGCCCTTGCGTGTCAACCAAGCAACCAATCATACAAGTCAGCCAGCCAGCTAACCAACTAATCAAACAGCTCAGCAGCCATCATCCAACCATCAATATCCCATCTGTTCAATCAACCAAACTGTCATCCAACCAGATAAGTAAGCATACATCAATCGATTAACTATCTATCCACCCACCCACCAATTACACCGCCCACGCAACTAACCATTCAACCACCTTCCAACCAAACAACCACCCACTCAATTAACCAACAACAAACCCAACCAACCACCCACCCAACCACTCACCAAAACAAACAACTTACCAATCCCCCACCCAACCAACTAATCAATAACCCAGCCAACCAACCAACCACTTACCAAATCAATCAGTCAACCACCCAACCAACCAACCAGCCAGCCAACTAATTAGCCAACTAACCACTCACACAACCAATCAACGACCCACCCACTCAACACCCAACCAACCAACCCGCCAGCCAACTAATTAGCCAACCAACCACTCACACAACCAACCAACGACCCACCCACCCAACCACCCATCCAAACCACCCAACCAAGCTGCAGGTACTCCTGAGTAAAGTAAAGAACCATTTTATACTACTTACGGCGCATTTGACATATGATGATAAACCCGTGTTTGTGTAGCCCAGTCTGCACTCGGTAAGGTATGTGCTCATTATCACACAGGCCGCTTTACTTCCCAAACATTATCTGGTACCACTGTAGAATGGGTCGACTAGAGCCTCCAATGTTAATTACAGAAATTCCGTCCCAATGGGGATTCGTACACTTGACCACAGGTCCGACAGGCGAGCCAGCTAGCTTCTGTGCTACCACGACCCCAAGCGTGTATGTGCTTGTGTGTAACTACACACATATAATATGCTCCTAACCTCCGAGTTACAGCTTTTCAATGTATGGCGTTAAGGTCACACAGAAATGTTGAGATTTTCATTATTAACTGACAAGGTGGCACTTGATTCGAAATATGACTTTGTAGTATATTAACGCTAACGGTTTCTTGCAACTACTGTTGTCGCTGTGATTAATTTATGGTGTTACATTTATTGTGTTATGCTCTCAAATGTTTATAATTTTCGTTTACTGTTGTTGTTGTGATTAAAATATAAAGTGATATACTGTAAACAAAAGTGAAGAGACAGTCGTAAGCATAACAAGAAAACACGACGTAAGAATGACACGAAGTAATAATTTAATTTTAGAATCTATCGAGCCGATTAAACTCAATGATGAGAGAAGCATGCTAAGAGCAGCCAAAGAATAGAATTCCCTCCACTATTGCAATCATAAGGAGCTTGCCTGCCACCCGGTGGTCACAATTTCGATCCCCACTGGGGCAGATGCGATTTGTTAAAATTGACTTCGGTTCGCAGGCCTAAAACACGATCCAGGAAACATCTTGGGTAGTAATTTCCGCCTCATGATACTGACCGTAAGAGGAGCGGCTGGCCGAGCGGCTAGAACGCCGGATTCTCCTTCGGGAGACCCGGGTTCGAATCCTCGGTAAGGTGACGGATTTTTTTCTGTCGGGGGCAAATAGAAAATCCTAACCTGCACAGTTCACGGCGACTGCACTAGCCAGGCGGCCTTAATTCCTCAGGCTCAAAGACACACCCCCCCCCCCCCTCTTTCCTCTGCCATACACCGCAAGGTACAATACTGGCAGTAAATGACAGTTTGATGATTGACCACATCACCCGCCGAGTGCCGCTTGGTCTATACAAAATATGGGTCTAACGCCATATGCTTCATGAGCTTTAAGACTTGAAATAAGGCCCTTTACTTGTTATTTTACTATTGCAATCTTTACCATTAAAACAGACACTTAAGTAACAGCTCTTGTTTATTTCTACTGAGAGATGCGCCACTTTACATTTACAACATTATAAACCAAGCAGAGCGGTAAGAAAAACGTTTAGTCGTTGATCACTTAGTATACGATCTAACCATCCGACAATGTCCTTCAATAGATAAATAACTGTATTTTTAAATATATCTGCCATTATTATTATTCTTCTTCTTCTTCTTCTTCTTCTTCTTCTTCTCCTTCTTCTTCTTCTTTTTCTTCTTCTTCTTCTTCTTCTTATTATTATTATTATTATTATTATTCGTCTTCTTCGTCTTTTTCTTCTTCTTCTAATACTACTACTACTACTACTACTACTACTACTACTACTACTACTACTACTACTACTACTACTACTACTACTACTACTACTACTACTACTACTACTACCACCACCACCACCACCACCACCACTACTACTACTACTACTACTACTACTACTACTACTACTACTACTACCACTACTACTACTACTACTAGAACTACTATTACTACTACTACTACTACTACTACTACTACTACTACTACTACTACTACCACTACTACTACTACTACTACTAGAACTACTACTACTACTAATACTACTACTACTACTACTACTACTACTACTACTACTACTACTACTACTACTACTACTACTACCACCACCACCACCACCACCACTACTACTACTACTACTACTACTACTACTACTACTACTACTACTACTACTACTACTAGAACTACAACTACTACTACTACTACTACTACTACTACTACTACCACCACCACCACTACCACTACTACTACTACTACTAGAACTACTACTACTACTACTACTACTACTACTACTACTACTACTACTACTACTACTACTACTACTACTACTACTACTACTACTACTACTACTACTACTTCTACTGCTGCTGCTGCTAATACTTCTCTTTTTCTTCTTCTTCTTCTTCTTCTTCTTCTTCTTCATCATCTATACCATTTTTCTCTTCTTCTATTGTTTCTTTTTGACAACATCATAAATTCATTCATGGGGCAGAGTAAGAAATAATGCGATGATTTTCCCTTGACATTCGTATGTGTGGTTTGTGGCCTCCAACTGTGACAGAAACATCAGACACCAGAACAAGGGGTTACTAGTAGCCTGCTCAGCACAAGTACTCGACCCAGGCCACTAGGAGGTCCTGACACCTCAGTGATGTAGATTTGAATGTCCATGCCCCTATGGCGTCTTGTTTAGTCACAACCAATTATATTAATGTCTTTGGTATTACTTGTTATGAGTGTAGTAGCTCGGTGGATTATTAAAAGTGTAATAAAATCGCTGATTGTGTTGGTGTCGTTGATATGAGTTTAATTGCTTCTATTCATCAATGTATGCAGGATGTAATCTGATTAACAGGCCTCGATCTGGCACTGGATAGTACACACATTGAGAAAACATGAGGAAAATATCACTACATACCCTTTGTCTGGAACCAACACGGCTGACGAGATAGTAAGAGACCTAAAAAAAAAACACACGGAGAATACAATTAAAACAGAGATGAATATTGTGCAAATGATATGAAAAATGCTGCAAAAGGGGGGAAGTGGCAACAATTATAACGGCTTGGTGTGAGTTGTTTGTGGTCCTATGTCCCAATGGGCACAAGAAAAAGGAGAGAACAAGATATGATATTGTCCCTATATCCTTGTTCTGTCTGTTTTCGCTCTTTCTCTCTTCGAGATTATACTTACACTCGTTTCATGCTTATGCCTTCCTTAGCATATTATTATATATTCGCCTGTGTAGATTTATACTGCTACGATCAGTCTTGTTTCACTTAATACTAGGATTAACATTCGTTTCTTTTTCCTTTCTCTCTTGACATTATCCAATTTACAACCAGTATGAGTATTCTCACATTCACCAAGGCATGTTAAAAAGTCCTTTATTTATCTTATTTTACAGAACCATTAGTTCTTGTATATGTATCATGTACCATATCAATTGGCCTCGGAAATTATATGTTTTCCATAGACTTGTGATATATCACGCCATGATACAAAAAGGTTAGTGTCTATTCTCCCTATCATGATATATCCATTTTTACATCAATATTACCAGTTGACAGGCTCAAAGACCCCCCCCCCCCCCCTGCCATACATCGCAAGGTACTATATTGGCAGTAAATGACAGTTAAACAGATTCCAGTGTCTCTTCTTATGACATCCACAAAGACCGATGCATTTCCGTTTGACTGTGGCGTGTTTCTGCGTCTTATCTTCTTTAGGTTATCTTCACCAGTCACTCCACCATAAGATATTTTCGTATGACTAGAACCAGACAAAAATAACACTTTATGCGGAACAACAGGACAGCTGATGAACAGTCACATGTTTACATGACAAGAGACCGACACGACGAAGTCCAGCGTAGCTAAATCTCTAATAAATACACCAAAGACAACAATAATCACTTGACTTTAATGCTATATGTATCCAAACACACACTGCGAGTTATATAAGAAATATTTCAGAGTAAACGTCACACTGGTTTGGACAAAACATTTCTGGAAGAAGAGGTTTGTCCCGACCAGCACGAAGATTGATACACTGGAGACATCATGGACATGAAAGTGCACGAGGCTGTGAAACTGACAAAGTATGGAGAATCAATTCCGCAAGTCGTAACTAAAGCGACGGTCTGCTAAGGACCATTTACATAACAATGATGTTTCTCGTATATTCATCCCAACGATTAGTGTTACAATTAGTAAAATAGTCTCTACATCCCGACAATTAGTGTAACAACTAGTCAAAGAGTTTACATCTAGACGATTAGTATAACAAATAGTCAATAAGTATCTACACCCGGAGGATTAGTGTAATGACTAGTCAATGAGTATATACACCTGGATGATTAGTGTAACATGTAGTCAATGGGTTAATACATCCGGGTGATTAGTCTAGCAACTAATCATAAATTATATACATGTGATCAGTGTAACAATATACTCATTTGACTAGTAGTTACACTAATGATGTGTATACTCTTTGACTAGTTGTTACACTGTTTTGTTATGAGAAGAAATGGATTGGAGAACTTAGTGACAACTGGCAAGATCGAAGGGAACAGACCAAGAGGAAGACGGAGAGAAAAATACCTGGATGGCTTGGCCATATGGCATGGACGAGACAGGAACACAGAGCTGATCCACGACTCTGGTGGTGGTGGTGGTGGTAGTGGTAGTGGTAGTGGTAGTGGTAGTGGTAGTGGTAGTGGTAGTGGTAGTGGTAGTGGTAGTGGTAGTGGTAGTGGTAGTGGTAGTGGTAGTGGTAGTGGTAGTGGTAGTGGTAGTGGTAGTGGTAGTGGTAGTGGTAGTAGTAGTAGTAGTAGTAGTAGTAGTAGTAGTAGTAGTAGTAGTAGTAGTAGTAGTAGTAGTAGTAGTAGTAGTAGTAGTAGTAGTAGTAGTAGTAGTAGTAGTAGTAGTAGTAGTAGTAGTAGTAGTAGTAGTAGTAGTAGTAGTAGTAGTAGTAGTAGTAGTAGTAGTAGTAGTAGTAGTAGTAGTAGTAGTAGTAGTAGTAGTAGTAGTAGTAGTAGTAGTAGTAGTAGTAGTAGTAGTAGTAGTAGTAGTAGTAGTAGTAGTAGTAGTAGTAGTAGTAGTAGTAGTAGTAGTAGTAGTAGTAGTAGTAGTAGTAGTAGTAGTAGTAGTAGTAGTAGTAGTAGTAGTAGTAGTAGTAGTAGTAGTAGTAGTAGTAGTAGTAGTAGTAGTAGTAGTAGTAGTAGTAGTAGTAGTAGTAGTAGTAGTAGTAGTAGTAGTAGTAGTAGTAGTAGTAGTAGTAGTAGTAGTAGTAGTAGTAGTAGTAGTAGTAGTAGTAGTAGTAGTAGTAGTAGTAGTAGTAGTAGTAGTAGTAGTAGTAGTAGTAGTAGTAGTAGTAGTAGTAGTAGTAGTAGTAGTAGTAGTAGTAGTAGTAGTAGTAGTAGTAGTAGTAGTAGTAGTAGTAGTAGTAGTAGTAGTAGTAGTAGTAGTAGTAGTAGTAGTAGTAGTAGTAGTAGTAGTAGTAGTAGTAGTAGTAGTAGTAGTAGTAGTAGTAGTAGTAGTAGTAGTAGTAGTAGTAGTAGTAGTAGTAGTAGTAGTAGTAGTAGTAGTAGTAGTAGTAGTAGTAGTAGTAGTAGTAGTAGTAGTAGTAGTAGGCCTCTTTTAGTCCTGAAGGACTATAGAGTTGTGCCGCTTGGGAGGTGCCTGGCAGCACCGCTGGTGACTGTATAGTCCAATGCGCGAGTCACAATCCCTGTCACAGTTTCCACATCTGTAAGACGAGGCAAGTCCCGCAGTAAGTGACTGCGCTTTGAGCCTGTGCAGCCTATCCTCAGTTCGTTGGATCAGATTGCGCTCAAAGAGCACAAGTCCGTTTTGTACATCTGTTCTCCAGGAACATCTGTCTGTTGCAACTCTCTCCCACGTATCTGGATCTATTCCAATGGTTTCCATATCTTGTTTACACACATCCCTATATCGCATTTGGGGTCTTCCGGTTGGCCTCTTTCCTGTGGCTAGTTCTCCGTAAAGAAGATCTTTGGGAATACGTTCATCCCCCATTCGAGATACGTGGCCTAGCCACCGGAAGCGTCTATGCTTGAGGATGGTGTGCTCTTTCAAGCACCTGTTTGTTTGTTATTTGGTCTTTCCATGTTATGCCCAGGATACGTCTCAGACATCTCATGTGAAAGGAATTCAACTTCCTTTCCTGTCTTGAGTACAGGATCCAGGATTCAGACCCATAGAGTAGTGTGCTAACAACACAAGCTTTATATACTTGAGCTTTTGTACGCTCTGTTAGTCTATTATTCTCCCAAACTCTTTTAGCTAGCCTGGAAAATGTTGTGGCTGCATTTCCAATGCGTCTGTCGATTTCTGTCTCTAATGAAAGATTATCTGATATTGTCGACCCCAAATACACAAACTCGTGGACGACCTTCAATTCGTAATTAGAAATTTTGATTGACGGAGGCGCACCAGCATCTTGTTCCATCACCTGTGTTTTATTTAGGCTAATGGTGAGCCCAAAGTCTTTGCAGGCGGCTGCAAAACGATCTTTGAGCCTTTGGAGATCTTCTGTTGTATGAGTAGTCAGTGCTGCATTATCTGCAAAAAGTAGTTCTCTTACGCATCTTGATCTTATTTTGGTCTTTGCCTTGAGTCTTGATGGGTTAAAAAGTTTGCCATCAGATCTTGTGTGGAGGTATCGACTCTGGTAATCGAGTTAAATGGCGAGTCATGACCGCCCACGCTTTCAGGCATGGCACATGATTGATTGATTGTAATAACTAGTCAAGTAGTATACACATCATTATAATTAGTGTAACTACTAGTCAAATAAGTATATACATCATTATAATTAGTGTAACAATTAGTTAAATAGTTTCTACATCCTTCTATCAGTGTAACAGCTAGTCAAACAGAATATACATCCTGAAATTTAGTGTAACAACTAATTAAAGAGTGTACATATCCGGATGATTAGCAGAACAGCTAGTTTTTTTGTTGCTTTTTTTAAGCCGTTCTCCGTGGCCAAAGCCTTGCGAAAGCGGTTCGTGAGCCGCTTACCAGGCGTTCGAAACGCAGCCGCGACCGATTTGTGCAGCAGACCGTGTCGCGTTGTGTTATAACGTGTTGGTATGGGAGCCGGTCGTTCAGAAAGCAATGACAAACTACTGAACGTAAAATTTGCCGAGTATATCAACAGCAGCTGAAAAATCTTGGTGTTGAATGCAACGTCCTGCAAGGGATATGCAACAAATTTTAGAGAAAGGTTTTTCCCCCTCGCTCGCATTGAACTCAAGCGTAGTCCATACACACTATTCCTAGTAGTGATGAACTGATGTTTGTGTGTGGATTAGCTTTCCCTATTAACAGTTACCCTCGCCATGAGGCGAACCCACTCCGACTTCAGAGGTGACAGCTAGTCAAGGAGTATATACATCTGGACGATTAGTGGAACAGCAAGTCAAAGAGTATATACATCTGAACGATAAGTGGAACAGCTAGTCAAAGAATATATACATCTGGACGATAAGTGGAACAGCTAGTCAAAGAATATATACATCTGGACGATAAGTGGAACAGCTAGTCAAAGGGTATATACATCTGAACGATAAGTGGAACAGCTAGTCAAAGGGTATATACATCTGGACGATAAGTGGAACAGCTAGTCAAAGAATATATACATCTGGACGATCAGTGGAACAATTAGTCAAAGGGTATATACATCTGGTTGATTAGTAATAAAAGCTAATCAAGACGGCCTGAATGTCATATCTACAAGCTTCCAATGAGTAGTGTAAAACATTGTCAAAGACTACTTGAATGTCGCAAAATCTAGTCAACAACAACGTGTTTAGCATAACACCCAGTCAAAGACTACTTTGATCAGTGGGTGGATGGGTGGGTGGGTGGGTGGGTGTGTGTGTGTGGGAGGGGGTTTGTTATGAGGACAAAATAAAGTTGAAAACTTAGTGACAACTTGTAAAAGTGTTAGGAAAACAGCAAAGAGACGAATTCTTTAATTACTTATTCATCACCATCATCATCATAATCATAATCATCATGTGCCATGCCGGTAAGCGTTGGAGGTCATGTTTTGCCATCTCACACGATCACTAGAATCGTGGATCTGCTCAGCGTTCTTGTCTAGACCATACAACGTGGTCAATCCATCCAGGTATTTACTTCTCTGCCCTCCCCTGGTTCTCTTCCCCTCGATCTTACCAGTTGTCACCACGTTCTCCAATTTATTTCTTCTCATAACGTGACCAAAAAATTGTGACTGTCTACGTCTCATTTCTCTAATCTGTTTACGGTTTTCATTTGTTTCTTGTAGGACTTGGTCATTGGTTTTTCTGTCTGCCCATGGTATTCTTTGCATTCTCCTCAAAAACCACATTTCCACAGCCATTGGATGTTTTTTTGTTTTTTTGTGTTTTTTTCAGCTTGACTCCTGTCCACGCTTCACATCCATACAACAGTCTCCCATGACACTTATACTGAAGACTTCCGACCTATTTAATCACAACGAAAGCAACAAGCAATACTGATCAACATCACATCACACTGGCGTAACCCATAAGAGCTCCGTTCAACTCCTAACTCAAGCATGAGTCCAGAGAATCTCAGCTCAGTGCACGAACTCCGTAGCACCGGCGAGGATCCTGAAATACTTTGGGTAAATTTTTAACACGAAATTGTTCCCAGGCAGCGCTGCTAGGTTACTCTTTTTCGATTTCCAACTGCCAAGGGATATTTCATGTGCGCAACATTACACACGGGCATCCGATCTCACTACCCAGAGACCAGGGGAAATTTTGTTACTAGAAGTCCACGTGAAAAAAATCCCGGCCCTAACGGGGGTTTGAACCCAGGACCTCCAGCACTCGAGGCGGACACCATACGCAGAGACCACTAAACCCCACTGTTGTATGGCAGTGAATCGTAGGACGCGAACGAGGAGATTTAGAAGTGCTTGGGGGATACTGAGATTCCTGAAAAGGCTATTTAAAAGCAGAATAAATACAAATATAACAAACGGAATAACAGTGTTCTTGAGTCATGCAAGAGATGGACTGGAAAACACCGTGACGACTGGACAGGCCAGGGATAGAAGAGGCATGGATAGACCGAGAGAAATTACGACGGTGGCATGCGGTAATATCATCAATAGAAATGATCAAGAGCATCAGGGACCGTGATGTGTGGAAATGCATGATCACCTAAGCCAGCAGGACACATGATGATGATGATGATGATGATGATGATGATGATGATGATTAGTAGGAGGATGTGGAGGAGGATGAGGAGGAGGAGGAAGAGGAGGAGGAGGATTGGTCGATCGCAGTACCCTACTGATCTGAAAAAGTAATTCTGCTGGGGATTGAACCAGGACCCGTGATATATACAAAATAAGAAGCAATTGGACAAATACTCAGCATGCTGTAAAAGCTTTTAAGCAATATCCAATACATTAAGCTCAGGTCGTATAATCACTGAGCTGTGAACTTGCCAGTGATTAACTGGTTTGATATTAATTGTTTTGATCCATGTTGCAAACAAGGGCTATAACTCTGCATTGGACAGCAAGTGTTTATTTTCTAAATGTCGATTTTCATGCATCCTTGTTCCTTCCGGGCATTGGACTGTAGTTTCTTGGTCATTGGAGTCGCGACAGTGTAAATGCTAGACACTAGCCTGTCAGTCGTGTGGTAGATGGTTCGATCAGCCTCATGACGGATTTGATTTTTTTTATTGACCTGGTCTCTCAGGTCGTCCTAGCCTATACGGGTACCAGGTAATGTCTTGGGAAGTAAACGCGACGGGCGTAATATTGACGACATCAACGCCTGGTACCTATTCGTCTAAAACAATATGGGTCTATCACCATTTGTCCAATGGTCTTCATGCGTGTGAAAGTGTCATTTACTGACTTTACTTGTTAAACACCTAACACCCAATGAGGAAGCATAACACCGTTGGCCTAACCTTAGCCGGTCAGTTCGTATATCCTGTGCTGAATCATGACCTTCTTACATTGCTGTATGGCTTTCTGTAGATGTGAACTTCAAGTACCGGTCTTGCACACCCCGCTGATTGATGAGCTTGAATGTGTGAAAAGAGCTTAGCAACACAATCTTCGTGAAGGTGTGCCAACTTTGGGCTGAATATCAACTTGCAGAAGACTGTAGTTATGTACAAGCCAGCTCCAGGGATTAATCACACCGTGCCGAATATCACGGTGAATAGTCATAGACTAAGTGTTGTGGACAAATTCACCTATCTTGGCAGCACTGTGTCCCAAACTGCCACAATTGATGGCGAAGTGAATGCAAGAATCTCCGAGGCCAGCGCGGCCTTTGGCAGACTGTACAAGAATGTGTGGGACAGAAATGGAAGAAGCCTGCAAACAAAGCTGAAAGCCAACAAAGCAGTCGTATTATCCACATTGCTATATGCATGTGAAACCTGGACTGTTTACCAGCGGCACTCTAAGAAAATAAACCACTTCCACACAGTCTGCCTTAGGAAGCTATTGAAGATTAAATGGCAAGACAAGATTCCAGACACTGAAGTCCTAGAAAGAGCGTCCATGCCCAGTATTCACACTCTACTAACGAAGAATCAGATTCGCTGGGCTGGTCACTTAACTGGCATGCCAGATTACAGGCTCCCTAAACGAATTTTTTTACGGCGAGCTGCGTTGAGGTAAATGCTACCAAGGCGATCAGAGAAAACGCTTTAAAGACACTGAAAATCTCACTGAAACCTTTTGGAGCCTGCTGTCAAGACTGAAATTTGCGGCGTACATCATTAAACAAGGGTGCAGTCACATGTGAAGCAACCAGGTCTGCAAGAGCTGTGAAGAAAAGGCTAGACAAAAAAATCATGCAGGAGATCCTCCTCCTGGAACGTCAAGCATTCTTTGTCCACATTGTCAAAGAACATTTCGAGCCAAAATAGGCCTTATCAGCCATCTTAGAACTCACGGCTCCACACTTTCAACCCCACTGGATGAAATGAATGATCATCATTGTTGATGGACAAACATTTTGGGATAGGGTCGGTGTCATCATCATCATCTGCAGCATAATGTGTCACGCCGATAAGCATCTGTGGTGATCATGAACCATTATCTCAAATGATCACCAGAGTCAAGAACCAGTGGATGTTTTCGGCTCTATTACGCCATATGGGCTAGCCATCCAAGTATTTATCTATTTGTCTTCTTCTGGCTCTCTTCACTACAAGTTTGCCAGCTGTCACCAAGTTTACAAGTATTTTTTTCCATTATTTTCCTGAAAACTATGAATGTTTACATTTATCTTCTCTGATCAGTTTACAATTTGCATCTTCTTCTTGAAGGACTGCCTTATTTGCTTTTCTTTTCGTCTATATTTTGATTATGAATATCAAAGGCTGGAAAGGCTGTTGTTCTATATCCCTGCTGCTATTGGTGGTTCCACCTTTCCTGCTCTCATCAGGCCAAATCTTATTGTCAAGATAGCATTTAAGAGGTCAAGTTTCATCCTGTTTCTTAGTTTACATTTTGTATAATTCACAGTACTGAAAACTCCTTCCGCATCAACATTTGAATGGGGTAGTATCATGGCAGACATCGCATATTCAAAGAGCTTACAGAATGGACTGTTTCCTGAGGCATCTTTAAATTGTCTTACTTCACTCCAAAAAGCTTCAGTTTCTGTTTTGTTTGTCCAGTCAACCAAATTTATTTTGGTTAACTAATAGTCTGCTTCCGCCACACTATTATCAGTAGCCCTTAAAAATTTAATAACTTGACAATATTTAGGTATGTCCTTTACTGGCTGAGATATGTTGTTAATAGAAAAGAGTGAAATATTTTTCAATACATCTAAATTTTCAGGAAGTCTCTGCTTCAGTTGATCGAATAATGAGACAAGAAAATCTTGACAGCGCTTTCTTAAGTTGTTCTCTTCATTTTCTGTTAACAGTCCTTTTGTTTTTAAACCATCAATTTTTGATTCGATTTGGTATCCTAGGTATGGCTTAGGAGCCAAATAGCTCTCTATAGTGCAAGTGAACAAGTCAGCTTTACAAGTTGGCAATATAAGTCTTTTACCAATTGAGTGAAATAGCAAAATGAGGTCGTCAAGTAATTTAACTTTGTCAACATTTTGAGATTCAAATAGTTTATTAACTTTTTGCACTTCACTTTAAATGGGTTGTAAAAAGAGAAGGAATGCCAATTTTTTTTCATCACTGTACATTCCATATAGTATTTCAGCTGTGTTGCACTTTTCACTTTGTCTTGTTATTTCGAAGTGTGTCTTCAACTCCAACCATTGGTTCACAATATTTCAACAGCTGGTTGAATTGATAACCATCTAGTTTTGCAATATGACAGAATTTTCAGTGGTGAGGAACTATCATTTAATGTATTATATAAATTAGCATATTGATGTAGTCTGACAGATGATTTGGAGAACCAGTTATGTGTTTCAGCAATAAGGAATTCCATATTCCTTGGTAAACATTCTGATGTGGCATGTAATAATGCTAGCTGCAAGGAATGACACGCACGTTTTATGAGGATTAAAGATGGGATATCTTCCTTCAATTTTGCATAAACGCCATGGTTGATACCAACCGTTACCGAGACATTATCGGTACCAATTGCAGCCAAATTCTTGAAGTTTAAATGTTTACTGACCAAAAGTTTCTTCAGTGCCCTTATGCGCCCTTTTACTCATTACCTGGGGATTGCCAGATTGTTGAGCGTTGACCCAAGTCAGTTCAAAGATTAAATAATGGCAGTTACCATAGTTTACGCTCGTCCAGACCAAACATAAAATGGGTAAATGACACCGAAAGAAAAGTAAAATCTAGAAAGTATTCAAAATATCCGACTCCAAATGAAAAGTATCTAGAATTGCATCCAGCACCCAAGCGTCAGAAAACGGTATCCAGATGCCGGCAAAAACCTCTAGATCTGGATATAAAATATCTAGAATGGCAACTATGGTGATGATAATGATGTGCAGTAACAATAGGCTTCTTCTTCTTCTGTTACTCCATGTACCTTAGTGAAGTGTTTGGGTGGGGGGGGGGGGATATATAAAGATCTTTTATAAGCTCTTTCTAATGCTTTTTGTAAGTTGGTATTAATTTCTCCAACTTTGTTCTTGATATCATCACTCCATCTTGTACATGATCTTCCCCTTGCCTGGTATCCATATTTCTTCAATATGGCTCCTTGTGGCAGATGATACCAGGGCATTCTTCTGAGGTGGACAAACCATTTAATCTGTTGATCTTTAATGTAATGCAAACTAAATTCAAGCAATATTAGAAGATTGAGATAGCTGGGGAAAAACCATGAAATTCTTGTCAACGTGTTACCATATCTCTCAACTGAACAGAATAAGACCTTAGAAAAGAGAGGTGATGCAAGAATTCAGAGAACACACTAAACAATTGGAAGCGCTCTGCACACCATAATTAAAATCTTACACCATAATTTCAAACATGAATATTAAGACATTGGCCTTTATCATCTTCATGTCCCACTTTTGGAAGGTTCACAATCCAGGGGGAAAAAAGCAGTCAACCATGGGTTTATTCTTTAAAAATAAATGGAGAGATGCTATCAGGTTGATGAATCTTCCACACCCATACAAGTCAAATATGTACCATGAATCCTTTTCTTCCACCTCTACGTGGATTGTAACTGATTTTTATTAGAGAAAGTCCTTGTTTGCTTATATCGTTAGCGTGTTAGTGCTTTTTTATTCTTCAAAAAAAGTGGACAGACGCTATTAGGTTGATGAGTCTTCCACACCCATACAAGTCACACACGTACCATGAATCCTTTTCTTCCACCTCTACATGGATTTTAACTGACTTTTATTAGGGAAAGTGCTTGTTTGCATATATTGTTAGTGTGGGGTGTGTGCATGTTGGGAGAAGGGCTGTGGAGAGGAAAGATAGCGTTGTTACGTTATACGCGTTGAGTAGAAAACTGAAATAAATTAATGTATTACGTTTACTACATGCTTGCCTGTCAGCCCGGCAGCCATTGGTTCAAATTTGCATTGAGGCAGATCCTGAAAATTGACCTGGGCTCCCAGGTCAACCCAATCTAATATAGGTACTGGGAAATGCCTTGGGATGCAGCATTGGCTGGTGACCTCATTGCCTATAGAATGCCAATTAGCCTCTAAAAATGAGTCTGCCTATAGAATGCCAATTAGCCTCTATAAATGAGTCTAGCACCATATACCCAACACCCTTTAAGGCATGTAAGAGAGTCCTTCAGTTCCTTCCCAATTATTTTCCATGTTCAAATGACTGTTTGATAGCAACTTTGCCGTAAAGTTTCTCGTTCTATTGCCATGTCTCCCTCCTCATGCACAAGGTGTCTGCAATGTCCGGTGTCCAAATCCATACCAGTCAACGCCAGACCTTCTATCACTGTTCTTTCCAAGCCGTGGTGACGCTCAATATGGATAAAGTAGTTTAGCAATCAACATTTCAGTTCACAATATGGTTAATGATGGCTTTCTGAACCTCTGTTTATTCTTACTTTTCAACATTTTAAAACTGCAAGGCTTTTTGCTGCAAGCATAACCGTTTCCACTTCTGTCCATCATTGATAATGCTGCTTCGGTATATGAAATTCATTGTGGGGGGGGGGGGGGGGGGGTGTAAGATTTGGTTCCATGTTGTCTTTCCCTTTACTTTTTGAACACCTTAATGATCTAGTACAGTGGTTCTCAACCAGTGGGGAATTCCCCCCCCCCCCCGGGGGGGGGGGGGGGGGGGGTTTAGACTTTCCAGGGGGAAATTAACATTATTTCAAGATCGCGTTAATACAAGTACAGATTACTTGATATTGTTTTTCCCTCTATACTTTACAGTTCTGTACTTCCCGGCCTTCTGAAATTCATTTTATAACGTAAGTATACCCGCAAATCATGTTATATGTAGACGTCTAGACTTGTTCAAGTATGTGTTATTAAATTTAGCCTCAATTTTTTACATATACTGTGTAGGGGCGGGGGGAATTTATAGGGAGGAAATATGAAAAGGGGGGGGGGAATTTATGGGGAGGAGATATGAAAGGGGGGGGGGGGAATGATGTTATGAAAATATGGTGAAGGGGGGCACGGACCAAAAAAGGTTGAGAACCACTGATCTAGTAGTTGCTGAGTTCATGCCTTCTTGGTCTTTGTCTGGAAACGTGTTTTGTTCAAATTGGCCATTTCATACTTCTACTGAAACAAACGAATTGATGTTTATGTTCTGCACCAAAGCAAAGTCTTGATACTTATTTCTTTATGGGTGCAACCACAATGGACTCTCTCTTGACATGTCTGTTGGTAAATTACTCCTTGTCCTTTTTACACACAGCTTGCATTTTGTATAAATTTTACTGTTCCCAAATGAGAGCCATGTTTTTATACTTAAGCTTGCCTGGCCCCCTTATGCTGACCACACCACTCATCTAGGGCTGACTGATATATAAAATATGAACATGGCACCATATACACAACGTGCCTTATGTGTAAAAAGGTCTTTAACTTTTTATACTTTATCTAGCCACTTGGGTTAAAATCAGCACCAACCATGGCTGAATTGTAGTCTGAAGTATGATACAGGGTGCTACTCAATCAACCTCTCACTCACCCCCAACATGTCAACAATGGACAACCGGTCAATCACATGTTTGTTGTTTACTGGAAATGACCTGAAACATTTTAACACATGATGGCAGCCAAAAAATCTCCAGCAGCCAGAACATCATGTTTCTATTTTTACTCTCAGTTCATTTTGTATTTCTCAGTTACAATGTTATGCCCACTTTTGTTTTTCACTTTACCAGAATTGTTCACAACTGTGACACTCTAAAATACCGTTGCTGGAATGTTTCCATTATCAAGGTCTGCTACAAACCATGGTGACACTTACAGCTGATTTTTGTAAAAGCTGCATTAGTTCTTTGCTTGTTTGCATCTTCAATGCACATATAAAAAAGAAGCACGTTTTCAGTGTGGCAGCTAAGCAAGATCCTGGTTGTTGTGCTCCAAGTTTCTGATCCAAAGAGTGCTCACAGTATTTAACTCTTGTGTATTTTTTCAGCATTGTTAACCGCATGTGTTTTTCTTCCTTTCTCTTCCATGGAAATATTCAATCTCAATAAACATTTCCTCACTCAAAAAGTAATTCTTCATAAGTAAATGCTTATGCTTTCATGAAAGTTAACACCAATACATTTTGTCAGCATTTACTTTAATCATCTCAGGAACAGATATTTCATATACTGTACAACCACTAAAGACATTACAGCAAAACTGGTATCAACAACATATTAGATTTGCTAATATTTCCCAATTGAAAAATATACTGCCCTTTCTGAACATATATAATTAATGTAATATTAACAATGAAGATCAAATACAAGATATGTGTTCCTATTTACATTCATGGTAATGAAAATAAAATAATCTTTGACACTTGTTGAATAGCAAAAATATCTCCTCTATATCAACGAATATAATCTACACATAGTAGAAAATTCAGTTTAAATCTAGCTCATCAACCAACGCATATCATTAACTGATTGCCTGCCAAACAAAAAAGTGGTCCTGACCAAACAGAAATTCAAGGCAGAAAATTTGAAGTAGGAGTGTGTCACAATAATGCTTTTAAAATGGTTAAAAATTCAGTTTAAATCTAGCTCATCAACCAAGGCATATCATTAACTGATTGCCTGCCAAACAAAAAAGTGGTCCTGACCAAACAGAAATTCAAGGCAGAAAATTTGAAGTAGGGGTGTGTCACAATAATGCTTTTAAAATGGTTAAAATGGTAGCAGATGTATTGTATTACATATCAAATTAAAAGAGGATTGCACAGGGAACATGACAGTGTTAATAATTAATTTATAGGTTACAAATATTATGACAATAATGAGAGGTTTAGTATAACAATTGAAATTAAAGTGTTAAAAATTATGAAAAAAAATTCACTTACCAAGGTGTTATTTTCTATCCGTCGCAGCTAATCCAGTTAAATTTCGTGAATAATGGTACACACACCACTTGTGTTCAAGAATATCACAAGAACTGCTCCATAACACGAATAAAACACAATGAAATCATAAAATTATGAAGCACATAATTTTCACACAAAATGGAAAATGTCAGGAACACATCAGGCAGATTATTGAGGAGTAGAGTACTGAGAAACAATATAACACTATTTTCTATTTAGTTATTATTATTATTATTATTCTAAATTTAATTATTTATATACTCCTTAAATACTTTGTGATAGGCAAAGCAAATTTAGTGGCACAAGTGTGGCCCATTAGCACAAGCATAAGTCGGCATGTGCCATCATATTCTGAGGAACTGTCACTGTTAGATTTCTTTTTATATTATGACCGTCTTCTAAATAATTAACTGACTACTGCACATGGTTAGTTTTAGAATCTTTCACAAAGTCCTTTACATCACAATAACTATAATATAAAATTGTTTAAAACGGTAATTGTATTACAATATATGAGGTCCAGAACCAGAAGGTATTGTCACTTCGAATTTCGAATCACAACAATTATTTGGAATCTCATGCCATGCATGATTTCAAGTGTTAATCTTGTTGTCCATGCGTGTTTTTGCACACGAGCGGAAGGGAAATCTTTCGTTGTAAAGTTTAATTCAATGTGACACTAAAATTTGTGGACTAAAACAGAGAAATGGATCAATTAAAGCACTATATATACGGAACCGATAGGTCGGTTTTTGGGCTTCAAATTTGTGTTATAGAACCGACCAATCAGTCTGCGGCAGAGAATCAGTTAATTATTAATGTAGCTGATAAGATCCATAGAGGACATCTAGAAACATCTGCTATGACATCAGTATCCATTGATGGGTTTTCTTGTCCTAAGGAAAGAAAAACAAACACTTGCAGAGCATATTTAATTAATGAGATCATAAATACACATAGAGCCAAAATTCTACAATAATTGTATGAAGACTACCACAGGTTTGTAGTTTCAGTATGCCACCAATGTCAGTTACTACAGTTTAGTTCAGCACCAAGCACACATCATTAAGGTTTAAATTTCAGCTGTCAGTTTCTTTAAATATATCAGGACACCCAATAATACCTATAGAATTTTGTTGAGCACACTTTACATACTGCGTATAGTAACATGCACTTAAGATGCTCCTCACACTTTATAACAAACCACCACTATCCTGTAGCACAGTGGTTCTCAACCTTTTTTGGCCTGTGCCCCCCTTCACCATATTTTCAGAACGTCATTCCCCCCCCCCCCTTCCTTTTCGTATTTCCTACCTAAAATTCCCGCTCCCGCCCCCGCCCCTACACAGTATACGTAATAATGGAAGCTAAATTTAATAGCATATACTAAAGCAAGTCTAGACGTCCTCATAAAACATGATTTGTGGGTCTACTTACTTCATAAATTGAATTTTAGAATGGTGAGATGTACAGAACCATACAGTATGAAGGGAAAAACAATATCAAGTAATCGGTTCTTGTATTAACGCGATCTTGAAGTAATCTTAATTCCCCCCCGTGGAAACCCTAAAATTCCCTTCTGGGGGGAATTCCCCACAGTTTGAGAACCACTGCTGTAGCAAGTCCTTTGCTGAACATTACTCTCATCACAGGAACTGGAAGTACTCTTGATCCTTCACTGGCATCCCTGCCATGCATTTTCATGTCCAGGCTGTCTCTAATGATCTGTGCCCACTGTTGTGTTGGTTAAACCTGCTACTGCTTCCAGGAACCACACCTTCAATCATTGTTCTTACTAAATTACAGATGTACAATATGCCATAGTATTTCAGTTTCTGAAACAGGATACTGTCTTTCGGCTAGTATTCTTCAATGTTTAGACTTGTATAATGCTTCCTTTTAATCTAACGCTACAATATTTACGTACTAAAGCCCTGAATTTCTTCTTTCTTTACAACCCATATTCCCCTAAAGCAGTTTTAATTTTAATTTGTTAAATAACACAATATCCTCCTTAAAACAGTTCACATTCCATTTATCATGATTTGCTGCGAAAAGTTCAAATGTCACTGCTAGCCCCTCAGTCCATAACTTACCAAGGTTGAAAGAGTTATAAGGAAAAAGATCACCCTAACAATGGTGATTGTGATCACAGTCACAGATGGATAACATAGGTCAATGGATGGAGCATGTTCCAACAGTTATATAATGCTTATATAATGCTCTAAGTGTCAGGAATTCTGAAACATAAAAGTCAACTGAAAAATCCAAGTAGACATTTGCAGAGACTGTTCAGAGCTCCACCCTGGACTACAAAAACAAACAAATAATTTAAGAAAGACTGTGGCAATACTTTTGTAAAGAAGGCAGTATAATGTAACCAACAGAATATCTCAAAAGGAATAGGAGGAGGAGGAGGAGGAAGGAGGAAGGAGGAAGGGAGAGAGAGAGAGAGAGAGAGAGAGAGAGCGAGAGCGAGAGCGAGAGAGAGAGAACAGAATAGTGAGGAAGAGAATCTTTTTTAAGTTTCATATCCCTTACAGGATGTTGCAGTCAACACCAGCATTCTACTGCCTTTTTTGTCTTGGCAAGTTTATGTTCAGAGTCTGCCATTGCTTTCTGATGACTGGCTACACGTTAAAACCAGTGTGACATGGTCTGCTGCCAAGTCGGTCGCCGCTACTTCAAACACAGGTAAGCAGCATTACAAATCACGTCCGCAACGCCATCGCCACGGAGTCCAGCAATATAAATGATATTCTATTTTGAGATAAACAATATTATGAAACCTGAAAATGTTCAACAGATGGTGCAAGAACAAACTAAGAGAGATAAAAATAATGCAGCCGAAAATGAATTAGACTTGCTCAAATGGATGAGTGGAAATAGTTTTCAAACCAACAGAAGCCAAGACAGCAAAAGGAAACAGGAAATAATGCAAGCTATCATGAGGAAACGACCAACAGAAATAATCAGAAATGGAACAGCAAGTTAACAAAACTATAACTAATTACAAGACAGACCAGAGACAATGCCACTTCTTAGAGAGCAGAATGTAGGGATACCGTATCTTTGTGCATTTGTATTTCTCTAGACAGGTGCCTGGTTCTTGTAAACTCTTGCAGTTGGTATTAATCTGAATCTTAACTCAGTTTCCTAATTCACCATCATCATGTGATATGCAAAAAAGCCTGGGTAGTCATAGTTTACCATCTCACACAATCACCAATCTTAAATTAGATCTCGCTTCTTATCCTGATTATGACATGTAGCCCAGCTTTGCTCTTGTCACATCAGGTTTGCCAGTTGTCACCAAGTTTTCAAGTTTATTTTTCTTCACAACATTAGCTAACAAATCTTGACTGTGTATAGTTAACTTCTCTAATGTGTTTTTCTGTTAGTCCATGGTATTCTTTGTATTTGCCTCAAAAACCACTTCCATTAGATATTTTTCAGTTTTGTCTTTTCATTGTCTGTTTCACAAGCATACAACAGTGTTTGGTAACTCTTCTTCTCACTACAGACGACAGCTTTTTATTGGTGTGTTTTCCATGTTAAATTTATCAAACACAGAATATTCAATTCTAACGATAAATCATTACTGCTGTATGGATCTGAGAATTGGAGAATGACTAAATTGGTTACAAACTGCAAACATTCATTAATTGGTGACTGAAAAACAGAAGGATTAAAATGGTATGACAGAATCACCAATGTGGAGCTCATGGAAAGAAATAGACAAATACAAGAGGTGAAGACAAGATGCTGGTGCTGGGTAGGACATACAATGAAATCACCTGAGAATAGTATAGATAGAAAGGTCTGGAATCTACATGGCACAAGAAACAGAGGAAGACCCAAAAATTCATGGAGAAGAGAAGTAGAAACAGAAATGAATGTGGGGAGAATATGGAATGGAGCTGCCTGGGATAGCTAAGGAAGGAAGGCTTGGAGTGAGTTGGTGGAGGACATATGGCTCAATGGGATATAAAGGGCAAAAGAAGAAGTGTTTTCCATCTCACAAAAGGCATGGAAAATATCTTTTACTTTGGTTTTTTTTTTTAAAGCTTATTACACATGTACAATCACAGTAATTACATATGTCTCTTTCTGATATGTTATATTCTGTAACTCACTTGTAATTCTGCCCAAGGATGAGTGATCTCCATGCATCCCTTTAGAAGATGATAAATGCTATTGGAGCTAATTTTGGGAATACTCAATATTAAAATGAGGGAAATAAGGAATACATTTTACTTCTGCATCAATAATAATAGATGCTCTCAAATGCTTTGTCAAAGTGGGTTTTATTTACTAGTGGCATTTCACATGGTGAGGGTGCCTCTGGGGACTCAAAACTCTGCATCAAACAAGCTTCACTAGCCTTCTGCACTAGGATACTCAAGTCTTCTCCCCTAGGAAAGCAAACCAAATAAATACATTAAAAACAGATCCAAAGTAAGTTATTAACTAATGCAGACTAATAATGTTTTGTTCGCTCGCTCACTGTGAACTCAAGCGTAGTCCATACACACGACTTCTAGTAGGACTGGACTGAATTTTGAGTGCAGATTGGCTTTCCCTATTACCAGTGTCCCTCGCCATCAGGAAACCCACTCCAACTTCAGAGGTGTGCAGGCTAATATGAAATTCAGCAGCTTAATACCGAATTTAAAAGAATCAATATCACTGTGCTGGAGACATTAGCACATATGCTTCATTCCCTTCTTTAAATGTCACTGAAGAGTTCCCATGCTGATTATTCCAGTAGCAATTTGATTACTTAATCCACATACATTTTCCTCTATACTGAGTATCTTCCAGACTGTCTTCTCACTGAGTCAGACTATCTAGATATGGAAACTCAATTGCACTCTACCAAATTTCAGAGAGCCTTCACATCACTTTTATCATAAAGTAGCTCTCTACCCAGAGGAGCAGCAACAGTTAATCAGTATGTTCATTGCTTCACACATAACTGTATGGCCTGGGCAGAAAATGCATGATATGCTTGTAATCTCCATACAGCATAAATATCATTTTTAAATTTAAAAATTTGAAAATCAACAGTTCTTGGAAACTGGGAGACAGAAAAATCCTGCATGTGCATCAGAAAACAGTCACATCATTTAGGAAGTTAAATTTCATACAAGAGACAAACAACATTACAGATATAGACAAATTTCAAGCCAATGAAAGAAGAAGGAAGTTAAATATAGCAGCACAAGACAACACCTGATATTCATTCTACCTGTCTGATCAATGGAAGTATAATGTCCATGATAATTATTTTAACTGTTGCTAGACACCGTGGAAGAAGAAATCTTTACCACCGGGCTAGTTTAGATAGCTGTGCAGTTCTATAACTGACAATGAAAAATCTACTAACTTCCAACATGAGATCATTAATATTACAGAATGTGTTTCATTTTTGGTATCCACCAGGTGGATTTTTCTAGCAGGTAACAAAAGATTTCTTGCCCAAGCAGTCACCATGCAGTGTAGCAGCTAGGCTTTTTATTTCATCTCCAATATACAAAACACCTTTGCCTGATCCAGGACCTCAAATACACACTCCAGGTCACATCTGTACCAGCCACTAACAATTATTTGTGATCGGTGCTCAGGAGAGGGATATCACAGCATCAATATTTATGATGGATGTAGTATTTTGTGAGGAAGTCTATGAATTATCCACAAACCTCTATTCACATCTTAAGGTTTATTGGGTATATTATTCTAGCCCCATATTTTTAGGCAACTGGCACTTGGGTCATGTGATCAATATTACACCAGCTACTCTTTACTTCCCATAAATTTCCCTAGTGCACATTTTAAGGCTGGGTTGACCTGGGAGTCCACACCAATGAAAAACAAAAGTAGCTGCTTTGGAAGGAAACTGAAACACGACCACTGAGCCAGCCGGCAAGAGTACTAACAAGGCTCCCACAATGTCATTAATCTCTGTTAATTAATGTTACATCCCTTTTTGAATGTTATATAGAATAATTATAATGTTCATGATAATACTGATACAGATATAAAATATCTTAGAATTAAAATTCATATTTACGAGAAGCTATCACATCTCCTGTCCTTTCCTATGCAGTCAAGGTTGACATCATCTGCTAGCTTAGGACTGGTACCACCCTGTGAAAGAAAAGTTAGGATCTAAGGACATTTAAAAAATAAAAACAAAACCCAGTTCAAGAGACTTCATTCTGAAGACCTTGAGGTCTAAACATACACTGTAATACAGAGCTCCTCAAACTGAACTAAGCACTGGGTGTAACTGGAATGAAATTCATGAATTATAACACAAGATTAATCAAACTAATGCAAACAAAATCCACAGAACTTCAAATTTAGATCTACTGATATATGCCAAAATCTGGTAAAATACTTTTTTAAACAAATAACCTTTCAAATTTAAATATGGTTAAAGAGCTATCATAAGGAACCCTTAACTAGATGTTCTTAGGATGTTATGGTTGTTACGTGAATAAGCTTAATAAACACTGCATTTATGAGTCTATATCTATAAACTTGAATGTCTGTTCAGAAACGTCACACTATGCTTTAGTTCATGATTCATAATCAAATCACAGATACATTTATGTAATTAATTTAACTTTTACATTTAACCTTTACATTTATGTAATTAACTAACTTTTTTTTTTTAACTAATTAAAATGTAAAGAATACAATGAACTGAGAGAAAAACATCAAGCCACTTTTTTTGAAAAGCAGATAACTGACAAATTTGGTTGGGTAAGGGGCACAAGGAAAACAGATAAATATCTGAATGATTCGGCCAAACAGCAAAACAGAGAACACTGGCATTACACATGACTGAGAATTATGAGACTTACTCATGTATATTATGATAATCATCATCACATGCCATGTCGATAAACTTGGGTGGTCATGTTTCACCATCTCACAAAATCACCAGAATCATGGATCAGCCCTGTGTTCCTATCTTGATTATGCCATGAGGCCAAATCATCCAGATATTTATGTCTTCCCCTTGTTCTTTTCCCCTCAATTATACCTGTCATCTTTTAAGTTTTATAATTAATTTTTTCTCATACAGTGCCCAAAATATATTGACTGTCTACTAATTTCTCGAATCAATTTACAGTTTTCATAATATCATCTACGAATGAATACCAGTCTGTATGAGTGGGCAACACATTATATAGCAATGGACAACAGTTACAACACAAGTAAAGGATCCTTTTATACACCTTTGGCATATGGTGTAAGAACCATATTTTTATAGACCTATCGGCATTTGAATGGTGTAAGCAGTATCACACCAAAATGGACAACATTGTGTAACCATGTACTGAAGAATATGTAACAAAGGACAATAGATTATGAATCAATGGACAACTGATTATGTATGAGTAGAACTAACACAAATAAATAGTGAAAAGATAAACTTCTATATAATCAGAATGTTTAATACTGTGATAAACTAACAGTAAAATGCCTAATAAAATCCTCCCTACTTAACTGGCATAGTTCCATACCTTAGTCAGGATCCTCAGAATCTCCACTCTTTCTTCAGGATCAGGCAGTTCTACATTAATAATTCTATTGATTCGACCGATTTCTAATAATTCTGGATCCAGTTCATCTGGAAGCAAAATTATAACCAATATTAGAAATTTTAATTACCATTGATAAGGAAAACATAAATAAAGAAACAATGACTGTTCAACAGCTATTTTATGTTCACAAAAACTTCTACTTTCTTCTTCACGTGGATATGTGAAACAATAAAAAAAAAAATATGACACTCACACAAATAAGACTGTCATACAATATCTAATCATACAGAGCATTAACAAACATTCACATGGGTATATGAAACATTAAGAAAATATACACAACAAATAAGACTACAATAATTATTCATTCAGTTAAAGTTAGTTGTATACCCTTTACAGGATGTCACAGTCAACCTTAGCATTTTTTGGCTGTTTATGATTTCTTGGCAAGTTTAAGTTCAGTAGTTTGCCATTGCTTTCTGAACAACTGGCACTCATACCATTTTATTAAAACCAATACAAGGTGGTCTGTTGCCAATTGCCCACGGCCGTGTTTCAAACACGGTATGCAGGATTACGAATTGTGTCCGTAACCCCTTCATTCAGAGCTAGTAAACATAAGCCTGCAAGAATGCTTTCAGTGTTCTGCATAAATTATGGTACAAATGGCAGAACAAACAGAAGTGAAGACATATTCATGCATGAAATATCACACAATTTTTTGGCAAGCGGTTCCACTCTGCTCCCAAACTAAAATTCAAAAGGATGAACACCAACTATGTCCATATGTTAATGTACTATCTGCTCTATCAAAGGTACATCATGTAAAAAGAGAACCGCTCAATACAGACAAACTAAACAGAACAAATGAAGCCTTACCCAAATTATTAGTTGCTGCCAATACATAAATTTCAGATCCTGGCCTAAGTAATAAACACTCCAGGAGTAACTGAGTGGTAGTGTTATTTATTGATCCTTCCTGAATTAGATAAAAAAATACAAAATTTTAAGAAAGGCTGTGCAATATATAATAACCTGCAAATATCTTATAAGTGGAAAACATTCTAGCTCCACTGCAGATATTACTGTGGTCTTTTCCTGGCACTGTGGCTTGCCTTCGATCTCGTCTCATCTTCCAGTTGGGTTCACGTTCCCCTCACGGCCTCAATGTTCAACATAGTTTCATTTAACTTTCAACTCCCCCTCCCCCTCCTCCCTTTACCAACCCCGCAGTTGTATAATCTAGTCCACTAGAAAAAGGTAGTAGCATATCCTTTACAGGACGTTGCAATCAACCCCAGAATTGTTTTTGCTGTTTGTGATTTCTTAACAAATTTGTGTTCTGTTACTTGTCATTGCTTTCTGAGCGACCACTGTATGCTAACCAACGCAAAGCGGACTGCACTCAAAGCACCCGCAGCTGTGTTTCGAACGCAGTATGCAGAATTGCGAGCTACGTCCGTGACACCTTCGCCACAGAAGCAGCAATAGTCCACTGCTAATCTCCATTTTGCTGTTTGCTCACATGGGCATCTTCCCATCATCTCCCCCCCCCCCTCCCCCCCCCCCCCCCCCAATCTGGTGGCTAGGCCAATTCCGTAGCTTCTGGCATTACTGACCTCTTTGGTCCATCCACCTGCTGGAATCACATATCCGGTTCATACTGTCCATATCATATGTGTTAAGCGCTTAAGACGTATTCAGCCAAACAAGGATTCAGATAAGTAGCCTTTGTGTTTTCATGTAGTCGTATGTCTGTTTGTGTTTGTTCTGTGCTGACGAAGGCTTTGATCGCAACGTCCTTTTTGTTTCTTGCAATCATGTTCTAGTAAAGCTCACAATCTACTTCTCATTTTTTGGTGATCTGTTCATTACTTCTGATATACCAGATTATATGCAAGGGTAAGTCACAAATGGCTGTAGAAAAATAACTAAATATGATAACAACATGAAACCAGTTTATTTTTATACATACATTGTCCCTTTATTTCTCAACATAATTTCCACCAACATTGATGCACTTATCCTATTGTTTTATCAGTCCTCCCAAACCGGCTGCATAGAACTGCGTGCTCTGTTTTCTAAACCACGTTTTCACTTCACATTCAACGTCGACGCAGAACGTCATTCTGGAACATCCACCTTACAGCCCTGACTTAGCCCCTAGCGATTTCCACCTTTTTAGTCCATTGAAAATTCACCTTGGCAGGAAGCATTTCGCGAATTGTATCTGTGACCTCTGAAGCAAGGTCAGCCATTCCACTCGAAACATTCCTGTCTCTACTTTACTAAGCATACTCATAGAGTCTGTGATGAAGACAGTGTGTGTTGCAGTGGTCTCCTCTAACCAACGGAATGCCGCTGTGGCTGCTTCCACCTCTATTCTCATGCTGGAGGTCATAGCCTCTTATGTCATACTCTCCTTTTTCAAGAATTGTTCATCAGCCTTCGCAATGAAACCCCAACCACCCCACCTGTTTCACCACTGACCCATCAGTGTAGATCACTATGTCACCTTCATGTGTATTACTTTGGATCAGTTGTTGCACCTCAAACTCTGTGTGACCCGCTGCCCATTATCTGCACTCACGGCCAACTGTTACTATTACATTGTACGAGGCAGTCCTGTCTGCTGGTACTTCAACCCACTCTTTTTCATGATTGATGTTCACTAGATCACAAACCTGACATATAGATATTTCCGTCTGTGCCATCCAGGACCTGCCTCGTCTTAGTCTATGACCCTTGGCCATATCCATGGCTTCATATTGTGTAGTCAATAAAGTAAAGATGTAGCTCTTTGTTTACTTCTATAGAACCTTCAATTAATGTTCTCAGCATATACACAGCATTTACTATATCCTTTCCTTCTACAAACCCACATTGTTCTTCTTCTATTTCAGGTTGTATTTTCTTCCTAATTCTTTGCATGATGATTCTTAGCAACATCTTCATAATGTGGCTCATTACACTAAGTGTTTGATGTTGATCACATTCCAAGGCTCCTGATTTCTTCAGGATTGCAATAAATATAGAATTACATAATTCAGGAGGTATATCTCTAGTATCATATATTGTGTTCAGCAGTCTGTGGTGAACTCATCTATTCAATATTCTTCTAAGGCAGGGGTGAGCAAACTATGGCCTGCAGGCCACAAGCATCCCAGCAATTGATATTATGTGGTCCTTGAGGGCATTTAAAAATAAAAAATTTTACTTCGTTTTTAAGTTATTTTGTTGAATTTTACAGAATTTCATATACCGTTATTTTTATTTTAACATATTTGATAAACTTTCTTTCTAATTTTTTTATTTTTGTAAACAGTCCTTGACCTTCGTAATGTAATGCTAAAATGTGAATTTATAGATTTCAGTATAGAGAAAAATTTGACATGTAAAAATTTAATAAGGATGATTTTTATGAAAAACATATATTTCTCCGGTGAATAAAACGATTTATTTTGCAAGGAAATATTAAATTTAAAAGTTTTTTGCTGTTATAAATTATTTCCACATTTACAATGTTCAATTTATTTGTTATAGTAGACTTGATATATTTCTTAACTCTGAGTTTACTCCTTGTTTTCCGAATATTTTATTTTTACACACAGCCGGAAGTAGGTTTTGTTTCCATTTCCCATTTAAAATTTTGTAAAATTCTAACTGTTAGAATTTTATTAAAACAATGAGTGTCACTAAAAAACAGAAGATTGTATATGAGTGCCATGTGTTTAATGATGAATGGACAACTAAGTACTGTTTTATAAAAGTTGGTAGCAAATCAGTTTGCTTGTTGTATCGTGAGTCAGTGGCTGTCTTCAAGGAGTACAATTTCAAAAGACATTATCAAACAAAACATTCTGATTTTGGATACAATTTAACAACTGAAAAGAGAGAAAGGAAATGCCTGGAGTTGGTGAAAAATTTGGAGAAACAGCAAACTGTTATCACTAAACATTCTTCAATTTAAGATACTGCAATAGAAGCTAGTCTTGTGCTGTCACACAGAATTGTAAAATAGAACAAGCCATTTTCTTATGGCGAGTTCATCAAGGAATGTTTGCCAGATGCAGCAAATATTATGTTCCCAGAACAAATAAACAAATTTGACAACATTACTTTATCAAGTATTAAGGAGAACTGTGGTCAGATGTGTTGACAATTTGATGCATAAACTTCAAGATGCAAGTAAACAATTTTTGTGGTACTCTCTTGCATTGGATGAGAGTACCAATGTACATGATATTGCCCAGTTATTGATATTTATATGTGGAATAAACACTTCTTTCAAACTCACTGAAGAGTTACTGAGTGTTGAGTCGCTCAAAGACAACCACAGGCCATGATATAATCAATGCTGTTACTAACTGTATTGAAAGAACTGGGATGGTTTGGAAGAGGTTGGCAAGTTTTACAACTGATGGAGCTCGTGCTTTGACTGGAAAAAATGTAGGTCTGGTAAAGTTGATAAGTGATAAGACTAAAGCAGAATATCCTGACCACAAATTATTACCACATCACTGTGTGATCCTGTCAGTCAGGTCTTAGTCAGATATGACTGAGCTACCGTATAACAGTAGACGGTACTACCTGGTTTCTGTTAGCGCCGAGCGTTGGGCGGCGCTTACCAAACCCGACACCCCACATTGTGCCAACGGCTTCGGGCGGAAGAGCGCAATTGGGAGGGTACAAGCCTTACTCTGGTGCGAGGAAATGCAAGCTAAAGACAAAATTGTCATGGCAGGGCAGACCAGGCCCTAAGCCTTGGTTGGCGACTGGTCTAGGATCGAAGCTCCGACAGGCGGACAGTTAGAGCATTGCTTTGCTGATCCGGCAGCTTCTGCAGCTTGTCTTGTTCCAGATGTAGGGGTGTTACCTTTCCTCTGGAGTGAACTAGGCAGGCCGAGAGAGGGATCATGCTGCATGGGCAACACATGATCTCTATATTTTAGCCCAGGCTTTGTGCTATGGAGAGGCAATAACTCCATCCCTGGTCTTAACTGGTCTCGGAATCAAAGCGAGAGGCAACTGTTACGGGTTATAAGTCCTTGTCAGTTGGCGTAGACATGGGGCGCCACGCGTTGCCTCTGACGGTGGGAGACACCTATAGGTGTCACTGATCAGCTACCGCCCGCCTCAAGCTGGGCAGCCCCCAGCCAATTGGGTGCTGATCCGCCACAGCCTGCCTGCTTCAATGGGTGCTTGGGGCTAGGACAAAATCTGAATCGCAGGCTGTAAAACCAATGCACCAGGTACAAACAAAAATATAAATAGAAACCTCAAGCTACGGCTTGCAACCTGGAACGTGAGAACCATGTGTCCAGGATTTTCCACTGACTTGACCAATATTGACGATGTGAGAAAAACGGCTGTGATTGATGCCGAACTCAATCGTCTTAACATTGATATTGCTGGCCTGCAGGAGACTCGCCTCGCTGAGGAAGGGTCACTCAGGGAAAACAACTACACCTTTTTCTGGAAGGGTAAAGGGCAGGCAGAAAAAAGGCAACACGGTGTGGGCTTTGCAGTGAAGAATTCGCTACTGGGAATGATTGAAATTCCAGCAGGAGGAAAGGAAAGACTATTATCCCTGCGCTTGGCAACCTCTTGTGGGTTTGCCACCATTATTACTGCATATGCACCGACACTCGATTCCTCTGATGATGTGAAGGATGTGTTCTATGAGGAGTTAGACTCTGTGATTAAGGCAGTTCCAAAATCCGACTACATTTATATGCTCGGTGATTTCAATGCTCGTGTGGGCAAGGACTCGAGTTCATAGCCAGTGTGCCTTGGAAAATACAACATCGGTCGCATGAATGAAAATGGGCAAAGGCTGCTGGAGCATTGCACCAGTAATGACCTATGTATTACAAACTCTTTTTTTAAAACAAAAGAGATGCATAAGGTCACATGGAAACATCCAAGATCCGGCCATTGGCACCAGCTGGACTTCATCATCACACGGAGACAACATCTGAACCATATATCATTGACTCGTAGTTACCACAGTGCTGACTGTGATACGGATCATTCTTTGGTTGTTGCAAGGGTTAGACTGAGACCAAAGAGAATCTACACAGCTAAACACAAATCTAGCCCCAGGATTAATATTATTAACACTCATGATCCTGAAAAGTGCTTTCAGTTTCAACAGCAACTTGAAGACGCTTTCACTGATACACCAGAAAATTGTACAGTAAATGAAAAGTGGGGTCAAATTAAGGAAACTCTTTGTAAAACTGCCATAAGGGTTTACGGCACTGTGGATCATAAGAGGCAGGACTGGTTTGCGGCCAACAGCGAGACTCTGCAGCCCTTGATTGATAAGAAGAAGAAAGCTCTTTTAAGAAACAAGGAAAGACCAACGCGTAACACTCTGAGTGAGCTAAGGCAAGCTAGGAAGGATGTGCAAAAGGCTGCCAGGCAGTGTGCAAATGATTATTGGATCAAGTTATGTGAGTCCATTCAAATCGCAAGTGATAAGGGAGACATAAGAAGCATGTATGAAGGAATAAAGAAAGCCTGTGGTCCAGTGATCAAAAGAAGTGCACCATTGAAAACCTTGACTGGAGAAGTCATCACTGATAAGAAACAGCAGATGGACAGATGGGTAGAGCACTATTTGGAGCTTTACTCAAGTGAGACCAAACTAGCGGATAATGCCCTCAACGCCATAGAGGCTCTACCAACTCTTGACCACCTGGACACACTTCCCACCATAACAGAAGTTAAGTGTGCTATAAATGAACTTGCATCTGGCAAGGCTCCAGGTAAGGATGGGATTCCAATAGAGGTTATCAGGAGTGGGCAAGACACACTCACTATACAGATCCACCAGCTAATAGAGCTATGCTGGCGTGAAGGACAAGTCCCACAGGATTTCAAAGATTCAAGCATCATAACACTGTACAAGAACAAGGGCGATCGGAGCGACTGCAACAACTATAGGGGTATCTCACTTCTGTGTATTGTTGGAAAAGTATTTGCCAGAATTGTTCTGCGCAGACTTCAAGTCCTAGGAGATCAAGTCTACCCCGAATCACAGTGTGGCTTTCGACAGAACCGGTCTACCACTGATATGATATTCTCATTGCGACAAATGCAAGAAAAATGCCGTGAACAGAATCAACCACTGTTTATTGCCTTCATCGACCTCACAAAGGCATTTGATTTGGTCAGTCGTGAGGGTCTGTTCAAGGCACTAAAGAAGATTGGCTGCCCACCAACTCTTCTGTCCATTGTGGAATCGTTCCACACAGGCATGAAGGGTATAATCAAGTTTGATGGTGCAACTTCTGAAGAATTTGAAATCAAGAGTGGAGTTAAGCAAGGTTGTGTACTAGCTCCCACCCTCTTTGGAATATACTTTTCACTTCTACTGAAATATGCATTTCGTGATCAGGATGGTGGTATATACATTCACTCACGCTCAGATGGTGGCCTCTACAATGCTCAGAGATTGAAGGCTAAGACCAAAATTAGGAGGGTACTGATCAGAGAGTTGCTTTTTGCAGATGATGCTGCAGTTACGACCCACTCTGAGGAAGAATTGCAATGTCTACTATCTGCATTCTCCAATGCTTGTTCTGAATTTGGTTTAACAATTAGCAAAAAGAAGACACAGATTATGTCACAAGGTGCACATGGGGTACCATCAATCTTTATTGACGACGCCGAACTAGAGATAGTAGACCATTTTACATATCTAGGATCAGTGGTAAATAGCAAATTATCCCTAGATCAGGAAATCAACATCCGGATTGGTAAGGCAGCAACAACAATGAACAGGTTAAGAAAAAGAGTCTGGGAGAACAGGAAGCTTACTGCCAAAACAAAAGTCCTTGTCTATCAAGCCTGTGTCCTTAGTACTCTTCTCTATGGCAGTGAAACCTGGACAACTTACTCACACCAAGAGAACAATTTAAACAGCTTTCATATGCGGTGTCTGCGAAGAATTCTTGGTATTAAGTGGCAAGACAAAATCACAAATACTGAAGTATTGGAAAGATCAGGTTGTGTGACAGTTTATTCCATGCTCAGTCTTCGTAGACTTAGATGGATAGGACATCTTAGGCGGATGGATGATGGTAGAATACCAAAGGATATCTTTTTTGGTGAATTACAGATGGGTAAGAGATCTCAGGGTCGGCCTCTACTACGATACAAAGATGTGTGTAAGCGGGACATGATTGATACAGGCATTGATAATGCACATTGGGAGCAAGTCGCCGCTGAACGTGTTGCATGGAGGGCAAATATCAGAAATGGAATAAAGTCAAAGGAGAAAATTATTGCAGAAAAGTCACACACCAAGCGTTTGAGACGTAAGATGGTGCATGATGGTGGAAATGACCACGTGTTCACATGCACCCACTGTGAACGGACATTTACAGCGCAAATTGGCCTTATCAGTCACACTCGCTACCGCCATATTTAAAAGTTATTATGCCTTTTTAAAGCACAAACTATCGTCTGTCAAGACGGCAAGGTGCCAATGTGTGTACTGTGTGATCCATCAAGAAAGTCTGTGTAAAAATGTTTTGAATATCAAGCACGTTATTGACCCAGTTGTCAGTGTCATCGACCTCATCAGATCAAGAGGACTTAATCACAGACAATTCAAGGCATTACTTGACGATTTGGAAACTGAACATTCCGATGTCCTGTACCACACCAGTGTTCGATGCCTGAGTCTCGGCAAGGTGTTGAGGCGAGTGTGGGAACTCAGAGAAGAAATAGTGATGTTCCTAGAGATGAAGGGCATTGCATGTGACTTTAATACTAACATTGTCGATAAAGAGTGAAAGTTTATGTCTGCCATTGAAATTATGGAAACTTTTAATGAACTGAATGTCAAACTTCAGGGCAGTGGTGTGTTTGCACATGAATTGTATGTACATGTAAAATCATTTCAGGTAAAACTCTCAATGTTCTTCAGACAAGCAAGTGAAGAAAGGTTTTGTCACTTCCCTTTGCTGAAACAAGAAACCATTTCTGGAGAAATGACTGAAAAGTACAAAGGCCAATTAGATGCACTGACTGAAGAATTTGGATGGAGATTTCAAGATTTCAAGAATTTAGAGCCACAGTTCAATATTCTCAGTTCCCCTTTTAGTGCAGAAGCTGATACAGCCACAGAGGGCATACAGTTGGTGATGTTTGACTTATACAGATCATGACCTGAAAGAGTCAGATGGATTGCTGGATTTCTATGGATCTATATCAGAAGAATCATTTCCCAACTTGAAAAACTTGCATGCTGTCATGCGAATTTCAACAAGTAAACTTGTTCCAGATTTCAAGAATATCGTCAAAAATTGCAAGCAGTTACATATTCTCATTAGAAATCAACAATTGTAGTGACAATGTAGTCGGTTTGTGTCTAAATTAAAGCCATTGATAGATAATTTTAAAAATTTCTTATAATAAAAAATTGTAAAATCTTGCTAACAAATTAATAAAGGTTTTTTTGTCCATACTGTAAAATATAATGTATAATAATGTAATATAATGTAAAATAAAATTGCAATAATTAGTTATTTATATTGTTTAATAAGCTATAAATAATTCATAATTACTTATTGTGATAAGTTGCTGTAAACAAAGTGGACATAATATATATGCCCCCCCCCCCCCCCCCCCCAAAGCTTTACATTGTCAATGTGGCCATTCTAAGGCATTGATCATTTCTGTTGTGATGTTGTCTGGACCCGGGATCTTGTCAGTTTTCATATGGTTAAGAGCATTCTGAACTTCCATTTTCAAAATTGATTTTCTTCATTATTGTTCCGAATATCATACTGTTCTTCTCTTGTATCATCATAAAGGTCTTTCACATAATCTGACCAAGCATGTAAAATCTGTTGTTTTTATTCCGGGCATTGTGTTGGTTTTCAATTTCCTTGCAATTTTCCTCAAGCCATGCTTCTGTTGCTTCTTTGCAGTTTCCTAATTTTCCAGTGAATCTCTTCATATTTTTCATGGCTATTTTTATTTCTTCTTATTTCCATGAGTTTTAAGATGTCTTCCATCAGCCATTTATTACGCCCCATCATCTTAATTTTTGGGATGGTTGTTTCCGCAGCTTGGTTGACTGATTTCTTTAATATTTCCTATTGGTCGCTGACATCTTGAAATAATATTTCCATATCGGACAATGCATCAAATCTGTTCTTTACCTCTACATTGAATTTATCTTTTATCTTATCACTCTTCAGTGCCCGTAGATCAAATTTTGTGTTTCTTGTTGTATATTTGACCTTCTTTAATTTTATATGTATCTCGCTTATGATTAGATTAATCTATGGTCGCTGTAGCAGTCTGCGCTTAATATAGCTTTTGTGGCATTTCAAAATCTTCTGTTGATGAGAATGTAATCAATCTGATTTCTGATCTTATGGTCAGGACTCCTCCATGTCCTTAATCTCCTTGGGTGATGTTGAAACCAGGTGTTTCCATTAATCATCTCATGCTCTTTTTCCCACTGTAAAAGTCTGCAACCTCTTTCATTCTGTTCCCCTAGTCCACATTTGCCTATTATGCATCCGTCCTGTTGATTTCCAACTTTAGCATTAAAGTCACCTATTATATTTAATTCTGAATGAATTTCTTGAATTTCTTGAAAGCATACTCCAATCATTATAAAATTCATCGATACTGTCATCACTGCTGTCTATTGTTGGTGCATAAACTTGTATGATTTTGATATTGAAAGGTCTTCAACTCAACTTTACTAGTAACATTCTGTCTGACACAGACCAATATCCTTTGATCGATTCTCATCTCTCTATATCCATTATAATTGCTACCCCTCATTGTTTTTCTCTCCACCAGAATGGATTATGCTATATTCCTTAGATGTAACAATGCCCATTCTTTTCCATCAAATTTTTCATCCTCGCTCATAGTTCTAACATTCTAACTTCCCACTTTCAATTATGGTAATCTTTTGCATTCAGTCGCTTGCTGACGGTTCAGAGTCACCTGATGCACATGACTACCACTACCATGCGAGGTTCTGCTCCTATGGAGCACCCATTTAAGTTGTTTCTCTGATTTTTGATGAAATTGCAAAACATGATTTTCTTGGCATCTATAGAGAAGGCAGTTTGCCATTGCTTTGCTTCTTAGCAGTGACCATACTGGTCGATGACCATAGTCATGTCTCCCCAAAAACAAAGATCCTCTGTCAACCGTCGTGAAATTGGAGGCCATAACCTACAACCATCTGTCAGCTGCTCTTCAACTTCATCCACCACCTGCACTTATGGCATCATGGCTTCACATAACCCTTATCGGTGAAATACATCAGGCAATAAATTGTGTTATATACTGTTTGTGTCTTCATTATTCAAATTCACAATGAAAAATTTTTTGAATTTATTTTATATTTTTGTTCATCAAAGAAATCTCCAGTAATCATTTTATGACAATGGATCAACCAAGGGCTGTAGGCAATCAGGTATAAACATGGCAGGTACTTTAAAGGATTTTAAAGGCGAGAGGATAGACTTCAGAAGAAGGATATAATGCACTCTTTAAAATGCTCTTTGTAAGTTAATATTGATTTCTCCAAAGTTGTTCTTGATTGATTGATTGATTAATTTAGGAACCGACATCACAGCATTCGGGACATTCCCATAAGCGCTCCGTCCTCATCCTCAGCAGCCAGCGAAGAGTTCCAACACTAATAGTTCCAGTAGCAATCTGATTATATGTCCGTCTCGCCTTTCCTCTGAGCGTCGATCGTCGGCCAGATCCCCTCGTCACACCTCGCCGCCTCATTCTTACCAGACTATGGTGATCCATTTGCTCCTCCGAGGTGTACACGTGCTCCCACAAGGCCGCAACCACGTCTGTCCTGTCATGCATCAATACTCCACCAAGTTTTGCCGAGCCAGCCAATCTGTTCGCTGCTCATTCCCCAGCACACCCCGGAGAAAAGATCCAGGTGATGCCCGCTACCCGTGACCTCCGAAGCAAAGCAAGCCACTCTGCACGAAGCTTGCCTGTTCTCACCCTCCTCAGCATGCTTTCTGAGTCAGTTACAATCACGATGTGTGTATGTATCGTGTTCTCTATCCAGCGGAAAGCTGCACTGACCGCCTCCACCTCCATTCTTAAGCTAGATGTTGTTCTTGATGCCATCACTCCATCTTGATACCATCACTCCATCTTGATACCATCACTCCATCTTGATACCATCACTCCATCTTGATAACATCACTCCATCTTGTACGTGGTAGTAGGGCATTCTTGTGTGCTGGCCAAACCATTTCATCTGTTGTTTTTTAATGATTTATTTCAGACCTAATCATTTTCTAATCTCTCAGTTACTCCCCCGGCTCTTATAAGGCATCTCATCTTTGTTGTTTTCATTCTGCAATCAGCTGCAGTAAGCCTCCATTTCCAATTCACAATAAGCTGCACAGAATACGTTTAGAGCAACCAAATTTGTTAATCTACTGCAAATGGTGGAGATATGTTTTTAAAAGTTTACACTATATAAAGCATCCAGGTAGTATTTTGTAAAATATACTGTCCTGTAGATAGTTCTATAGTAATGTTTGGCTTTTATGGAGTTTATGTCCAAGCCAAAACTAGTATGCTATTACATCAAGTTTCACAATGTCTATTTATATCTTCTTTAAGAAGATAGCATCAGTGTAGTGAACTGGTCACCCCACCTAATAATGACATAAGCTATTATATGCACGTACAATATCCATTGCATTTAATATTGCTATGGTAGTAAATGCTATATGAAGCCTGTATAATTGTTATGCTGTACAATAACTTACAACTCTTCTACTTACGTGACTTTCTGAGGACATATCAGGGCAAAGGAAGTCAATTTCATCAATGAAAATTAAACATGGAGTTAGGCTTCTAGCTCTCTTGAAAAGAACACGTACATTGTCTTCACTTTGTCCAATTATCTGTAGAGCAATACAACACAATCCAATGACCAAATATGATGTAATTCTGGTGAATACAGGCCAGAACAGTTTCTTTTATAAATATATGGTCTTCGTGAACAAAATACACACGATAGTAACATGAAGTAATAATACAGAGTAACTAATTTAAAAATACAAAAATGTGAGATAACAATAGAAGGGAAAATATTTAACCAAGCTGACAAATTTAAATATCTAAGGTAATTATAACATCAGATGAAAGACGCATTACAGAGATTATGAGTAGAACAAGCCAAGCAAAGGATGCATTTAAGAAAATGAAAAGTAGCTAATGCAATAAATCATTATCACTGAATGTAAGAAAGAGTCCCCTGAAATATTATACAGAATCTGTTTTCCTATCTGGCAGGGAACCATGGAATGTTAATGAACAAATTAGGAAAAACTTGGAAGCAATGGCGATGTGGTTCCTGAAATGAATGTTCTGAACACCTAGGACTGCCAAACTAACTAACAGCCTATAAGACAATCATGAAACTAAAGCATTTTATACAACTATAAGAAAGAGACACAATGCATTCTTTAGTCGTGAGAAGGAAGGCATTGGAAAATATTGGGATAAAACTGGAAAAATCAGTGAGAAACGAGGCAGACCAAGAGAAATTATGGTGGATGGACTGAGACAGTGGCATGGAGGAATATCATCCAAAGCACCAAGGACTGAGATCTGTGGAAAAACATGAATGCCCACGCCAGCTGGCAAGACAAATGATGTGATGAACTAATTTAAGTCCAAGTAAATCATCATATGTTGATTGGTTACCCCATCTTCTGTCTGCATTTTCTATTATGCCTTTCAGCATCAGGTTGTAGCTTTCTGAAAAGTCTTTGTGTCAAGAATGATGGTTATTGTTTCTGCAATCCCACAATACAACACTGGCAGTGTACGCTTCTTGGTCTTTCTGCTTTATCTAAATATCAATGCTGTTTGCAGAGTACAGTTTCTGGAGGTCAGTTATGTGAATGAACCATCTTACCCACTACCCACTGACAGAATCCATTAGTGTCATTTTGCTCAATAAACCTAAATTTTAAACAAGCCTTAAAAGTCGAGAGGATCCACTTCATTGCACTGGGTTTTATCCCATATGGCGTGGTCCCTTTCCACCGGGCGGCCTGCTGAAAGCTTCGCACAAAGCATGAAACTGTAGCTCCAGCGACGACCCTCATGGATCTCTGAGAAAAATTCACCCGTGAACCAAACCCACATCCTTCGGAATGTGAGGCAGACGGCACAAATTTAACTTTTATTTTTAGTTAACCTAAATGCACACACTTTTGCGTACATGTGGCATGGATCTGTAAGCAATTAATGTTAATGTGCTTAATTCTTCAGAGAAACCCGAATTACCGGTCCAATATGATGATGGGTGACTAAATGTGTAAATTATCTTTACTTCGCAGGACAAAACATAAACAATATAAGGTTACCTGTGAAACTATCAACACTGAGCTAGTGCTTGTAAAGATGAATTGACAAGATGCTATAATAAAATGCAGTCTGGAGAATATTCTAGTCATGTCTGATGTCTTTAAGAATGAGGCAAACATGACTAAATGAATAGTTTTTGAATGACTCTTGTAAAACAGAACAGGAGAAAATAAAATGTAGATTAAAGAGACTTTAGTGTGTCCTCATTTCCTTTTGTTTCTTGTTAACTTCTCTATTCTGCAACATTACTGATCTAATCAGCCGAGATGAGCTCTAGCATTCACATTACAGTGTGAGTGTAAGTAACATAAAGAACCTCATTTCATGCCATGAAAGATAATGGGTATGTGGTGCTAGCCCTGTATGTTCAGACAAACCGGCACTCTGTGGGTGATGGGGTCAATTTCACACTAGCCCTGTATGTTCAGACCAACCAGCACTCTGTGGGTGATGGGGTCAAAATCACACTAGCCATTGACTTCACAGGACATTTCCTGGTATTCACTTTGCGCTGGGTCGACTTGGTAAGTGAAATAAATATGCCATTTCAAAGAGGATTGTAATACATGACCCCAGGATGGGCAGGAAAGTGTGCTAGAGATCACTGGGGCAATATCCAACACAAGATGGGCAGGGAAGTGTGCTAGAGATCAATGAGGCAATATCCAACACAAGATGGGCAGGAAAGTGTGCTAGAGATCACTGGGGCAATATCCAACACAAGATGGGCAGGAAAGTGTGCTAGAGATCAGTGGGGCAATATCCAATAGAAAACTGGATTTATCTAGGTCGGTTGTTCCTGGTTCAGTTCCTAACTTGGTTTAATCTCCTTAGCATTACAAGTGGTAACATTTTCCCAAAGCATGCTTTATACAACATCAAAGACAAACCTTGCTCAACAGTTCATCTCCTCTAACGTACAGTACATTCATGTCAAAATCATTGGCGATTGCCTGTTTGGGGAGATATACAGATTATTAATTGCAAAATTACTAAATTTCATTGTTAGCGATTACATAACAATCATGAACATCAACTGATAACCATTGGCATGGACACAGAATGACATGAAGGATATTTACTTATTGACTGATTTAGACTATTATACTGGACCCTTGCCAGACGATTGTTACATTGTGCTTCAAAATAGGCATAATAACTACAACCCATGGTGGTAGCTGTCATAGACCTAATTATACAGGTAGACATAACAGACTAAGCCGACAGAGCAGGTATAGCAGGCAAACAGTCAGTTGACAGGGACTGGCATGTGAGACAGGTAAGATAGTATCACGACAGGTCACGACTGTTGACAAATACCGACAGACTCCATTGCTCTGCTACTGAGTGAGTGTGGGCGACACCGTGCGCTGTGAAATTCGCGTGGAATGCTTTTACATCTGTCCTGTACAGTGAACTGCATGTTCGGAACAATGGCTACCGGCGGTTGCTGAATTGACGGTTTTGCCCTTTCGGTTCACGAGTGCATTTTTCGGGAGGCTCCTGGGAGTCGGGGCTGAAGCTGCGGAGTTCGTGCTTTGTGCGACATTTTCGGCGGGTCGCCCTGCGGTAAGAGACCGAGCCATGTGAGAAAACCTGGGTCAATGAGGTCTTTCTGGTGACTGCCGAGTCCATCGAAGATGAACTGTGATATTCGTGGATGAATTTTGTGTTGACATTCTGATGGCGGCATTATGTACAGTGTACCTGAGCGGGCTGTTGGATTGCCGAGACTCCCGTCTATTCCACTTTTCACATTGGACAGTGGGGAACATTTTGTGTGATATTCACTGGCACAGGAATGGAGCATAATGGGGATGACCCGTTGCCGTGAAGTTGGAACCTCGACTAACTAACTAACTAACCGACAGACTCAATATGAATAGACCAAGGTAGGACCAGCAAGAATCACGTGGCCACGGGACACATGGTATAAAGGTCTGGACAAAGACTGGACAGACTGTGCAAGACCAGTGATGGAGATGGACATGTTTGAGAAGGGACTGTTTGCTTTTGACTTGAGACGAGTGAAAGTTATTACGAGTGCTGAGTTGTGTAATTGCTAGAAGATGAGCTGTATAACTGCGAGATGACAGGCGTGCTCTGAGTGAGTGAGTCAGAGACGAATTGTATGCAGCCTGAATGCTATGGCTAGATTGTATGCTAGTGTGAGTGTTTGTACATAGAGTGTTACGTGTACATACTTTAAATATCATGTGTTTAGTACCGACACGATTGTATTGCATCAGTACTATGTTTGTATGATGAGCAGTCGCTGTTATATCTGCGACGCTGCAGTTCAAGAATAAAAGTTCCTGAGTGGGGCGGACCAAGAGCCCATCTCAGCGTGCATTCATTGTGAGAGAGTTTAAATTACCTGTCACCAACCAACATGAATGTGAAGTAATAACACTGGGTCTGTGACAGTAGCGAATATCAGTCCAATTTGTGCAGTAAATATTTGTCCACAATGGATGCATGTGAACACATGGTCATTTCCATCATCACATGTCATCTGATGTCTCAAATGCTCAGTGGCAAACATGTTTCTCCTTTGTCCTTATTGCATTTCTGATCTTTGCCCTCCATGCAATGTGTTCAGCGGCAACTTGCACCCAAGGTGCAATATCAATTTTGTATCATAGAAGAGGTCGACCACGAGATCTTTTACCCATCTGTAATTCACCAAAAAAGATGTCCGGTGGTATTCTACCATCGTCCATCCTCCTAATGTGTCCTATCCAAGTCTATGAAGACTGAGCATGGAACAAACCATCACACAACCTAATCTTTCCAATACTTCAGTATTTGTGATTTTATCTTGTCAAGTATTCTTCGAAGGCACCGCATATGAAAGCTGCTTCTCTTGGTGTGAATAATTTGACCAAACTTCACTGCCATAAATAAGAGCACTAAGGACAGAGGCTTTTGTTCAGATTTAGAGTACTCATGTGATAATGAAACAATCCTCAGGTAATTGATCTACAGCTGACATCAGTGATCACTACTCTCTATCAGTTAGTGTTCCTTATATTATTATTAGTTGCCCAGCTGTTTATGTTTTACACATACAACTTTCTTCATCTTCCTCTGCCACTCTTGTCTAGAGCTTTCTATATACGACTAATTTTTCAATTCCACCTCATCTGTTTACATGCTCCATAAATGCTACCTGTCTTTACTTACAGTTTTTATAAGTGATTTTGTAATTCTTCCAGCCCTCAATGACTCAGCATTTATTTTCTTCTTCTTACACAATAGTCTCAGCATTCTTCTCAAAACTGTCTTCAATGTTTCATTACTCATTGACCAGCAGGTATTTCCATAGAGATTAAAAGACCACAAACTATTCAGTAAGTGCAGCTTTGTACATGTGGTATTTCTGTCTGATATTACACTGCTCATTGTTGTAGAAGAATCTTTGCTTATGGCAATTTGTATAAATTTCTCTCTTCATCAGATCTTATATCAGACACTGCTGTCACATCCGGAAAAAAAAATCCGGATGAACGCAGAAGAAGATATCAGACACCACTGTTGCCTAGATATTGAAAATGACCGGCCTGTTTGACATTTATGCCTTTCGAACGTGTGCAGTCAGTATCTCTGGCAAAGGGGTTGGTGAAATGCAGTTTGACAATTCCCCAAAATACTGAGTCAGGAGTTCGAAATCATCCTCGGCTGATTTGCAAGAAGACCATTTTGCAATAATTCTTATAGAATCAGTCATTCTAAAAGCAATGGCAAACTACTAAACTTAAAATTGCCCAGTAGATCATAAACAGCCAATAAGTGCTGGGGTTGATTGCAACATCCTATAAAGGACATGCATCTAACTTTATCTACATAAACAACATAAGTGAATTGGCAACATGTTGGGGGACTCACAAGTCCCATTACCATGACAGGGATTTTAAACAGGAGAAAATAACTCAAAAACATTTGCTTACCATTGCTATTGATGTCTTGCCACAACCAGAAGGTCCATATAATAGCACTCTTATTCCCATGGACCCGTACAGTTCTGGTCTTCTCACCTCATCCTGGAAATTCTGTGTAATAATTTTTAACAAATGATAACTGACTCATATGTAAGCAGGCTCAAAGATGTTATGTCAGGTACTTCAATAGTAAACAATACTTTATCTGAGGGGACTGTTAGGATGCCTCAAAGCGGTTCATCAATTTCATGTCAATTTAAAGTGTGCAAAGTGTTATATTTCTACCTTTATTATTCACTTTAGAAAACACATGTGGAGTATTACTATCTGACCAACCCTTACATAAATAAAGTAGTATATTCTGGGTTCAGCTTTACATAAGGTTATGAGATTGAAACTTTGATCATAATGAAACATTTTGCAGCTTTCACATTAAACCATAAATGCATGAGCATGCAAATAAAATCTAACCGTGCATGAGCAGAAAAAGGGGAGGCCAGCATGACTAAATGGATAAGAGTGCTTTCTTAAACATCCGGTGTGCTGATACTGAGGTGGTGGGTTCAACACCTACACCGGTCAGTTGGATGAAAATGTTGACTTCTCGTCCTTGACTAGGGGACGTCAATTATAAATACCTCTGAAGTCAGACTGGGTTCACCTGATGGCAAAGGACTCTATTAATTGATTCACTGCTGTGGGACACTAAATCGTCTGAATGTTTTTTGTTTCATTTTCCGTAACTTCTACAATTTTTATACCTAGTAAATGAAAATTTACACCTGGAATAGATATGCCTTTTCAACAATACCAGACAAGCCACATGGAGTTTAAAATTTTTTTTAGAAAAATAGATTGTGAAATGGTCTGTTTTTATTATTTTAGAAATGGCAAACCCTCCAGTTTTTGATCTCATTTTAAACAATTTTAGATTATAGTCATTCTAATTTAAAGGAATGAGTGAAAGATTCTAAAACTGATAGCACGTGCAGTAATGTAGTTATTGGGTTAAATTATTTAGCATGTGAACATTATGGAAAACAAACCTAACAGTGAAAGTTTGTCATCAAATGATGATGCTAATTTAGCACTGAACATTATGGAAAACAAACCCTAAGTTTGCCCCTAAGTTTGCTATGCCTAACACAAATAAGCTGAGGAGCATTTAAATAATTAAATTTAAAAGAATAATATCAGTTATCAGTTGGGGTATCTTCATTGCACTCCGGACAGGTCCATAGGTGCTCAGATCCTCCCCCCAGCATAAGCATCAGTGTTTGGTGGCTAATAGTGCCAGTTTTGTGTTGGTTAACGAGGCACCTCGTTTTCCCAATGTACCTCTCGTGTCTGGCCATGCCAATTCTTACTCCCAAGTCTTTCATCCTGGACAGCGATGTGGATTCACTGATGTCAAAGTCTTCTGTTCTCGACGTGTCTTTAAGAACGTTAATAACATCGGCACGATCCATGGGCTGGTCATCTGCAGGGGGTGCAGAGCCAGCCAGTTTATCAGCTCATTCATTTCCCTCGACTCACGCATGTCCTGGGACAAAGATGAAGGTGACTTTACGGACAACAGACTTCCTCAGCGACTCAGTCCACTGTCTACGTACAGATCCAGCTTCGACCTTCCGAATCATGCTCATTGAATCACCTAGTACACACACGTTGGTATAATACTGTGATTCTAGCCATAGGAAAGCCTGTGTTACTGCCATCACCTCCATCGTCATGCTGCTCGTGGGCATAGTGTGGGCACCACTGGATTCTTGGACGGTCCGGCCCGCTGAACAGGCTGTAAATGCTCATGCACTTCTCTGCTTCTTTACAACAGATCCATCTGTATAGATGAGCACTTGGGGGTTGTCTGCGTGTTCATTGATGAGCGCGTTGACCTCTGCATTGACAGTGACAGGATTCTGTTCTCTGCACAGTCTGTCAAGTGTGATAATGCAGGAGAAGGTGCACTTAAAAGCTGGAGGCACAGGCACCCATTCCTTCTGGGGTTGATACTGGTAGGACTACAGACCTGTCTGATGATATCCTCCGCCCAACCCATCCATGATTTGCCCCTCCTTAGCCTATTGCCCTTTTCTCTGAATATATCTTCATGCAGAGGGTGCTGCTCATCCGCACTTATTTTCAAGTATGCACAAGCTCGCCAGATCTTGATCCTGTAGTTCATTGTCGGGAAGTCAAGGAGGTATCTCATCGCTACACAGCTGGTGTCTCTCGTGCAGCCAAAAATGATGCACATGGCCTCGTTTTGTACCTTTTCAAGTCTTTCAATCTGTGTAGGGCTGACATTAATTCCAGGGCATACTCGATGGGTGAAAGCACCAGTCCTTGGAACAGAAGTATTAGCAGTCTTTGCTCGATATTGGTAGTCGCCATCACTCTCATTGCTGACAAACCGTTTCAAGCTTTCGTTATGACATAATCGACATGATCTCTGAAAGACAGGCTATGATTGAGAAGTAGTACCTTGATAAGTGGAAATGTTTAATAATTGTCAACCCTGTCTTCAATTTTTTTTTAACAAAATGTAACATTATTATAAAATATTTCTAACCTCTAGTAATAATAGCAATACTGACATGTTCCTTGTGCAATATCCTTTAATTTGATATATAATACAATACAGCTGCTTGTCGTGGAATGCCGCCTTAACATCCCAGAATATTTTTCTCGGTCTCCAAATTTGAGAGGCCATATTGAGAAAGAATGAATTAATCACGCTACTCCACGGCTATCTAGTCGTGAGGTAAGATTATTCACAAAAAGCCTCTAGCCATGATGTAAGCTTGCAGATGGCAAGTAAAATGGGATACTTGAGATGAACACAACTAGATAATTTAAATTAGTCTACACCTTGGAAAACTGCTGACCCAGACGGGCTATGACACCACACAGACACATTGGCACCTTCTCGTCCAGGTAGACCCTGGCTGAATCAACAATGAACTGGGCCAGTGAGTGAAATAAAACCACCCAGGCGTGAACAACATTGACACAGGGAGAGATAATAGCCCCAGGGCGGTAAACAAGCCCCTTCCACTCTGACTGGCAGACTCAGGAATGTGTGAAAACAGATCTGATAAGGCAATTAACACTGGGCCTGTAGACTTTGTACCAGACAGAGAGGAGCAAGGTGTGATGGCCAGGTTGCAGTGATAAGTGCAATTACCGTCCGGTGGAGATAAGAAGAATTTATGATGGGAATGCCAAGGAGATAATACTGTCTGCTTGACTCAGCTTAAATAAGGGTCCCTAGCCTGTTTTATGTTAGATTAAGTCTGACTTCAGAACAGGTAGGCAGCCAGCTCAATGTTTGGTAGTCATATGTATGATTCTTATGTTGCTAAATCAAATCAAATCAAATCAACTTTATTAGGGTCACAAATTGGGCGCGCAGGCCCGTCTTACATTCGGCCCTTCCAATCACTCGTCTTTCGTTCATCAAGAGCATTATACATTTACATAGGAAGAAAAATAAACATTGTGAAATGAATGTTGTAAACATAAACAAGGCTAAACATGGAGAAAAATGTGTACATAAAACGTAAAAGTAGTGATGCCCCACACACACACACACACACACACACACCACACACACACTCTCTCTCTCTCTCTCTCATTCACTCTCACTCTCACTCATTCACTCCCACACACACACTCTCACTCATTCACTCTCCCGCTCACTCATTCACTCTCCCGCTCACTCATTCACTCTCCCGCTCACTCATTTACTCTCCCGCTCACTCATTCACTCTCCTGCTCACTCATTCACTCTCACGCTCACTCATTCACTCTCACGCTCACTCATTCTGTCTCTCCCACTCACTCATTCACTCTCCCGCTCACTCATTCACTATCCTGCTCACTCATTCACTCTCCCGTTCAATCATTCACTCTCCCGTTCAATCATTCACTCTCACGCTCACTCATTCACTCTCACTCATTCACTGTCCCGCTCACTCATTCACTCTGCCGCTCACTCATTCACTCTCACGCTCACTCATTTACTCACACGCCCACTCATTCACTCTCCCACTCACTGATTCACTCTTACGCTCACTGATTCACTCTCACGCTCACTCATTCACTCTCACTCATTCCTTCTCACACTCACTCATTCACTCTCACTCTCACGCTCACTCAATCACTCTCACGCTCACTCATTCACTCTCACGCTCACTCATTCACTCTCACGCTCACTCATTCACTCTCCCGCTCAATCATTCACTCTCCCGCTCACTCATTCACTCTCACTAATTCACTCTCCCGCTAACTCATTCACTCTTCCACTCACTCATTCACTCTCCCGCTCACTCATTCACTCTCCCGCTCACTCATTCACTCTCCCGCTCACTCATTCACTCTCACGCTCACTCATTCACTCTCACTCATTCACTCCCACACACAGACACTCTCACTCATTCACTCTCCAGCTCACTCATTCGCTCTCGCGCTCACTCATTCACTCTTCCGCTCACTCATTCACCCTCATGCTCACTCATTCACTCTTGCGCTCACTCATTCACTCTCCCTCATTCACTCTCCCACTCACTCATTCACTCTCACGCTCAATCATTCACTCTCCCGCTCACTCATTCACTCTCACGCTCACTCATTCACTCTCATGCTCACTCATTCACTCTCACGCTCACTCATTCACTCTCATGCTCACTCATTCACTCTCACGCTCACTCATTCTGTCTCTCGTTCACACTCACTCACTCTCTCACTCAAACTACAGTAATGAACATAAGTTTAGATTATACATGATAAAATCAAATGGTATTTAACTTATAATATGACAGATGAGAATACACAAACATATGGATTCGCGTGTTACATAACATGCGTGTTACATGACATGCATCTGGTCAGCTCTCTCTCTCTCTCTCTCTCTCTCTCTCTCTATTCTTTCATATGCACACACTCACACGCATGCGTACGCTCACACACACACACACACACTCTCTCTTTCTCTCTCATTCACTCTCACTCTCACTAATTCACTCTCCCGCTCACTCATTCACTCTCACGCTCACTCATTCGCTCTCACGCTCACTCATTCGCTCTCACGCTCACTCATTCGCTCTCCCGCTCACTCATTCACTCTCCCGCTCACTCATTCATTCTCCCGCTCACTCATTTACTCTCCCGCTCACTCATTTACTCTCCCGCTCACTCATTCACTCTCCCGCTCACTCATTAACTCTCACGCTCACTCATTCACTCTCACGCTCACTCATTCACTCTCCCGCTCACTCATTCACTCTCCCGCTCACTCATTCACTCTCCCGCTCAATCATTCACTCTCCCGCTCAATCATTCACTCTCACTCATTCACTCTCACGCTCACTCATTCACTGTCCTGCTCAATCATTCACTCTGCCGCTCACTCATTCACTCTCACGATCACTCATTCACTCTCATGCTCAATCATTCACTCTCCCGCTCACTGATTCACTCTCATGCTCACTCATTCACTCTCACTCATTCCTTCTCATGCTCACTCATTCACTCTCACTCATTCACTCTCACGCTCACTCATTCACTCTCACTCATTCACTCTCACTCATTCACTCTCACGTTCACTCATTCACTCTCACGCTCACTCATTCACTCTCCCGCTCAATCATTCACTCTCCCGCTCACTCTCGCGCTCACTCATTCCCTCTCACGCTCACTCATTCCCTCTCCCGCTCACTCATTCACTCTCCCGCTCACTCATTCACTCTCCCGCTCACTCATTCGCTCTCACGCTCACTCATTCACTCTCCTGCTCACTCATTCACCCTCACGCTCACTCATTCACTCTCACTCATTCACTCTCCCGCTCACTCATTCACTCTCACTCATTCACTCTCCCGCTCACTCATTCACTCTCAATCATTCGCTCTCCCGCTCACTCATTCACTCTCACGCTCACTCGTTTACTCTCACGCTCACTCATTCACTCTCACGCTCACTCATTCACTCTCACGCTCACTCATTCTGTCTCTCATTCACACTCACTCACTCTCTCACTCAAACTACAGTAATGAACATAAGTTTAGATTATACATGATAAAATCAAATGGTATTTAACTTATAATATGACAGATGAGAATACACAAACATATGGATTCGCGTGTTACATAACATGCATGTTACATGACATGCATCTGCTCAGCTCTCTCTCTCTCTCTCTCTCTCTGTATTCTTTCATATACACACACTCACACGCATGCGCGCGCTCACACACACACACACTAACACATCAACTCTCCCACTTTCTCACTCTCTAACACACAATCCTACACACACACACACTCACTCTCTCAATCACACTCTCTCACACATGCACGTACACATGAACGCATGCACGCACGCACACACTCCCTCACTCACTCTCACACATACACGTACGAATGCATGCACTGACACATTCCCCCACCATTTCTCGCTCAATCATTCTCTCCACACACACGCATGCACACACGCATTCACTCTCTCCCTCTCTCTGACACCTCTCTCTCTCTCTCTCTCTCTCTCTCTCTCTCTCTCTCTCTCTCTCTCTCTCTCTCTCTCTCTCTCTCTCTCTCTCCCACACACACACACATATATAGTGAACAATTATAATGAACAATTATACTGAACAATTATTTTGCTAGATTTAACTAGGAGAATTATTTCTTAGTAACTAGTCAGTCTATATCGGACATAGGTTATTTCAATAAATATCATTGTCTAAGTATACTTTTAGGTGTCTTGGTAGATGCTTGTCATTTCTTTGTACACTACCCTAGTTGCCTTTTGGTGTGTGCATTTGTTGTACAGAATATAGTCAACTGACTATTTATTTAATTCTTACAACAGCAGTAACTAAGTGGTGATTAAACCGGGCAGCTCAGCAAATATGGCTGGTCTGTGGGGTAACTTCAATTAGACTTGTATATCTCATTTTGTAGCTATACAATATTAGAACTCATTAATAATGCCTGATGCTATTATGTTGAGTATCATTAGATGTCCATCTTGAAGTAATATAATGTTTACGGATATGTTGGATGTATGTATGTGTAATTTCATATGAATATACGATGCTAGGAATAGGCTTCGTACATATTCTTTTTGTGTATATACGTCCCATTTCGTATACGTACAAACTCACTAAGGCATTATGCTATGATGTTACAGTATCATATGTCTAGTTTAATCAATATGTTTATGTGTATTGGATGTTTGATATATTGATTTGTCATATGCAAACCTACCAATATGAAGTGTTATGCTATTGTCTGCGTATTGGCCAATGATTGTGTTGGAAGCAGAGGTGTAATGGTACAGACATTACCCACAATTGGTATATGGTGCTAAACTTTCTCAGTGTATTGTGGGCGTGCGTCCACGGTAATGCATGGAAACCTGGCACAGCTACTGGTCACGGCTTGCAAGCCCGGATGATCAGGCATTGTTATAATACACTTACCGACCCTGTGAGCTGCTAAACTAACTTTGGACGGGGCGGCTGTACGACACAGAATTTCTGTATTAGCGACATGGACATGGGGCGGCAGAAATGTAATCATTACAGGCGTGTGAGACAATTGAAAAAGCCCGTCCCAGACTAAAGACAGTAGGGAGAAGGAGGATGGTGAACGCAGAGCTGGAAGATAAACTTGGCCAGACTGGTCATTGTATATGTTTGTGTTATGATATGTTTAATTAGGATTGCGCTGATGTAGAACTGGTATAACACATTCTTGACTTTCTTTCAAGCTCTCACAAGGAGCACCTATGTTGTAGATCTCAAGAACGAGTGCCGACTAGGAGTGTCAGGACTGGCAGGATCGTCAGAATACCGGCAAGCTGTTTCTTTTTTTGAGTCTACTGGAGAGTGGGGATCTGGACCACAGATCCAGATAGATCAAGTAACAAGTAAAGTTACGTAATGTTTGTCATCAATATCAATATGTATATGATTTCATCATCCTCATCTTGAACCATCAGATGTCTATGATTATGATTAGTAAATAAATGTTGTAGTATTGTAACTCATAGTTCTGTCGTTATCTTTTAATTCCAATTGTGCATACGTGTTGTGTGTGTACATTGGTGGGGGTTCACTTACACACCAAGGAAAGGAGCAGTCAGGGAGAAAAACCTGTACTAGGATAGTTGTCCTTAAACTTTAATTCAGACGTAAAAATCTATCTTAGCTAACCTTCTCTTTCACATTCCTTGACGAATATTCAGCACAGTTCATTTCATTTTGTAACGAGCCACTTGGAGCTGTACGTTGGATATTCATGGGCCTAATCTATAGTTCAGCCATATAGATTTTGTCCCTAGTCAGTTTCTGACTATTAGGGGTTGCTCGCCAGTGAAAAATACTTTCATCTAGCCGGTGGGGCACCCCGACTTCTGACACTGCTAAGATATTAAGCATTTTTAGATTATTACTGTGACACACCTCTACTTCCCATTTTCTGTTTGGTCCATACCCACTTTTTGTTTAGCAGTGAATTAGTTAATAAAAAAAGAGAGAAAGCTAATGCACACACAAAAATTAGTTAAGTGCACTAGAAATAGTGTGCATATGTATGGACTATGATTTAGTTCAAAGCAAGCGAACACCCCCCTCCCCCCAACCCAAAAAAAAAAAAAACCGAAAAAGATATTTACAAATACACATCATTGAAATACAGAAAAAGCCTCACCATAAGATCTAGTTTGAGTACCCTTCGTATGTTGTCCATCCCTCCGAGATCATCCCAAGTTGTATTAGAAAATACAAACCAATCTTCCCGGTAGAGTGATGGTTTCACTTCTACCAATGCTTTCTGGTTTGGAGATAGCAGTGTTATAGAGTAATTAATGCTGATTAATAGTTTAGTTGCAAGGTTTTTATAAACTACATTGATATTATAAGTGGTAATAGATGGGATATTTAGTGAGTGAGAAAAACTCCGCCGTGGAGCAAACACGGCAGGGGGCTTCTGATCGTCAGAAGGGAACCCCCCTTCCCCAAGTGTTTCAGCCCATTATTCCCTTAACACTCTCTAGGGGTGGGCCCGTCCAGGTCATGACTCTGGGCATCTTTCCCCTGCTGTGCGAGAGGTTCGGTCATTTTCGTTGTCCTTGTTGTTGCCCTTAGGTGTTAACATGTCCACTCTCAAGCCTCCCCTCCCTCAGAGAGGAGAGTCTTTGCAGCCTGTGCTTGCCCCTTAGCACTTGTGGCCATGAGGAGCCTGCTTCATCCGAGCCATGGTCTCCGTTGCCTCCATATGTCTCCGTTGCCGTGTTCTGCCTTCTGCCCCGTTCATGGCACTGCACTCTACTAGGAAGCCAGTTCTTCCTTTTGGTTCCTTGACCCACCTCTTGGTCTATGCAGCTGAGTGCGACTTACGTACGATTACCGCTCTGTTATGGAGGTTGGACTTCGGCCAACATTTGCATGATTTGACTGCACTCAGATTCACCACCCTCGCTCGGAGGAAAGACTATAGAGTTGACACGAGACGTTGCAAGTTTGTGTTTTTAGTTGAGAGATTGTGAGGTGTTCTGCAGCTACCGCTTTTAACCATACTGGTTACAAGACTCGTCCCACTTCAGGTTCCAATAATTCCACAGCCAGCACGAGGCTTTTTCGGCTGCCTCACCCGAGTTCTTCCTTGTCCTTTAATGCCCAATTGCTTTAGCACATCATACACGGAGTGGGAGACTAGACCTCTGGCGCCTAACTGTATGGCAAATAGCCTGATGGTGTACCCCTCCAGCCTAAGACTTGTGACCATGTTATCGTACTTCTGTATCTTGTATGTGTGCTCCTCCTCAATATTGGACTCATGTGGGGCTGTCAGCTCAATCAGGGTTAGCTGCTTGGTTGACGAGGAGTGAAGTACGGTGTCAGGCCGCAAGCCAAAATTTTGGATCACCTCAGGGTATTTGCCATGGCCCTTTAGATCCACGGTCAGTTCCCAGTCATCCACCCCATTGAAAATGGTCAGAAGTTGCAAGTCGGCAGTGCTGCCTTCGTTGTCTCTGTGTTGTTGCCCAGCTGGGACAAAAGAAATTCCCACCGGCCTCAGCTTGGTCCCTTTGTTTGCCTGCATTCTGGCTACATCCACTATTTCCGCCACCTCAGTAAGGACTTTGTTGTGACGCCAAGTAAATCGGCCTGGGGTTAGAGCGACTGGATGTGGACAATACGTGCTCCTCTGTCTGAACCTTTGTACAGAGAGGACAGGACAGGTCGGTGGCTTTCCCCCCACTTGACCAAGTTGGCAGCTGATGGCAAGACATCGTAGAGGGATCTGACGACAAAACTTAAGCACAGTGGTGCCATATGCCATATTTCATTCCAGGTAAGAAATCTCTACACTATCTCTTCCCATGACATCCATTGGCCCTGTTGTGCCTGTTGGGCAGCCACACAGACTCTTTTGTCATCCTCTCCCTTGTGGATCTCCTTAACAGCAAGGTCTCTGCGTTCCTTAGTCATCGCCTTAGACAACATTGGATCTCTGTCATGGCACTCGAAGCCCCTTCTGTCTGACTGGGTGTGCCCAATGACCTCCTTCAGCTGGAGTGCTGCCTGGGCATCTTCAACCACGCTGATGACTTTCCACTTCCTTCCCGTTCTCAGGGCGGGAACTGAGGTACTGACTGTTTCATCTGGAGACTCGCTCATTATCATCGCGAGTCTGGCTTTTCCGACTTTGAATTCTTCCATGAGGGACAGGAACGGGAGGACAAGCTTCCTCTGCTTGCAATATAGTGCAACCGTCATGAAGCATTGTGGTGCTCCAAGCCACATTCTAATGTACTTGCTTAATTTCCCCTCCATAGTGCTCACTGTGGTTGTGCCTATATAATATATCAGCAGCGGCCACAGGAGTTTCAGAGTAAGCATTAACTGGAGGCACCAGATTTTGAATTTGCCTATTAGCCTGGTTTTATCGATGGTATGCAGACCATTCATCAAACTTCTTGCATCTCTACCACTGTGTTCCTGTCTGTCAGGGTTAAATCATACATACGACTGAGACTCTTTACCGGTTCCTCTAACACTGTGGGAATTGCTTGTCCGGCAACCATAAACAACCTTTCCACCACTCTACCCTTCATGATTGAGTCTTCTCGATTTCTTGGGCTTGAAGCTCATCCTGCACCAGCGAATCAAATCATCCAGTCTGTGGAGGATGCTGCAGGCATCACTCTCCTTCGGTGTCAGGATTCAGCAGCGGAATGTTCTGTATGTCGCTTAGTTTCGGACCGTGTGCGTAGCCAGATGCCGCATCCAGGATGACCTGCACGGCCATTACAAATAGCACCGGCGAAATCGTACATCCCATGGCAATACCCACCTGCAGGTCGATCCATCTCGTCATGAACGTCTTGGTCGAGATACGGAGAGATAAGCCCAAGAAGTACTTCATAAGAATTTCCGTAATGTTCTTGGGCACGTGATAACCCTTGAGTGTATGCCACAACATTTGGTGGGGCAGTGACCCATATGCGTTGGCCAGATCCAACCATATCACGTGGAGTTCCTCCTTCTTCATCTTCATTCTCTGGATAGCTTCCCATATCATGGAGCTGTGTTCGAGACACCTGGGGACACCAGGTATCCCCCCTTTTTGAACCGCTGTGTTTACGTACTTGTTTCTCATCAAGTGCGTAGTGATTCGGCTGACCATGACTGAGAAGAATATTTTCCCCTCAACATTCAGCAGAGAGATCAGCCTGAATTTAGCAATACTGGCTGAGGTTTGCTCTTTGGGAATGTAGATTCTGTTGGCTTTCTTCCACTCCGTGCTGACATGCTTGTGAGTCCTCGTGGATCTCAGTATCCAGTGTAGTTTATTAAGGACATTCAGGCACCTCTAGTAAACTGTGTAAGGCACACTGTTGGGCTCCGGTGCAGACTTTCCATGTGCTTTCTTAATCACCGCAACCACCTTGCTCCACATCGGAGTCTTGGCATTGAAATCCACAGCTGATTTCTCCTGCCATTTAAGCCCTTCAATCTCTCCGAGTGGAGCGTCCCGTTGGGCATAGAAGTACGTCGTCATGAGGTGGTTCTCCAGCTCCTCTTTGCTGACCTTGATGATGCCGCAGCTGTTTGAACAAGTCCCTCTATTTCTCACTGCAACCAAATTGAATCAGCAAGTGGAGGTATACTATCTCTCCGAACTTTAGCAACTTCTCTTCTAGGGACTTGTGTTTTAGTTCTTCGTCTAGAACATGGGAAAACGTTTCATCTAACTGTTCAATCTCTGCGTTCTTGGTGGCATTGAGGAACTTGATTTTCACCCTGAGACTCTCAGAAGGTTGCTAGGATGCGTCACAGGTGACATCGGCTTGAGTCTTCTCAGCACTGTGGGGTTTTCCCTGGCTGAGATCCTCTTGCATCTTATGTATATCCCATTCACAGGAGCGCTGACGTGCCTCCTGTGACGCACTCTCGCACTTCTTTCATCCAGCATGAATTCTCATTCCCCGGAATGTGGTGAAGCTTTTACCACAGACGCATGCCCAGCCCAGTTGTTCGGCTGAAGTCATGGTCGGTTGGACAGATAAGATCGTCAACCGTTACGATAACGTCAATTTAAAATTTATATCCAGGGCAATAAAACAAAAAGTTCAGTACAATTATACCATCAACAAAGCTTGTAAATATCTGCCTCAAATACTGGCCTCTTGACCATTAAGAGTTAAATGCCATATTTCAGCGTGAAGAAAACACAGCAATGCCAGTTTTACAAATATATATTTTTCATACGTAAGAAAAATGATTGAATAAAATGCACATAATTTAACAATTGAATTCTCAATGAGTTGGCCAGCAATCGATGATGCGGGTAGCAATTAACTGTCATGGTACTCTAAATTAACTGTGTTAGCTCAGTTCTGTTTTCTTTCTTCTCATTCCTCTAGGGAAGATGTGTCACACCTTGTTATGTACCTCAAAGACCTGTGCATCCAACTTCAGCATGCTTTTGTGTAAGGTTTACTTCCACTAGATACGATTCCATCCAAATTAAAGGGCTCCACCTGAAGGCAAATTTCTCTCCTAACAATTTTGCCAGGGCAAAAGACATGTTGCCTACTCTTTGCGACTGCCAACTGTCTTTGGATTTTTAATCTGCAAAACTGCCCAGTCCTACACTGGGATTTGAACCTGATAACTTCTGAGTTTGAGATGGACACAGTGTAACATAACAGTCATGCCTCCCCCTGCTCATGTTTTATGTAAAAGATAAATGAAATGTATGGGGTATATCAACAGAAGAGTTAGAAGAATTGAAATAGATAAATTAGACATATGTGATAAAATATCCAGCAACAGAGGCAGAGGAAGACAGAAAAATGTAGTGGAAAGCTTTAGCAGCTGGGCAGCAAATCACAATATAACCAACACCAACTTCATCAACATATCAAATGACAGAAAAGATTAGAGTCATGATAGTCAATGTATGCCCCAGACGAGGCAGACACAGCAGCAGAAGTAAATAGTCAACAATCATTCTGCTATCTTGTAGGGTTTGTCTCATGAGAAAGACTAGCAGAGATAAAGCACAGACAAACTGGCAGGAGGCAATGGGAAACCACTACTGTACATCCCTAGCACATCATGTTTTGATCACGCACACAATAAGTCTTTACTTTTCATTTTAAAAGTCAGAAATAAATAATTAATGACACTGGTTTGAATACTTTTGTCTCGCTTATTAAAAACAGAAGCTCTATGAAAAACATAAGCTTACCTGAATATCAACATTTGTAAGCGTAAGTCTGTCCATTTCTTCACGTAATGTGTCTTTCTGCCTACTGTTGCCTGGAAAGGAACACCATTAGCAAATTCAGAGCTCATGTTTCAGCTATAAATATACATATTGCTTCCTATTTTCCATGGTTTTCTATAGGCCAGACCTAAGTAATATACATGAGCAGGATTAGTCTACCCATGTCATTTGCATTCACATTTGTAATTGAACCCTGATAAATTACGAAAGAAAGTAACTTATTTCTGCATAGCCAGTTCACTCAAGAGAAGTAGATGACCAAATTGCCAGAATACCACTCTCTCATACTAGGAGGCAAAGGCAAAGTATTTTGTCACCATGACATGAAATAAATTGAGTCTGTACACAGCACAGTGACTGTCAAGATCAGTGACCTTTTCAACATAACCCTTTACAAAAGCAGCTGAGCTAGCCCAGTGGTTAGGTGTTCAAATCCCCTTACGGTATGGATCTTCTTTTCATTGGTCTAAAACCAGGAAATGTTCTGTGAAGTAAAAGTATCCAGCATGATATAGACCCATCACATACCAAGTGCTGTTCAGCCTATAAAAAAATATGGGGGTAGCACCATATACCTAAGGCATGTAAAAGTGTCCTTTATTTACTTACCATACACCCAATGCACCTCAAGGCATACTTTACTTGCTTACCATACACCCAATGCACCTCAAGGCATACTTTACTTGCTTACCATACACCCAATGCACCTCAAGGCATGTAAAAGTGTCCTTTTCTTGCATACCACACATCTCATGGCGTATAAAAGTGTTGTTTACTTCCTTACCACACATCTCAAGGCATGTAAAAGTGTCCTTTACTTGCTTACCACACATCTCAAGGCATGTAAAAGTGTCCTTTACTTGCTTACCACACATCTCAAGGCATGTAAAAGTGTCCTTTACTAGCTTACCATACACCCAATGCACCTCAAGGCATGTAAAGTGTCCTTTACTTGCTTACCATACACCCAATGCACCTCAAGGCATGTAAAAGTGTCCTTTACTTGCTTACCACATATCTCAAGACATGTAAAAGTGTTGTTTACTTGCTTACCATACACCCAATGCACCTCAAGGCATACTTTACTTGCTTACCATACACCCAATGCACCTCAAGGCATACTTTACTGGCTTACCAGACACCCAATGCACCTCAAGGCATACTTTACTTGCTTACCATACACCCAATGCACCTCAAGGCATGTAAAAGTGTCCTTTACTTGCTTACCATACACCCAATGCACCTCAAGGCATGTAAAAGTGTCCTTTACTTGCTTACCATACACCCAATGCACCTCAAGGCATGTAAAAGGGCCCTATAATTTTATTTACTCCTAGTATTGCTGATTATAAAAGCCCGTGAATGTTCCATTATAGAGAAAATGTAGGCATTTTATCCCTTTCAGCCACAGCAAACTAAATGTTCACTATTTTTGATGAAATTCATATTTTCCTCATAAGGTTAACAAATTAATTTGTTGGTGTTGGCACCTTGCAAGTAGAGCAGAAAGTGTTTATGCTAAACAGACTTGGCGTTGCCACACTCCAAACAAAGTTGCTTGCATACGAGTAAATTATCTTGATGTAGACAATGAGCAAGTAAACGTGTGTGAATACTAAATGATCTTAGTGTAGGCACAAAGCAAGTAAATCTACATGAGTTTCTGCTAAATGATCTTAGTGTAGACACAGAGTAAGTAATTCTGCACGAGTTTATACTAAATGATCTTAGTTTAGGCACAGAGCCAGTAGTAAAGTTGCATGAGTATATACTAAATGATTTTATTGTATGTATTGAACAAGTTGCATTTGTGTTTATAAACTAAATGGTCTTAGTGTTGAGTAAAGTTGAGCATGTGTTTATACTAAATGGTCTTAGTGTTATGTAAAGTTGAGCATGTGTTTATACTAAATGGTCTTAATGTTGAGTAAAGTTGAGCATGTGTTTATACTAAATGGTCTTAATGTTGAGTAAAGTTGAGCATGTGTTTATACTAAATGGTCTTAGTGTTGAGTAAAGTTGAGCATGTGTTTATACTAAATGGTCTTAGTGTTGAGTACAGTTGAGCATGTGTTTATACTAAATGGTCTTAGTGTTGAGTAAAGTTGAGCATGTGTTTATACTAAATGGTCTTAGTGTTGAGTAAAGTTGAGCATGTGTTTATACTAAATGGTCTTAGTGTTGAGTAAAGTTGAGCATGTGTTTATACTAAATGGTCTTAGTGTTGAGTAAAGTTGAGCATGTGTTTATACTAAATGGTCTTGGTGTTGAGTAAAGTTGAGCATGTGTTTATACTAAATGGTCTTGGTGTTGAGTAAAGTTGAGCATGTGTTTATACTAAATGGTCTTGGTGTTGAGTAAAGTTGAGCATGTGTTTATACTAAATGGTCTTGGTGTTAAGTAAAGTTGAGCATGTGTTTATACTAAATGGTCTTGGTGTTAAGTAAAGTTGAGCATGTGTTTATACTAAATGGTCTTGGTGTTATGTAAAGTTGAGCATGTGTTTATACTAAATGGTCTGGTGTTATGTAAAGTTGAGCATGTGTTTATACTAAATGGTCTTGGTGTTATGTAAAGTTGAGCATGTGTTTATACTAAATGGTCTTGGTGTTATGTAAAGTTGAGCATGTGTTTATACTAAATGGTCTTGGTGTTATGTAAAGTTGAGCATGTGTTTATACTAAATGGTCTTAATGTTGAGTAAAGTTGAGCATGTGTTTATACTAAATGGTCTTAATGTTGAGTAAAGTTGAGCATGTGTTTATACTAAATGGTCTTAGTGTTGAGTAAAGTTGAGCATGTGTTTATACTAAATGGTCTTAGTGTTGAGTACAGTTGAGCATGTGTTTATACTAAATGGTCTTAGTGTTGAGTAAAGTTGAGCATGTGTTTATACTAAATGGTCTTAGTGTTGAGTAAAGTTGAGCATGTGTTTATACTAAATGGTCTTAGTGTTGAGTAAAGTTGAGCATGTGTTTATACTAAATGGTCTTGGTGTTAAGTAAAGTTGAGCATGTGTTTATACTAAATGGTCTTGGTGTTGAGTAAAGTTGAGCATGTGTTTATACTAAATGGTCTTGGTGTTAAGTAAAGTTGAGCATGTGTTTATACTAAATGGTCTTGGTGTTAAGTAAAGTTGAGCATGTGTTTATACTAAATGGTCTTGGTGTTATGTAAAGTTGAGCATGTGTTTATACTAAATGGTCTGGTGTTATGTAAAGTTGAGCATGTGTTTATACTAAATGGTCTTGGTGTTATGTAAAGTTGAGCATGTGTTTATACTAAATGGTCTTGGTGTTATGTAAAGTTGAGCATGTGTTTATACTAAATGGTCTTGGTGTTATGTAAAGTTGAGCATGTGTTTATACTAAATGGTCTTGGTGTTATGTAAAGTTGCATGTGTGTTTATACTAATTGGGCTTAGTGTTTGTTTCTATGGTAATCTAAAGGTCTGCTTGTCATGACTGTATAAATTAGCAGTACAACAATGGCTCTACTTAACTCAGAATCTCTGACACCCATTTACTGAGTTTGCACTGATTCCAGGGCCATAGTGGACATAAAGAAAACCCTGCCACCATGAACAAATCCTTGGACAAGTGTCTATATTTGGGTTCATTAGGTGCTTTGCTAACATGAAAATTATACAAATGTCTATGCATTTATGCGAATGTAAAATTGCTATGAATGAAATAAAATGGCTATGAATGATGTTATAAAAACAGTTGTGATGCAACATACGTTTGTATAATCGCAATCTGTATGTAAACCCAGTTTACAAAATGGGTATGCATTCTGTTGAGACAGGACAGACAATGGCAGACGAGTTGGAAAATAATTATTAATCTTACGTACAATATGTACATGTATCTTGTTAACATAACTGTCTTAAACATACCTACTACCCCATAAAACAATCCAAGTGACCTTTTAACCCTTTACAGGTCACAGCGTCCGATTCCGGCCGATGCCATAAAACGATCGTAGCGTCCGATTCCGGCCGATACTATTATGCATTGTAAAATCGCGATCTCTCGGCCTTCCGACTGCTACTTTCGCTTTCGCCGACAGCTTGACAACGTGGCCGCCATTTGTAAACGCGATAGTATTAATTTTAACGGACTTTTAAGGACAATTTTTGATAGTTTTCGGGATTTTTACGCTGTTTTTCAAAATGGATTTCGGCGATTCTTCAAGTGATAGCCGAGATTTCGCTAGGTTCATTTTAAATGACATTAAAGGGCACGAAGTTGACTATTAATCGGAGCTAGATATCAGTGCAAAGCGTTACTTTGCATTATCAGTCTGAGTCGGACTTTAAAGAAAGTGATTATGATTCTGAAAATGTGTTTGTAAATTGCCGTATAGATGACGGAAAATCACAAGCAACATGCCGTATTTTGTAAATATTTGTGTTCATATATGGATTACCGACAACAATCACGTGAGTAACATATTCTACATGCTTTTCCCTTCATTGTGTTATTTATTTAACTAAAATCGGTTGACTAACACCTTATTTGTGATGTTTTTACTAACGCAACCCGAAATTTTACCGAACCTGAAAAAATCTTGCCCGTTCAGGGCTAGAAAATGCCCTGTAAAGGGTTAAATGGCAGTAATGATGTAAGAGAATAATTAAATAACAAAATAGTATTTACAGATCTGGGAAGAAACAGAAATATTACCTTCGCCAGTGCTGTCACAATCCATCATAAGACTCTCGCTCTGCAGTTCATGTTCTGACATAACTCTGTGCATGGCATATGTAATTGTCAAGGATATCAGCGACTTCAAATCAGATCCCACATAACCACGAGTGAGGCCAGCAATGGTCGACAATGACACATCATCTGCCAGGTGTGGTTTTTTACACAAGACCTGCAGAATGCTGAAAAATATGTGCAATTGACATGTCATTTTTAACAGCATTCATTATTCCATTTAATCACCAGTGCTATTTTTTAGAAGGAATGTTATGTCAGGATTAATTTCAACATATCCTATCTCAATGTGTAATGTCAATGTATCTTATCTCAGTGTCTAATGACAACATATCCTATCTCAATGCTATGCAAATCTTTTTTTTCTTTCTATGTTACTGTCATCACCTCCATCAAATCTTTGTATTGCATCAAACATATTTACTGTTGCCAAAGAAACCTCTCAAACCTAATTCATGCAGAAGCGAGGTCAAATTAAGAGCTGTGCCGTTTGTTTAAAAAAAAAACACCTGCCACTGCTGGAAACTGAACATAAATGCTGCATACGTATACCCTAAAACAGTGGTTCTCAACCTTTTTTTTTTGGCCCATGCACCCCTTCACCACATGTTCAGAATGTCATTCTATCCTTTTGTATTTCCTCCCTATAAATTCCCCCAGCCCCTACACAGTATATGTAAAAATGGAAGCTAAATTTAATAACACATACTAGAACGGGTCTAGACGTCTCCATAAAACGTGATCAGCGTGAGCGCTTGCTCTTAAACTGCCTGTGCACTGATGGTGGGGTAGTGGGTTCATTCCATACACGTGTCAGTTGGACCTTACCATTGTCTTCTCATTCAAAAAGCAATGGCAAACTAGTGAGTGTAAAGTTGCCTAGAAAATTAAAACATGCGTGTTTTCACCTACTTCGTCATAATAAAATAAATTATGTTAGCTCTGTTTTAACCCCTTTACCGTGTGTCACGAGTTAACTCGTCATAAAAATTGTTGGCTTTAACCGTGCATCACGAGTTAACTCGTCATCAGATGTAAAAGTCTTCTGTGTGCCGTGCGTCCCGAGTAAACTTGTGTTAATACAAAAATAGCATAGGAAATGCATAGGGCGGCTAATCCAACAGCCAGTTCAACAGCGGAAGATAAAAGTAGGTCATTACGTGATGCCAAAAGTGAAAGTGGACAGTAAACAAGAAAAAAAAGGTACGAAAGAACAAAATACTTTTTATTGTGATTTTATTATGATTATAATTTATAACTTTGTAGTATGATTATAATTTATGCATAGTATAGCTTGTGTAGATGTATGCGTACATACATGTATCCTATGGGCATGTATTTGCATAGTTTTTATTAGCAAGCTTGGAATCTACAGAGTACGTGCATGAACAACATGGCTGGGTTTTCATATTTTTTTTTTTTTTTTTTTCAGATGCTAATTTTCGAATAAAACAGAACACCATGACAAGTCGTAAACGGCCACTTACGAAAGAAAAAATTCAGGAGTTACTATTTGATGACAATGATGAAGTTACTTCTAGTTCTGAAGACAGCGAATTGGACAGTGAAAATGATGACAGCTCTGATTCTGAAGCAGTTGGTGGCGGAAGTGATGAGAGTGATATTGATGATGATAATGCTGTTGATCAACCCGCATTTTCTGATGTTTTTGATTGGAAAAAAAAATGACTTTATGAGACGAGCACAACAAGTATTTACGGGAACCTCGGGTTTGCAGGTAAACATAAACAACGACACTGATCCAGTATCGTATTTCAACATGTTTATTACGGAAGGAATGCTTGATGTTATTGTTCTGGAAACAAATAGGAGAGCCAATCAGCTGGCAAGAGCTGCATGTAGAGCACATAAAAGATCCAGGATGGTGAAATGGAAGGATGTGGATGCAAACGAGGTCCGTGTTTTTATAGCCGTGATTCTTATTCAAAGTTTGATACATAAACCGGAACAAGAAATGTATTGGTCTACTAAACCTCTGTTGGAAACGCCTTATGTTCGGAAAGTTATGAGTGAACAGCGATTCAGTCTAATTTTGAAATGCCTTCATTTTACCAATAACGAAGACTTACCACCCACTACATCTGCATCAGAGAAATCTTTCTTCAAAATAAAAGACTTTTATGATGCACTTATTGCTAATTTCTCGACAGTTTACATTCCATCCAAAAATATAGCCATTGACGAATCGTTGTTGCTCTGGAAAGGTAGACTGCAGATGAAACAGTATATTCCAATGAAAAGAGCTAGATTCGGTATAAAATCTTATGCTTTATGTGAATCGGAATCGGGCTATATCTGGAAGGCGATGATACACATAGGAACAGCGATGAAACTGGATGATGCTGCAGACGACCTAGTCATCAAAAATTGTCATGACATTGATGAAAGATCTTCTGGGAAAAGGATATTGTGTCTTTCTCGACAACTGGTACAGTTCGCCTGCACTGTATCGTCAACTTCATGTGAATGGTACTGACGCAGTCGGAACGGTCCGACTGAACAGAAAAAATATGCCGGCGGACCTCAAGAAGAAGATAAAATGTGGTGAAACAATATCCCGATTTACAGAAGATCTTATGGCTTTGAAGTGGATGGACAAAAAAGAAGTGACTGTTTTGTCCACATATCATACAAGTTCCATGGAAACCATTACAAAACGTGGTGTGGATAAAGTGAAACCCATTGCTATTCTGACCTACAACCAGCACATGGGTGCGGTTGATGTCGGCGATCAAATGCTCGCAGCATTTCCAATAGAGCGGAAGCGCACTAAGGTGTGGTACAAAAAACTTTTTCGCCATCTTGTCAATCAAACTGTTCTAAACAGTTACATTTTGTACAAAAAAATCCAGATACACCAAAAAGAAAAATAGAGAAAATCGAGAAATATCATGTTCCTGATCAATTGCAAAGCCGAGGTAGACCATCAAACACTACCGGTAATCCTCTACGTCTAACTGCTCGACATTTCCCTATGTTCATTCCAGCCAATGCTGTAAAACAAGCACCAACAAAAAGATGTAAAGTGTGTTGCAACAGACCCGGTCCCGATGGGAGAAAATTTCGTAAAGAGACACGATACTACTGTCCGGAGTGTGACACAGCACTATGTGCAGCTCCATGTTTTGGTGTTTACCACACCAAGTATAATTACTAAAAACAATTGACATCTAATATATGTATCAGTTTAGTTCGTTATTGAACAGTACCATTTAGTACAGAACATTTCTTATTTTCCTCACAATTTCTAAAAGACAACTCATTTTCACTTAAAAAAACATTTTATTTTGCCAGGACAACATAACATATCAAATTATGAAAGAAAAAAAATACACAGTTTGCATAAAAAAAAAAAAAAATTTTTTCCACGGTAAAAGGGTTAAGACATTTTCTATTCTGTATTCATCCTCACACATACAAAGAATAATCATATTTTACTGCCCATGCATCTCCAACTGAAGGCATCCCTTTTAGGTGTCACTGTAGAGGCCATAACTTTTCCTACATGTGTATAACAGAACAGTCATAAAGATTGAATCATCAACATCATCATGTGCCATGCTGATAAGCATGAGCAGTCATGGTTCACCATCCCACACAATCTCCAGTCTTGGATCAGGTCTATGTTCTTGTCCCAATTATGCCATGTTGCCAAGCCATGTAGGTATTTATTTCTTTGTTCTCTTCCCGTTAATTTACTGCTAGTGCACTCATTGAAATTTTAAATATCTGGGATACGGGCGCTAGAACACATGTGAGTCATCTGACAAGCAGTTAGTAAGTTATCTGTACTTTACATTAGCATAGAAAAGTAAACAGAATGAATGAAAACAATTACCTTTTTCTTGCACATTTGTTAGGAATCCTCACTGCATGTTCAATGTTGAAACACTTAGTCCTAAAAGTTTTTCTCAATAAATCTGGTCTGTTAGTGGTACATATCACCAATACAGGTGAGATCTTACACCTCAGATCTGATTTTTAAAATAGCAATGATTATAATGACATAGAATAAGATATGTTAATTCATTCCAAAACAAATAACTCATTTATTTATTCATAAATTACTCTTTTCATAATCAACACTTTAATCTTTTTGGATCTTCTTCCCATGACATTTCTTGATCACCATTTTGAGTCTGGGTCGATCTGGGAGAACAGGTCAATTTAATAATCTGCCATGATGCAAATTCATACCCATGACCACTAAGCCAGCAGGCTAGCATTTTAGCCAATGCACTACCATAGCTCCCTTGGAAATGACATAGGTATTTTTTCTGTGTTCTCTTACTTTAAACTCAAGCATATTCCATTAACGTGATGGTACTTCTAGCAGTTGCCACTACTGGGGAGTACACTGGACTGATTTTACGTGTGGGTTAGCTTTCCCTATTACCAGTGTCCCTCGCCATCAGGCAAACCCACTCCAGATTCTTATGTGACACATTTATAATCAGTGTATTGTTAAAACAATCTGCATCCCTACACACTGGCATCTACTGAGAGACAGAACATATATGGGCATTTCCTCAGTGCAATAACATCAATTCTAGTTAATAATTTCATTAACACACCGATCAGTCATGTTTTCTTGCCTGTTAAGTTTAAAACAGGGTTACAAGATTTGAGGACCAGCTTCATTATACCTGGTTTTATCCCATACAGCTTAGTCTGTCCAAGCAGCAGTTAACCACCAGCTAAAAGCTTCCCACAGAACACAAACTCTGTAGCTCTGACATGACCTTCAGGGGCCTCAAAAACAAAAGTGTTACGTTCCCTGTTAAGTATTTGTTTGTACATGGAATGTTAGTCTCTTCTGTAGTTGCTACCAATCTTTTCTTTCTTCTTGTATAATCTTCTGCAGAATTTCATTTCTCAAATATCTTTTGTTTTATTTATTTTTTTTGCAGAAGAGGAACAATTTCCTTTGACACCATGACATCAAATAACGAGCAAATATGACAACCGAGTTGCATAAGTAAATACATCTAAATGAGATCCCAATGATGTAACAAAATAAACATCATTTTCCAAACTCAGACAAGATTCTACAGACATCAATCAAGTAAATACCTCACCATGAATACTCTCAGCAAGTTGAATGAAACTCCTATTTTCCATGTCTAAAGTTGCTACATTTATCTTGGCAGTCATATATTCAATATTCTCTATTAAGAGAATGCAAGGCGCAAGTTTCTGCAGAAAAGAAAATTGCAAGTGCTAAAATCATCAAAATAAGAACATATCATTTACTATACACCAGTATTTATCATTAACTCAGGTCAGAGTTGTCTGTGCAAGTAAAGTATAGTATTTAGATTTTGTAGTCATAGTTTCTCTACAGGATCTCAACTAAGTACACTTTTAACATTTGGTATTGTCATATCCTGCTGCAATGACACCATAAGTACACAGGAAGATCATTTAAGCAGTGATAAATAATTTTTTTTTTATGTAGCCATTTTGTAGCAGTGTGCTTGCTTGCCACCATAGTTATTTTTTACTCCAATTTGGCAGGAAAAGCAACTATATAAATAAATATCATCAACATCAAGTGCCCTGCCAGCTGGTGTAGGCATTCATGGCTCTCCACAGATTTCGGTCTTTGGTTTTCTGGATCAACTCTGCTGATGGTTTTCCTCCATGCCACCATCTCAATCCATCCAGCATCATTTCTCTTGGTCTGCCTCTGCCTCTCTTCCCCTCAATCTTTCCAGTTGTCACGATGTTCTCCAATGCCTCTCTTCTCATTACATGACAGAAGAAGGATGTTTGTCTCTTTCTTATTGTTGTATATAATGTTCTAGTTTCATTAGCCTGTTTCAGGCAGTCGTTGTTAGAAACTCTGGCAGTCCAAGAAATTCGCAATATTCGTCTCAGGAACCACATCGCTGTTGCTTCTAATTTCTTCTTAATCTGTTCATTTACATTTCAAGATTCACTGCCATACAGCAAAACTGGTTCTACATAGCATTTCAGCACTTTCTTTCTTACATTCAGTGATAGTGACTTATTGCATAAGATACTCTTCATTTTCTGAAATGTGGCTTTTGCTTGCCCTATTCTGCTCTTAATCTCTGTTGTAAATCTTCCATCTGATGTTATAAATGCCCTAGATATCTAAAATTATCCACTTGGTTAAGAATTGTTCCTTCTATTTCTATGTCACATTTTGATGTCACCATTTTCTTTGATATCACCACTGTTACTGTTTTCTTGATATTCAAGGAGAGTCCTTTCTTTGCAGTCTCTGTTACTGCAGTGTCCAACAATTGTTTAGGTCTGTTGATTTATCCGCTACTAATACTGTGTGATCTGCATAGCGTATATTATTTATATTATAACCTCCAGCTAGTATTTCTGGCATCTCTTTGATCTCTCTTATTATTACATCGATATATAGGGAGAAGAGATCTAGTGACAAGACACACCCCTGCCATACTGGAACATAATGCTTTATCTGTTCGTAACTATCCTCTTTATTTCCAATTTTAATTTCTGCTACTTGGTTCCAGTAAATATTCTTTATTATTCTTAAATCTTTCCCATCAATGTTGATATCTTCCAACATTTTAATCAGTTCATCATGTTTTACTTTATCAAAAGCCTTAGCATAATCTATGAAGCACAAATACGTCTTTCTGTTTCTCTATTGACCTTTCTATTAGTGTCCGTAATGTATATATTGCCGGCTTCGTGGCTTAGAGGTTACGACTTTTCTCCGTAATCTCATATACTCTCGTGGGTAACATGATGATGGTGAGAATCAGCAGTGGTTCGAATCGCATCAGTAACTTACGGGGTATGTGAGCTGGCCGCTCAGAAAGCAATGGCAAACTACTGAGCGTAATCTTGCCAAGAAATCAACATACAGCTGAAAGATGCTGGTGTTGCCAGCAATGTCCTGTAAAGGATATGCAAAAAAAAAAAAAAATTTATATATTGCTTTGTTTGTGCCCTTTCCCTCCACAAATCCATACTGTTCTTCACTAATTTCCATTTTTATTTTCTTTCTGGTTCTTCTCATTATGATTCTGAGTAGAAGCATAGTGATATGGTTTATGAGGTTAACTGTACAAAAATCTCATATATAAATCAACAGGCTATACAATTCATTTTGTTGGTAAGATTAAACACATTAATTACATGTACCAAATTGAAACCTTTTTGCAGGGGATCACATATTTAAAGTACACATCACTTTAAATCACTTATAGAGAAGTAACTGGCAGTCTGGCTTAGGAAATAGTGAAATGCAGTTTCATAATTCCCCATAATACAGAAGCGAGGGTTCAAAATCAGCTGCAGGCAATTTGAAGCAGACTGGAGTACCCGGAAACAAGAGATCTGATCGACTAGCTAAGGAAGGAGCAGCAGAACTACATGATGTATCTGTCACATACCACCAAAAGAAAAGAATAATCAAATCAGTCAGAAAGTCACCAACACCAGCTCAAAACAACTACCACCTTATGGACTGACCAGAACAAATAAATCATTATTCTATGCCTCAGAACAGAAATAAAAAATAGATTACGCAACCACTTGTATACAAAATTCATGATTGGTGAATCAGTTATGAGCACATGTGGCTTGGCACTGCAGAAAGCAGATCACATACTCCAAGACTGCCCAAAATACAACATATCTAGGCAAACCTTCTGACCTAGAGAAACAACAGTGGAAGGTAAACTCTATGGACCACGGAGTGAACTAAAAAAAAGATAGTCAAATTAATACAAGAGGCAATATTACAGTTATTGATAAATTTCAAGTGAACGAAAGAAGAATCCCAGCAAAGCAATATGCTTCCAAACTGCATGCAACTAAAAGATATTACCAATTAAATATATTTTTTTTTTCAAACATTCTTATCAATGTCAAAATGGAGTTGAAGGGAAAAGAATCTATTTCATTGCAAAGGGTTCTATCCAATATGGCTCTGACTTATTTCTTCAAAGGCCTGCCAACAGCGTCATACAAAACATGAACTCCTTTCCTCCAGAATCCATAACTCCAACCACCCTCGTGGGTCACTGAAAAAACTGCATTTATTAACTGAATGACAGAGAATGACTCATCACCTTCAAAATGAATGGTAGACAACTTCACCACTTGCCATGGACACCCCTCGTTCCCCTTTCACTGTCAAGAACAGAATCAATTATTCCACAGATTACCAAACTGTATGCAAATCAATCAGTCATTTCCTAATGTCTTTTTCTCTGAAGCTTTCAAATGTATTTTTAAATGCCTTACTGTAGCTTGTTGAAATAAGTCCTGAATATTTGCTTCAGGGTTTCCTCCTGTCAGTTCAGTAGCTGTAACACTAACCAACGGTAATTGGTACTCCTGTCAAACAAAAGAATCATATCTTCCTTGTAATTCATGCCCAAGTAAACCAAACAAATGTGTGACACACAAAATTTTAAAGGTTGTATCTTTCAATGGAAGTATCGAAAATATTGACTGAACACCAAAGTGACAATTATTGCACATCTCAATTATTTTACAAGGGTGGTTAGTGCCTAATTATCACTACCTATCATAAAATTAACCCTGCAACATTTATTCTTGTGGGTTGGGCAACCAAAGAAAATTAAATCTTTCTTATAGACAATAAATATTTTATTATCATCAGATTAGTCATTCTAAAATCTGAAGATGCCTTCCAGCATTTTTAACAGTAGATATCACTGTTGCAAATTGTGACAAGACATGATAGTTGACAATTTTTGTATATTGTAGGAAAAATTTGTCATTGAATTTCAGAAATCTTTCATTTCATAATTTTTCTGTCAAGCTCACATTTTTGCTTTCTTCAATAACACCACATCTCAACTGTTTCCTAGAATTACCATTCAAGAAATAACAACAGATACGTTGCAGAAGGTATTTGACAATATGAAGAGACATGTACTGTCATGTCTTGAAGCAAGTGGTGGACAAATTAAATACTTCATTGGTTCTTTCCAGCTTTTCCAAAACCATGTCAAACCACAGCAGTGATTATTGTAACTAATTTAATGAATTTTTTAGCACATTTTTTATGACATCAAATTTGTTCTACATACAAAGTGTAGTGAGACTTTACAAACACCTTGTATATAATTAATTTTAAAACATAATATTTAACAAATTAAAGCAAATTGCAAAATGTCAAACCCCAGCTATTGAGTGTGCAAGAAGTGATTTTCCACATCCTTCTGGACCATGAAGCAAGAAAGATATCTCATTGTTTTTCATTTCTTGCCAGAGTTTAATGTTGTCTTGAGAGCTGTATCGTTCTTCAAAATGCTGCGAACAGATTAAAACAACATACAGATTAACAGTGTTAGGTCGTTATTAAATATGCTGTTTTTATTTTTTATATAAATAAAAATGAAGTGGTTTAAACAGTAGTAAAGCTGTGAAAATACAATGAATAAATTTCATCAGAAAACACAGGCAAACAATGCTAGGGAGAACACAACTACATAACTATGTTTAAAGAATGAAGGCACATTTTTCATTTGAGATATGTTCAAGCCAGTCCTGAAATACATCAGCCAATGACAATATAAAAAGGAAATGATATGAGTCATATGGTAGCGGGAGGAAGGGGGTGGGAAGAGACAAAAGGGGTAGGAGGAGAACACAAACTAACATCACAGTTTAACATTTATGTTTTTTTTAATGAATCCTTTGTGTGGGAACTAAAAACTGCTTTTAGACACCAGCTTGAAAGTTAGTTAAACAGTTAGTTACATATCCTTTACACGACGTCACTGTCAATCCCAGAATGTTTTGGCCGTTTGTGATTTCATGGCAATTTTACGTTCAGTAATTTGCCATTGCTTTCTGAACAACAGGCACACATACCATTTATAAAAACCAATGCAAAGCGGTCTGCTGCCAACTCTCCCGCAACCGTGTTTCAAACGCAGTATGCAGGATTATGTATTGTGTCCATAACTCCTTCGCCACAGAGCTGGCAGCTTGAAGGTGCATGTATAAACTTCAGGACTGGTAGAATGGGCAATGTGTTTCTTTTATTTAACATTACGATAATTAGCTTTAACACACACACATGAACTTTAAAGCTCCATTTCAGACAATTAAAAATAGCGTATGCAATAAGTTACTATCATTGACTGTCAGAAAGAGAGTGCTTAAAATGTTATATAGAACCTGTTTTGGTGTATGACAGTGAAACATGCAATACCTTGGACTGCCAGGGTAACTAACAATGATTTCCAGAATGATTTATAAGGAACATACAAACAACATTCTTTGGTCATATAATGAGAAGAGAAGCATTAAAAAACATGGCAATTGGAAAGATGATTAGATCAGTGGGAGAAAAGACCGGCTGACAGAGATGGTGCTAGATGGACTGGGCTGGTGGCAAGGAGGAATATCATAACAGAGTTGATCCAGAGCACCAGGTGAACCCACCCCAACTTCTGAAGTTGTAATTTATGTCTCCAAGTCAAGGACAAGAAATCAACATTTAAAGCCAAATGACTGATGTATGGAATGATCCCACAATGCTGCTGTCACCAGAGAAAGTGTGAACCTCAACACAGCTATTAATTAGGCAAAGGTACACCGTAATTTGGGAGTCATTGTAGTGCAGCAGCTAGCATCCTGGCCTGATGGTCAAATCCCCATTGAAGAAGACTGCTTAAATTAACCTGCGCTTCCAGGTTAACTCAGCCAATGTCTGGGAAGTCAAGTCGACTGGCATGATATAGACAACATTACTCATTGAGTGCTGTTTGGTCTGTATAAATATGGGGCTAGCACCATATACCCAATACAATTAACACATGTAAATTTGTACATTACGTATTTATACACTGTAATCTGATCTAACATACTTTTCTACTACAATTTGGTGGCACACTATTTGTGAACGCTAATTATTGCTATATTGTTAATAATAATTCTTACTGATTTAAAACTCTCATTTCCTGCGACATCAGAAAAGTTAATGTTTGGATAAGTAGCCATCTCTGAAAATATAATTATACAGATATGACTAAACATACAAAAATAAAGATAGCACAACATTCTTCAAACACGATAAGTTCTCTGTTCACTCCAAGTTGAACCACTATATTTTTTTTCTGAAAATGTGCTCAAAGAGGAAGCCATGGCACCAGAGTGGCTAACCAGGTAGCCATGTGTCAAAACTCCCTTTGAGACATTTTTATACATACATTGTCCCTTTATTTGTCAACATTATTTCCACCAACATTGATGCACTTATCCCATCATTTTATCAGTCCTCCCAAACTGGCTGCATAGAACTGCGTGCTTTGTTGTCTAAACCACGTTTTCACTTCACATTCAACTTCGGTGTCATTCGCGTCCTTGAGAAAATTTGTCTACCCAGCTATGCACCACTTCACAGGACAAACATTCGTCAGCATAAACAGGAAGCATTTCCTTATGAATGTCCTTTGCAGGCAGTCCTTTTGCCCACAAAAAACGCACAACAGCACATTTCTCTTTGGATGTACACTAGATAAGTACAATCGTCATTTTGTTTATGCGCTGCGCATGAGACACCTAGCACCACCTGACGAATGGGAATATAAAGTTTTATGTTGCTGTCACCTAATGACACTTGTAGAAAACACCAACTACATTTACCTGCCATCCCACAGAACATGTGTGTGTGTGTGTATATCATAACTCCGCTTAGAATTAACGTACACTCTTCGTTGAGATACCGTTGGAATCGTCTTGTTAAGCTGTATCCAACTGTGATGATTTCATAAGTAGAAACCCCATTTTAAAATATTCTCTTTATATGCTAAATAATAGTATTAGTAGCAATGGGGGGGGGGGAGGGGGGGGTGGTGTATGATATTTCTTAATTTCACAAACTTTTTGTTGCATCCAACGATTTCACTTCCGGTTGTGACCATATCCATCTAGAAAGCAATTAAATGAAAGCAGCGTGGTAGGATGAAAGGGGAAGTTATTCTGATATTTTCAGTATTGGTCCTTCTGCTAGGCGCCAACAGATTGAGCCGATAAAACCGCTTTCTCTGGAATTTTTAAAATTCTATTCACGAATGGTAAGGTAATTTGTCTTATAACTCCTGTAGCTTAAAGAAGTCTAAACTTTTTATTGCATTTTTTAATGCCTCGTCCAATTTTACATAAATATGAAGAGTTTCAACACAGCTGGTGTTTACTGGAGTACAGGACAAATTATTTAGTGACATAGCCGCATGGCCATGGCCGTCATTACTCATAACACAAAATTCAAGATTGCGGTGCCCATACAATAAACTATAGCGGGCCTGTATTTATTTATAATTAGAACTGGTAATTTAACTACTAAAATTAAACAGAATACAAGTGTCATTTATAGCAGTAATGTATCTGTGTACTTGCATATATATTTCAGCATTTGACATGACTGAAAATAATTTTGAAAGCCAGTTTTCAGACCCGTCTGTAAACTTCTAAGTAGTGTAAGTAAGGAGTACTTTTTTGCTAAGCTGCGCAGCAGTACATAATTATTTAAATTTAAATACAGTACTGTAAAATAAGTTATATGTTTTAAGTAAGTTAGTATTTAATTATTAATTGCTCACTATTAGATACAGAACAGTGTAATACCTATAGAGCAGAAGTAGAAATCAATTTTAGTGAATATTTAATTATTTAATATTTTTATTTTTTTATTATTTACTATCTTAATAATTAATTAACTGCTGCTTAATTTATGCAGCAGTTACAAACTTACTTACTTACATTAATGCATGATATTTAATCAATAAAATAAAGCTGTTGCAATGCAGTTAGTACATTAAGACAATATGATACATTTTCATGAATTGTTCTTTCACTAATGACGAACATTTCACACTGACATTTAATTAATATAATAAATGTGCAGCTATTTTTAACTAGTAATTAGGTCTCAGCACATCATATCGAAAAGTCTTAAAAGTCAAGTGCATCTTTGTCAGCGACTCTGAGACTCTTGTGCTTTGTACGATGCTTTCGGCAGGCCGCCGTGCAGAAAGAGACCGAGCCATATGGGGGTAGACCTAGTGCAATGAAGTTGATCCTCTCATTCCTCTCGACATTCTATCGAAAGAGGAATGTGACCTTTACTTTCCTGTTACCAAATCATAAGTAGAAACCCCATTTACCGGGAAGGTTAACCCGGTCAACAAATGCCCGCAGAAGTCGGATGTGTCGGCCTAACGGCGCAAGAATGCAGCTCTGCTGTAAACAGGCACAACGCAGTCACATCCAAAAAGAAAAAAAAATCTCCAGATGAATGCAGAAGAGGAAGAAACCCCATTTTAAAATATTATCTGTATATGCAAATACTAATAATCGTCATCATTAAGTGCCGGCTGGCGTAGGCGTTCATGGCTCTCCACAGATCTCGGTCTTTGATGTTCTGGATCCTAATACTATTATATTATACACCTGTAACAGGGGATTGGGGGCAGGGGGGGGGGGTGTCTTTAGCAGCATAGCTATACACAAAATTAAATAATTGAATTTAAATAAAATACTGTGAAACAAGTTATGTTTCATTTTTATACATCCTCACCTATTTTAACTTTCGTTTTTGCATATTTCATTTTTAGTTTTACATTATGATAGCATCTGTTGGAGACATATTTACCTAATTCCCAAAATGGAATTAATCAATTTTACTTCTTGACAATCATGGCCACATTGCCTGAGCGTTTAAAATTACAATGAGCAGTAAGGAAAGAAGCTGTGGTAGATACAACCGCAGTATATCAATCATCCGCGCTGTCTCTCATTCACACCTATCTGTTCTTTATTTCTTGCAATGAGCAGCAACGAGAGAAGCTGTGGTTGACACAACCGCAGTATATCAATCATCCGTGCAAGAGAAAACCTGAGTGTTAGTTAGTTAGTCGACAGATCATCCTCATTGCACATCGAACCATTCAGTCCATGAGTGCTCGGATCCCCTCCTCAGCAAATCGTGCAACGTGTAGCGGCTAATGACACCAGTTCTGTGTTGGTTTATAAATCTTCTTTGGCTTCCTGCGTAGTGTTCTTGTTTGGCCACCCCTCTTTTAATTTGCTGCTCTCGCAGTGTTGCACATCAGTGCCACACAGTATAATAATCTTGCTGTGCCAACCCATATTGTGTGGATTACCGGTGGTCTGATCTTATACAACCCCAATAACACAATGCGTTGGGATTCTGGTCATGGCACATCCTATCGAAAAATAAACAATATGTCCATTTAGGCCTCGACGCACAGGACGCAATGATAAATGGCACCACGTTGTCCGTTTAAAAATAAACAAGCCACAGTAATAGAAGGCAGAATTTCTCAGCTTCCAATTTAAGGGCCGTGATAAAATCTTCCTTATCTCTTAGGTCATCATTACACTTCCTGGTATTAAATTACGTCACCAAAAAATTCATAACTCCCTTAGAATTAACGTACGCTCTTCGTTGAGATACCGTTGGATTCGTCTTGTCAAGCTCTATATAACTGGCATGATTTCATAAGTAAAAACCCAATTTTTAAATATTGACCAAAATTGCTAGTATTATTATTAATACTTTTTTTTTTTGCATATCCTTTACAGGACATCGCTGTCAACACCAGCATCTTTCAGCTGATTGTTGATTTCTTGGCAAGATTACGCTCAGTAGTTTACCATTGCTTTCTGAGCGGCCGGCTCACATACCCCGTAAGTTACCGATGGGATTCGAACCACTGCTGATTCTAACCGTCATCACGTTACCGACGAGAGTATACGAGATTACGGAGAAAAGTCATAACCTCTAAGTAATATAATAAATTACTTAAAATTACTAATTTAGTTAGTAGTTTTGTGACTAAAATAATTAATTACTACAGGTACGGTGATTAATAGTTAATACACTTGCCTCAGTTGTCAAACTCACAAACTATAACATAACAGCGAAAATCATCAAGTATTCATCCAAATGTGTAAGTTCAGTTCTTCGATCTGCTTAATAATCACACACAAATTACCACGTTCCGAATGATTTAATTCAAATCTGGTCACATGGTGGTGACACTGTGACGTCACTAAGCAGGCTGGTATTTCATTGGCTAGCTAACTACAATGGACATCAGATTTCGAGCATGGCCGGCTGGTCACTTTCGTTTTACAAAGTAGCCAGTCTGCATCTTAAAGCCAGGTTGCACTTAACCTGGCAACACGAGCATCCCTTTGAACTCGAGCGTAGTTCACATCTCTCGAATGGCTGCCGAGACAGAAGAGACTGAAAAAGATTCAAGAAGAAAGAGAACAGACAGAACTACTCAAAACAAAAAATGAAACATCTGAAACAGAAGACATCAATAACAAGTCCCAGACAGAAGAGGAAGCAACAGAAGAGGAAAGAATAGAAGAGAAGGAAGAAAATAAAGCCGAAAGCGACCAAGAATTGACAGTGGTCAGGAGAAGAAAGTACCCCCCATCAAGATCAATCTATCAAGGCGTCTTCGACCCAAGATACCAGAGAAGACCACAAAGATACGACGACAGAGCAAGACCAAGACTGGGAAATAGAGTCTCGTGAGGGATGACGACTGGTAAGGCACTCCCTGAAGGAGGAAAAAACACCATGAGACCGGAGGGGAACACAACTACACCAGGCCTTACAAGTTAGTTAGTTAGTTAGTTAGTCGTAGTTCCAACCTCACAGCAACGGGTCGTCCCCATTATGCTCCGTTCCTGTGCCAGTGAATATAGCATAAAATGCTCCCCACTGCACAATGTGAAAAGTGGAAAAGACAGGAGTCTCGACAAACAACAGCCCGCACAGATCCACTGTGCATAATGCCGCTGCCAGAATGTCAACACAATAGTCCCCCACGAAACACCCAGTTCATCTCTGATGGAATCGGCAGTCATTTTCCCATCTGGATGTTTCCTAGATGTTCACCCACACAGTCCACGACAATAAAATTCATCGTCGATGGCAGTGGCAGTCAACCAGAAGCCCAGCAGCCACGCATTTCTGCATAAGGCAAAAACCGGTCAATCTGGGACATAGCCATCTACCATCGCTCCGAACATGTAGTCACGTTCCAAAAAACCTCGGGCAGATTCAAAAGCATTTCACACGAAACTCACAGCTCACAGTGTCGCGCCACGCACGCACTCAGTAGCAGGGCGACGGAACCATCAAGCCTCCTTAGTCGCCTCTTACGACATGCGTGGTAGGTTACAGTGTTGCTATTCTTTGCTTCCCTTATGGGCCCCGGCAACACACGGGAGGGGTAAACAGTATGACCTACAATGGGAAACACTAGCTTTAGCTTGGGTAAACAGTATGACCTACAATAGGAAACACTATCGTAAGCTTGGGTAAACAGTATGACCTACAAACACTAGCGTAAGCTTGGGTAAACAGTATGACCTACAATGGGAAACACTAGCTTTAGCAGGGTAAACTGTATGACCTACAATGGGAAACACTAGCTTTAGCTTGGGTAAACAGTATGACCTACAATGGGAAACACTAGCGTAAGCTTGGATAAACAGTCTGACCTACAATGGGGAAAACTAACTTAAGCTTGGATAAGCAATGTGAGCTACAAAGGGAAACACTAGCTTAAGTGTGTACAAACATGCAACGGGAAACACAATCTACAGCTTGAATCAGAAAGCGCTACTGCATGAACCTATCGTACTGGTGGGTATCTCGTAGGGCACAAAACAGATGCCCTTATTCGAATGTAGCAGATGAGTGAAGAATATATTTTTTAAGGTGTGTGTGTGTGTGTGGGGGGGGGGGCATAACGTTGCATTATACAAATTAAAACAACACAAACAGCGTTCTTTGATGTTGCTCTAATGTATTTAGCACATGTAGGCCTACACGACGGTTGGCATTTTGCCCAAAATGGTGCATGCGTTCAGAATACAAGCAATTGTGGCTAAAAGTGTAAACGCATAATGAACATGTGATTTTATCCATGTGTCTCGCAGACGTTTTATATGTGTTCGGGGTTTCATGTGCTGTTACAATCTTATGGTTAGATATTTACAGGTGTATTATTTACAGGGCTACATTGTGGCCAGATACGACTGTGAATCACAGGCCATTTCGCAATCGCTAAAGAAATTCGGTATTTAAAAAAAAAAAACTTAACTGATTCAGTGCCAAACAAAAAAGAAAAGTATGTTTGGACCAAACATGGTGCACAATGAAATGAACAAGTATTATATTTTAAATTTCCGTTCACTAAGGATTGGACTAGCTGGAGGTAGGTACCACCAAACGAAACGAATCACACGATGATCCTAGTAGGGTGATTTACCGTCTTTCTGTCCAGATGTAAACAATATAAAATGACACAAAGCATTGCAGCTCTACACAACAGAGCTAAGACACAAGTGTGCGACTCGAACCAGGCATGCGAAACGACATCAAAGATGAAACTCACGAGAAAGAAAGAAAAACTGACTTCAGGAAGATAAACCTCAACCCAATATACGAAAGGAAAACAAGATACACCATAAGGGACCCAATTATAACCGACCGAAAATTCGACGGGTGAACGGGGCCGGAACCTTTTGTTTCAAACTAGCAAGCAATCAAGCAAGGCTTGAACTGTTTCGTCAAGTCTATGGTTTACTATATTTTATTTTGAAAAGCAATTTTGCTGAGTTGATATCGCTGGTATCTGACGGTCCTCTGTCTTCTTACAAGGTAGTAAGCAGATATATGTCCCACTTCGTCTTGTTTCTATCGAAGCTTTGACCGATCCGACCTAGGGTCCCTTCTAGTAGACATGCTACCGTTGGCATAGTTCTTGGGATCAAAGGAACACGCAAGCAACTCTACCACATCAAAAAGGCGACTGACGGAGTTAGGGAAGCAGATGGAAACCATACATTTATTGAAGAACTTACATGTAGTTATTTTACTGGGCATTTTATTGATAGTCTGGCTGTGTAGAAAGTGGCATCTGGCAAATTTGATTGGGAAAGAACAAGAAAAAGAAAAATATATGGATATCTGGCCGGTTTTGCCAAACAGTACAATCGGAACTAGATCACTGACTTGATCCGAGACGTGTTTACTCGCATCTCGGCGTGCCACGTCATTGTGATGACACCGTTACATGTGAAGGGGATTGGAAGCATTAAGTCTTTGACATTCAGTCAAATGTGTTACCTGGTCTGCGTTTAGTGTGTGTAGCATTAGTTTAGTTTAGTCGACGGATCAACATCACGGCACACGGGTGTAGCCCCGTAGCGCCGGCGAGGATCCTGTGTGTAGCATATTGCTTTATAATATACTAGCTGACCCTGCCCGGCTTCGCCCAGACCCTGATGGGGAGCATGTCATTTAATTCATATAAGTAGTCATATAAGTTCCCGTTCCCGACTGTCTGTCTGTCTGTCTATCTATCTATCTGTCTGTCTGTCTGACCCAGTCCAGCCCATGGTGGAGAGCATCTCATTTAAATCATATAAGTAGTCATATAAGATCCCGTTCCCGACTATCTGTCTGACTGTCTGTCTGTCTTGGTTAAATGGAGGAGGGAGGAGGAAGAGGGAGGTGGAGGAGGGAGGAGGAGGGCGGAGACAGGAGGAGTAGGGAGGAATAGGAGGGAGGAGGAGGGATTAGGAGGAGGAGGGGGAGGAGGAGGGAGGAGAAGGAGGGAGGATGAGGGAGGAGGAGGGAGCAGGAGGAGGAGAGGGAGGAGGAGAAAGAGGGAGGAGGAGGAATGTGAAGGGAGGAGGAGGTAGAGGGAGGAGGAGGGAGGAGGAGGAGGGAGGAGGAGGGGGAGGAGGAGGAGGGAAGAGGAGGTAGAGGGAGGAAGAGGGAGGAGGAGGAAGGAGGAGGGAGAGGGAGGAGGGAGGAGGAGGAGTGAGGAGGTAGAGGGAGGAGGAGGAGGGAGGAAAAGGGAGGAGGAGGGAGGAGACGGAAGAAGGAGGAGGAGGGAGGAGGAGAAGGAGGAGAAAGAGGGAGGAGGAGGGAGGAAGAGGAAGAGGGAGGAGGAGGAAGGAGGAGGGGGAGGGAGAGGGAGAAGGAGGGAGGAGGGAGGAGGAGGATGGAAGAAGGAGGAGGAAGAGGGAGGAGGAGGAGGTAGAGGGAGGAGGAGGGAAGAGGGAGGAGGAGGAAGGAGGAGGAAGAGGGAGGAGGAGGAGGAGTGAGGAGGTAGAGGGAGGAGGAGGAGGGAGGAAAAGGGAGGAGGAGGGAGGAGGAGGAAGAAGGAGGAGGGAGGAGGTAGAGGGAGGAGGAGGAGGAGGGAGGAGGTAGAGGGAGGAGGAGGAGGGAGGAAAAGGGAGGAGGAGGGAGGAGAAGGAGGAAGAGGGAGGAGGAGGAGGAAGAGGGAGGAGGAGGATGGAGGAGGGAGAGGGAGGAAGAGGGAGGAGGAGGAAGGAGGAGGAAGAGGGAGGAGGAGGATGGAGGAGGGAGAGGGAGGAGGGGAAGAGGAAGAGGGTAGGAGGAGGAGGAGGGGAGAGGAGGAGAAGAATGGAGAAGGAGGGAGGAGGAGGGAGGAAGAGGAAGAGGGAGGAGGAGGAAGGAGGAGGGGGAGGGAAGAGGAGGAGAGAGGAGGAGGGAGAGAGAGGAGGAGGGAGGAGGAAGAAGGAGGAGGAGGGAGGATGAGAACGCAGGAGGAGGAGGGGAGAGGAGGAGGAGGGATGTGGAGGAAGGAGGAGGAGGGAGGAGGTAGAGGGAGGATGAGGAGGGAGGAAAAGGGAGGAGAAGGAAGAAGGAGGAGGAGGGAGGAGGTAGAGGGAGGAGGAAGAAGAGTGAGGAGGAGGTAGAGGGAGGAGGAGGAGGAGGGAGGAGGAGGAGTGAGGAGGAGGAGGGAGGAAAAGGGAGGAGAAGGAAGAAGGAGGAGGAAGAGGGAGGAGGAGGATGGAAGAAGGAGGAGGAAGAGGGAGGAGGAGGATGGAGGAGGGAGAGGGAGGAAGAGGGAGGAGGAGGAAGGAGGAGGAAGAGGGAGGAGGAGGATGGAGGAGGGGAAGAGGAAGAGGGTAGGAGGAGGAGGAGGGGAGAGGAGGAGAAGAATGGAGAAGGAGGGAGGAGGAGGGAGGAAGAGGAAGAGGGAGGAGGAGGAAGGAGGAGGGGGAGGGAAGAGGAGGAGAGAGGAGGAGGGAGAGAGAGGAGGAGGGAGGAGGAAGAAGGAGGAGGAGGGAGGATGAGAACGCAGGAGGAGGAGGGGAGAGGAGGAGGAGGGATGTGGAGGCAGGAGGAGGAGGGAGGAGGTAGAGGGAGGATGAGGAGGGAGGAAAAGGGAGGAGGAGGGAGGAGAAGGAAGAAGGAGGAGGAGGGAGGAGGTAGAGGGAGGAGGAAGAAGAGTGAGGAGGAGGAGTGAGGAGGAAGAGGGAGGAGGAGGAGGAAGAGGGAGGAGGAGGATGGAGGAGGAAGAGGAGGGAGAGGGAGGAGGGGAAGAGGAAGAGGGTAGGAGGAGGAGGGGAGAGGAGGAGGAGGAGGAGGGAGGAGGAGGGAGGAGGTAGTAGGATGATTGATTGCCATCCCACCAGGTTAATATGTTATCGCGGACCTCAGAGAGAAGTGTCTATGTAGAAGACCATTTCCTGGACGTACGTATTTTGGGAGGGGGAGGAGGGAGGAGGGAGGAGGAGGAAGAAGAAAAAAAAACTACGACAGTTGGCATCTCTGGAATGAAAGGAAGGCGTGTAGAAAATTTCATCTCAATCGGATGGGCCGTTCGCGAGCGTATAAAGGACATACGGAGATACATAAATACATACAGAGATACGCACATCCTTTTTTATATATAAGATAACCCTTTCTTTGTCTTTCTCTGGCTCTGTTGACAGATCTGCTTCGTCGTAGATATGGTTGGTTGATTTGCTAGATGTGAATCCTCTAGAAGACTATTTGAATTCTTCTGTCTGATTCCCTGGCGTTCACGTTGTCTGAACCCTGTAAAGTGCTTGCATCTGTCGGAGTGAGGTTAGTGTAGAGACTGTTTTCCTGGTCCGGTACTATCTCTATGGAGACTGTTGCAGAGATCTCCTTCCCCTCTCCGAGCTCAGACATCAGTAGGGTGTACAAAGCTGGTACTGGAACTTCACATTTGCGGAGATGAATATTAGGATAAAACCAGGTTATAACGTGCGGAGATTAGGCTTAAGGTAGTAATATTAGGATAAAACCAGGTTATAACGTGCGGAGATTAGGCTTAAGGTAGTAATATTAGGATAAAACCAGGTTATAACGTGCGGAGATTAGGCTTAAGGTAGTAATATTTCCTCCGTGGGTGTTAGATATTTCATTTTCAATACTCCAATCCAGTACCTGTTGGGATTGTTGTGGACATAAAGAGGTAGATTGGGCTTAAAACAAGATATCTGCACCACTTTATTTATTGTCGCACCATAAATCCAGTTTTGTTAATGACTCAAATAAGAAGTAGCAACAAAACACACACACAAAAAAGGCTAATGGACCCTTATAAAGCCGTGAGGTTATTGGGTATATGGCGATAACCCCATATTCTTTGACACATCGGCACTAGATGGGTGAAGTGATCAAAATCATGACACGCACCTTTAATTTGTACTCATTTTAGGCTGGGTCAATTTGGAAACCTAGGTGATTGAAAAAAAGTATCTGTCTCGATTCGTCTCTTTTCAGAGTCTATTTCTCGAGCATGACGTTTCAAATTCTCATGACATTTCTCAGACGTTTCGTCTGTCGAGCACGTTTGTGATCATCTTAAAGTTGTCTTAGGACACATCTGCTACACAATTTCCTATAACTGAGGTAATGAAAGGCACTTTTTTAACGCAGCACCGTGACTCATTTTTTATATCTTTCTACTGGTTCATACACTCTTCCCTGATTTAAATGTCTCCATGCTGAACCATCATTCTTCTGCAGATTTCACAAGGTTTCACACACTCTGACCACACACACCAAAAAAAAAAAAAAAAAAAAAAAAAACGAATAACGCTCGTTATACCACAAGCAACGATGTACAGACCAGAGGGAAGCAGAGGTAGAGGCCGACCACGTAAATACGATGGACGCAAGGAATAACAGAGTCCATGGGAATATCGATACATGAAGCCCATAAGCGGGCACCCTCCCGCTGTTTATGCTTCACCTCGACACCGCAAGGTACAAGAGGAACATGATGAGATGAGATGAACACCTCGTTGTTCTTCCACGGTGCAAGTCGATAGTGGGACAGTCATTTTGTAATCGCTATTACACCTGCGAAGACTTCTCGATCCTTAAAACACCTACTTTGGGAATTGCTTAAGAACCGGTTTTTTGTCTGAAATAAGATTTTCCTTTCTCATTTTCTTCCGTGCACTTTATAATACTAGGCGCTTCAAATGAAAACCGTAATTATTTTTTTCAACCATTTTTTTTTTTTGGGGGGGGGGGGGTGAAAAGGTGAATATATTTTGAAAAAATAGAGAACAAACGTATCATTTTTCGATGTTGTCAACACTGCATTCAGTGCAAGTCCTCCAGCGCCGATAAAGTGCTTGGATTCCTGTATAAAACAATTCTCTTGGTCGCGCGTGTAAATACTCTGGGGTCACTACTCGATGTGCTTGACTCGGCCTTGAACAGTCTGTTACAGAAGTCACGCCGTTATGAAACTTCCTAGTCCACTCATACACTTGCTGGACTGACAGGCATGCATCGCCATACTGGACCTTCATTCGCCGATGAATTTTTACAGGTTTCACCCTTTCACTGAGTAAAAAAAAAAACGGACACCAGATCCCTGCTACTCTTTGGTGCATGTCAAAAGTGGGACGGCCATCTTTAAACTGTACTTGTGACGTCACCGTGTTCGTCTGCATCGTGATGTCACGTACTAACCCCATTGGCATCCTTAACAACAATATTATTGTAATTGCTATCACACTTTTAAGGTTTTAATGTGACGTTCCCTCATAAATTTCATGTTACTTAATGACTGTACATAGTTGAGCTTTCTTTGTATCTATAACTTCCTATAGATATCGTTTTTAAATATATATTATAATTATAAGGTTTGTATACTGAAACTATTTATATCATATAGTTGCACATGTGTATTTAAAAAGTTACTTGCATATCATATAGAGGATGTTGCAATCAACCCCAGCATTTTTTGGTTGTTTGTGACTTCTTGGCAAATTTACGTTAAGCAGTTTGTCATTGCTATCTGAACGACCGGCAATCATACCATTGTATGGGAAACCAACGCAAGGTGGTCTGCTGCCAAATCTCCTGCAGCTGTGTTTCAAACGTTGTATGCAGAATTACGAATTATATTCATAACCACCTTCGCCACAGAGTCGGTAAATGTTTATACTGATTACCATATATTATATTTAGTTGAGTATTCAGTGTGTATATAATTTTTAAATTATAATATATATATATATATGTATAAATAAAATTATATATATAATTTCACAACATCATCATCATCATCCGGTGCCTTGCCAGCTGACGTGGGCTATTATGCCACTTCACAAATTGCGATCTCAGACAGCAAAGACCATTTCGTGTGTTGACTCCCGTCCGTGCTATCACACAGATTGTCAAGAATGTTCTCACGCTGTCATCCTCTATCTCTGTTTCTACAAATGATTTCGGTTTTCACAACATGTTCCAGTTCTTGTCAACTCATAATGTGATCAAAAATAAAGACTGCTTCTTTCTGATGTTTGTGATAAGTTGTCTTTGCACTTAGCTTCCCTCAAAATGTCCAGATTGCTCATTTTGGCTGTTCAAATAATTTTCATCATTCTTCTATAAAACCACATCTCTAAGGCTTCCAGTGATTTGTTTTTTTTTTTGCCGCTTACTAATTGTCCAGGATTCGCAGCCATACATTAAAATTGGTTCTATGTAATACGCGAGAGCTCTTTTTCTAACGTTCAATGACAAAGACTTATTACATAAATTGTTCTTCATTTGATAGAATTCAGTATTTGCTTGACCTATTCTGTTCTTTAAGAACAGAATTTTATTTTAAATAAAATTATGTTCTTTATCTAAGTGATGCATCTTCCATCTGATGTTCTTTGTGTGCCTAGATATCTGAATTTCTGTACTTGTCCCAAAACAACGTCATTTACTTTAATTGCACGTTTAGGCACAGTTTGTTTCTTTGATATCACCATAACTTCTATCTTTATATTAGTCAAGCATCAAATGGAGGACACTTTGTAAACCAGTGGTTCTCAATCTCTCAATTCCCCCCCCCTCCCCTCCCCCGTCGCTATGACTTGCCGTATACTTGATTCTGTCACAACCAGTACAAGGCGAGCAGGTCGATTTAGCAACAATTTGTGTACGTCATTGAAAGAAGTTACCCACTCAGTTGTGTATGTCATTTCGCACCATATTCTTGCCGTTAAAGACAAGCGATATTTCCTTATAAATATCATTGGCAGTATGTTCACCCCCCCCCCCCCACCCCATCATCTCACAACAGCATATCTTTCTTCGATGATACAATCTATGAGTATGCTCGACATTAACACGTGTGAATTTATACATGCCTGTGCGCATACAGCAATTATCATATGGCAAACACAGACATCAAGCTAGATGGTTGTGCCACATGACACCTTTGAAACTACCAACAACCATTTCTCAACTGTCTTTTATCATTTCGTGACTTATCCTCGTATATACAAGAGCGTGTGTGATCTTAATTCTTCTGCTGCCTCTTATTTTTAAATGTATCATGGATCCCAAACTAACTCACTCAATGTGGCCCTATCTTTTGCATACACACGCATTGTTCGTTTATATATTTATAATTGTCTTGTTCTTGTGCCCATATTGTTAGTGGGGTGTGTGTACGCTTGTGGTTAGGGAGGGGTGGGGGATTGTGTTGTTAACATTGTATGCATTGTGTATAAATCTTAAATAAATTAATGTATTAAACTTCTTTTTCTTTCGTATTTAATTTTCAGGGTGTCCCAGTAGCATAGTGGATAGCTGTCAGTCATGGGTTCAAATTTGCATTGAAGTGGATCCGGAAAATTGACCTGGGCTCCTTGGTCAACTCAATCTATCATGGGTACCAGGAAATGTCAAGGGAAGCAGTGTCGTCTGGCATGATATTCAACACATCAACCATAGAATGTTGACAAGTCTATAATAATATAGGTCTAGCACCATATACCCAATACTGCTGAGAGAGAGAGAGAGGAGAGAGAGAGAGAGAGAGAGAGAGAGAGAGAGAGAGAGAGAGAGAGAGAGAGAGAGAGAGAGAGAGAGAGAGAGAGAGAGAGAGAGAGAGCAGCTTCCCAATCTTTGATTTAAACATATTATGTATTCATATCAATGCTGATGTCACTTCAATATTCAATTCCCTTAGATTTAGTTCCACCATACTTTCTCCTCACTGAATGAATCACCGAAAAACGAGAAGTAGATTGTGAGCTTTACTAGAGCACGACTACAAGAAACAAAATGGACATTGTGGCCAAAGCCTTCGTCAGCAAAAGAACAAACAAATAAAAATAGACAAACAAATACACAAAAGACGCTACATGAAAGTATTAAGGTTACTCATCTGTATCCTTGCTTGAGTGGCTATCCGTGGATGAAATAAACCGGATGTAGTGGTTAACGGAGTAAACTGACTAAAGGTCATTAAAGCGAGAAGCTCGGGGATTGGCTAAGATGACCGGTGAGGGAACCGCTGCTGGGGGGTGGGGGTGCGCCCATGAGAGCGAAAAGGAAAAATATGGATAGGTAAAGCACTGTAGCAGACTCTGTGGCGATGTAACGGATGCAGTTCGCAATTCCGCACGCCAAGCTTGAAACACTGATGTGGGTGATTAGGATGCAGACCACCCCGCGCCTACCATCATAAAATAGTGCAAGTGCAGGCTGTTCAGAAAGCAACGAGAAGTGACTGAACGCAAACTAACCGGGAAGTCACAGACGGTAAAGATAATGCTGGCGTTGACTATGACGTCCTGTGAAGGAAATGCAACTGGCTTATTAGTGGGGATGGGAGGGGGCAGGGGGCGTACGGGACTTAAATAAAACTGTGTTGGACATTGAGGCCGTGAGGGGACAGTGAACCCAACTGGAAGGTGAGGCGGTTTTCCAATGTCTTACGATCACGTTTGTGAGATGTGCACGATTTGATCGCCGCAACGCCACAGTGGTTGGAACTGTTGAAGTGTAGGGGTACCGGCTTCTGGGCACCACTGTTAATGTTAGAGAGGTGTTGCCTAAATCTGTCCGCCAGACGAAGACCTGTCCTCCCAACATATCTCATGTCACAGTGTGTACAGATGATCGCATAGATAACGTTGCGACTCGTGCATGAGAAGCTCTCCCAGATGTGGAAAGTAGAGTCTTAGGGAAAGCCAGACTCTGGGTTTGAAGGACACATTGTCAAAGAACATTTCGATCCAAAATGGGCCTTATCAGCCATCTTAGAACTCACGCCTCCATACTTTCAAGCCCACTGGATGAAATGAATGGTCATCATCATACTTGATGGACAAACAACAACACAAACACACAACCACTAAAAAATATTACAGCAAAACTGGTATCAATCATTTGCATTCAATATGTAATTAGGTGTTTTTTTTTAAAAATATTAAATTTGCTATTTCATAGATTAAACATATACTACTCTTTCTGATAATAACTAATGCAGTTTTAATAATGAGCATTAAATACAAGATATGGGTTCCTATTTCCATTCACTGTAATGAAAATAAAATAATCTTTTACACTTGTATGAATGAAGAATATCTCCCCTGTATCAATAAATATAGTCTATACATAGTAGAAAATTCAGTTTATATCCAGCTCATCAGCCAAGGTAGGTCGTTAATTATTTATGTGGCTGACATGATCCATAGCTTTCCTTTTTCTTGACTTCAAGGGTTTTCTTGGAAAGAAAAGAAAACAATCAATTGCTGAGCATATTTAAATAATGAGATCATAGATGCACATAGAGCCATAACTCTACAATAATTCATCAGTTTTCTCTATGAAGACTACCACATGTTTGCATATTGAAACTATGCAAACAATGTCAGTTACTAGTTTGACTCAGCTCTAATCACACATCATTCACAATTTCAGCTGTCAGTTTCTTTAAACAAGACTAGGAACCCAATAGTATCTATAAAATTTAGTTGTGTAAACTTTACATACTGTCATTACTGCCTATCATATCTTGCGGTATAGGACAGGAGGGATCTTGAGCCTGAGGAATTAAAGCCACCTGGGTAGTGCAGTCGATGTAAACTGTACAGGCTATGGTTTGATTATTTTTTTCCCAGACAGAAAAAAAACAACCCATCACCTTACCGAGGATTCGAATAGGAGCCCGGTGTTCTAACCGCTCGGCCAGATGCTCCTCACACTTATAACAAACCACCATTATCTTGTAGCAAATACTTTGCTGAACATTGCTCTCATCACAGCTACTGGAAATGCTCTTGATCCTTCACTGGCCCCTCTGCCATGCATGTTCATGCTCAGGATGTCTTTAATGATCTGTGCCCACTGTTGTGTTGGTCAAACCTGCTACTGATTCCAGGAACCACACCTTCAATCATTGTTCTTACTAAATTACAGATGTACAATATGGCCATAGTATTTCAGTTTCTGAAACAGGATACTGTCTTTGAGCCAGTTTTCTTCAATGTTCATCAGACCTTGCAGAATTTCTTCTTTTTAATCTACTGTGTTTTTTAAAATTTACAAACCATTTTTCCCTAAAGTACAGTTTTATTTTTAATTTGTTAAATAACATGACATCCTCGTAAAAGCAGTATACATTTCATTTACCATGATATACTGCGTAAAGTTCAAATGTCACTGCTGGCCCTCAGTCCATAACTTGCCAAGTAATAGATGCCACATTATAATGCTTCTTTCAAAGTATGTTGACAATTGGTTGAAATAAGGTGTTCATTTCACACAAATATGGTTGTATTTTCGATCCCATATTCATGTTTTGATCTCAGTGAGAACTGCAGATATGTTTGTGTATCTCTATTCCTACAATTTGTTAAATCAAGAAACAACTGCAGAAAAACACTCTACATCTAAACATATCACATGTTGAAAGAGTTATGAGCAAGAAGAACATCCTAACAATGGTGACTGTGATCATAGCCACAGATAGATAACACAGTTCCTAGAGTTATATAATGCTCTAAGGGTCAGGAATTCAAATACCCAAAATATAAAGCAGACATAGACTACTAAAAATCAACAATTAAGAAAGACTCTGATAAATGCTTTTGAAAGAATGTGCAATATAAATGGGACCCACTGTATACCAGACTGCAAACAGACAATCGTGAACATCCTATATATCCTGTTAGGTTCAAGAAGGTAGTACTAGTAGTACAAAGTAACCAACATACTGTCTCAAAAAGAGGAGAGAGAGAGAGAGAGAGAGAGAGAGAGAGAGAGAGAGAGAGAGAGAGAGAGAGAGAGAGAGAGAGAGAGCAGCTTCCCAATCTTTGATTTAAACATATTATGTATTCATATCAATGCTGATGTCACTTCAATATTCAATTCCCTTAGATTTAGTTCCACCATACTTTCTCCTCACTGAATGAATCACCGAAAAACGAGAAGTAGATTGTGAGCTTTACTAGAGCACGACTACAAGAAACAAAATGGACATTGTGGCCAAAGCCTTCGTCAGCAAAAGAACAAACAAATAAAAATAGACAAACAAATACACAAAAGACGCTACATGAAAGTATTAAGGTTACTCATCTGTATCCTTGCTTGAGTGGCTATCCGTGGATGAAATAAACCGGATGTAGTGGTTAACGGAGTAAACTGACTAAAGGTCATTAAAGCGAGAAGCTCGGGGATTGGCTAAGATGACCGGTGAGGGAACCGCTGCTGGGGGGTGGGGGTGCGCCCATGAGAGCGAAAAGGAAAAATATGGATAGGTAAAGCACTGTAGCAGACTCTGTGGCGATGTAACGGATGCAGTTCGCAATTCCGCACGCCAAGCTTGAAACACTGATGTGGGTGATTAGGATGCAGACCACCCCGCGCCTACCATCATAAAATAGTGCAAGTGCAGGCTGTTCAGAAAGCAACGAGAAGTGACTGAACGCAAACTAACCGGGAAGTCACAGACGGTAAAGATAATGCTGGCGTTGACTATGACGTCCTGTGAAGGAAATGCAACTGGCTTATTAGTGGGGATGGGAGGGGGCAGGGGGCGTACGGGACTTAAATAAAACTGTGTTGGACATTGAGGCCGTGAGGGGACAGTGAACCCAACTGGAAGGTGAGGCGGTTTTCCAATGTCTTACGATCACGTTTGTGAGATGTGCACGATTTGATCGCCGCAACGCCACAGTGGTTGGAACTGTTGAAGTGTAGGGGTACCGGCTTCTGGGCACCACTGTTAATGTTAGAGAGGTGTTGCCTAAATCTGTCCGCCAGACGAAGACCTGTCCTCCCAACATATCTCATGTCACAGTGTGTACAGATGATCGCATAGATAACGTTGCGACTCGTGCATGAGAAGCTCTCCCAGATGTGGAAAGTAGAGTCTTAGGGAAAGCCAGACTCTGGGTTTGAAGGACACATTGTCAAAGAACATTTCGATCCAAAATGGGCCTTATCAGCCATCTTAGAACTCACGCCTCCATACTTTCAAGCCCACTGGATGAAATGAATGGTCATCATCATACTTGATGGACAAACAACAACACAAACACACAACCACTAAAAAATATTACAGCAAAACTGGTATCAATCATTTGCATTCAATATGTAATTAGGTGTTTTTTTTTAAAAATATTAAATTTGCTATTTCATAGATTAAACATATACTACTCTTTCTGATAATAACTAATGCAGTTTTAATAATGAGCATTAAATACAAGATATGGGTTCCTATTTCCATTCACTGTAATGAAAATAAAATAATCTTTTACACTTGTATGAATGAAGAATATCTCCCCTGTATCAATAAATATAGTCTATACATAGTAGAAAATTCAGTTTATATCCAGCTCATCAGCCAAGGTAGGTCGTTAATTATTTATGTGGCTGACATGATCCATAGCTTTCCTTTTTCTTGACTTCAAGGGTTTTCTTGGAAAGAAAAGAAAACAATCAATTGCTGAGCATATTTAAATAATGAGATCATAGATGCACATAGAGCCATAACTCTACAATAATTCATCAGTTTTCTCTATGAAGACTACCACATGTTTGCATATTGAAACTATGCAAACAATGTCAGTTACTAGTTTGACTCAGCTCTAATCACACATCATTCACAATTTCAGCTGTCAGTTTCTTTAAACAAGACTAGGAACCCAATAGTATCTATAAAATTTAGTTGTGTAAACTTTACATACTGTCATTACTGCCTATCATATCTTGCGGTATAGGACAGGAGGGATCTTGAGCCTGAGGAATTAAAGCCACCTGGGTAGTGCAGTCGATGTAAACTGTACAGGCTATGGTTTGATTATTTTTTTCCCAGACAGAAAAAAAACAACCCATCACCTTACCGAGGATTCGAATAGGAGCCCGGTGTTCTAACCGCTCGGCCAGATGCTCCTCACACTTATAACAAACCACCATTATCTTGTAGCAAATACTTTGCTGAACATTGCTCTCATCACAGCTACTGGAAATGCTCTTGATCCTTCACTGGCCCCTCTGCCATGCATGTTCATGCTCAGGATGTCTTTAATGATCTGTGCCCACTGTTGTGTTGGTCAAACCTGCTACTGATTCCAGGAACCACACCTTCAATCATTGTTCTTACTAAATTACAGATGTACAATATGGCCATAGTATTTCAGTTTCTGAAACAGGATACTGTCTTTGAGCCAGTTTTCTTCAATGTTCATCAGACCTTGCAGAATTTCTTCTTTTTAATCTACTGTGTTTTTAAAAATTTACAAACCATTTTTCCCTAAAGTACAGTTTTATTTTTAATTTGTTAAATAACATGACATCCTCGTAAAAGCAGTATACATTTCATTTACCATGATATACTGCGTAAAGTTCAAATGTCACTGCTGGCCCTCAGTCCATAACTTGCCAAGTAATAGATGCCACATTATAATGCTTCTTTCAAAGTATGTTGACAATTGGTTGAAATAAGGTGTTCATTTCACACAAATATGGTTGTATTTTCGATCCCATATTCATGTTTTGATCTCAGTGAGAACTGCAGATATGTTTGTGTATCTCTATTCCTACAATTTGTTAAATCAAGAAACAACTGCAGAAAAACACTCTACATCTAAACATATCACATGTTGAAAGAGTTATGAGCAAGAAGAACATCCTAACAATGGTGACTGTGATCATAGCCACAGATAGATAACACAGTTCCTAGAGTTATATAATGCTCTAAGGGTCAGGAATTCAAATACCCAAAATATAAAGCAGACATAGACTACTAAAAATCAACAATTAAGAAAGACTCTGATAAATGCTTTTGAAAGAATGTGCAATATAAATGGGACCCACTGTATACCAGACTGCAAACAGACAATCGTGAACATCCTATATATCCTGTTAGGTTCAAGAAGGTAGTACTAGTAGTACAAAGTAACCAACATACTGTCTCAAAAAGAGGAGAGAGAGAGAGAGAGAGAGAGAGAGAGAGAGAGAGAGAGAGAGAGAGCAGCTTCCCAATCTTTGATTTAAACATATTATGTATTCATATCAATGCTGATGTCACTTCAATATTCAATTCCCTTAGATTTAGTTCCACCATACTTTCTCCTCACTGAATGAATCACCGAAAAACGAGAAGTAGATTGTGAGCTTTACTAGAGCACGACTACAAGAAACAAAATGGACATTGTGGCCAAAGCCTTCGTCAGCAAAAGAACAAACAAATAAAAATAGACAAACAAATACACAAAAGACGCTACATGAAAGTATTAAGGTTACTCATCTGTATCCTTGCTTGAGTGGCTATCCGTGGATGAAATAAACCGGATGTAGTGGTTAACGGAGTAAACTGACTAAAGGTCATTAAAGCGAGAAGCTCGGGGATTGGCTAAGATGACCGGTGAGGGAACTGCTGCTGGGGGGTGGGGGTGCGCCCATGAGAGCGAAAAGGAAAAATATGGATAGGTAAAGCACTGTAGCAGACTCTGTGGCGATGTAACGGATGCAGTTCGCAATTCCGCACGCCAAGCTTGAAACACTGATGTGGGTGATTAGGATGCAGACCACCCCGCGCCTACCATCATAAAATAGTGCAAGTGCAGGCTGTTCAGAAAGCAACGAGAAGTGACTGAACGCAAACTAACCGGGAAGTCACAGACGGTAAAGATAATGCTGGCGTTGACTATGACGTCCTGTGAAGGAAATGCAACTGGCTTATTAGTGGGGATGGGAGGGGGCAGGGGGCGTACGGGACTTAAATAAAACTGTGTTGGACATTGAGGCCGTGAGGGGACAGTGAACCCAACTGGAAGGTGAGGCGGTTTTCCAATGTCTTACGATCACGTTTGTGAGATGTGCACGATTTGATCGCCGCAACGCCACAGTGGTTGGAACTGTTGAAGTGTAGGGGTACCGGCTTCTGGGCACCACTGTTAATGTTAGAGAGGTGTTGCCTAAATCTGTCCGCCAGACGAAGACCTGTCCTCCCAACATATCTCATGTCACAGTGTGTACAGATGATCGCATAGATAACGTTGCGACTCGTGCATGAGAAGCTCTCCCAGATGTGGAAAGTAGAGTCTTAGGGAAAGCCAGACTCTGGGTTTGAAGGACACATTGTCAAAGAACATTTCGATCCAAAATGGGCCTTATCAGCCATCTTAGAACTCACGCCTCCATACTTTCAAGCCCACTGGATGAAATGAATGGTCATCATCATACTTGATGGACAAACAACAACACAAACACACAACCACTAAAAAATATTACAGCAAAACTGGTATCAATCATTTGCATTCAATATGTAATTAGGTGTTTTTTTTTAAAAATATTAAATTTGCTATTTCATAGATTAAACATATACTACTCTTTCTGATAATAACTAATGCAGTTTTAATAATGAGCATTAAATACAAGATATGGGTTCCTATTTCCATTCACTGTAATGAAAATAAAATAATCTTTTACACTTGTATGAATGAAGAATATCTCCCCTGTATCAATAAATATAGTCTATACATAGTAGAAAATTCAGTTTATATCCAGCTCATCAGCCAAGGTAGGTCGTTAATTATTTATGTGGCTGACATGATCCATAGCTTTCCTTTTTCTTGACTTCAAGGGTTTTCTTGGAAAGAAAAGAAAACAATCAATTGCTGAGCATATTTAAATAATGAGATCATAGATGCACATAGAGCCATAACTCTACAATAATTCATCAGTTTTCTCTATGAAGACTACCACATGTTTGCATATTGAAACTATGCAAACAATGTCAGTTACTAGTTTGACTCAGCTCTAATCACACATCATTCACAATTTCAGCTGTCAGTTTCTTTAAACAAGACTAGGAACCCAATAGTATCTATAAAATTTAGTTGTGTAAACTTTACATACTGTCATTACTGCCTATCATATCTTGCGGTATAGGACAGGAGGGATCTTGAGCCTGAGGAATTAAAGCCACCTGGGTAGTGCAGTCGATGTAAACTGTACAGGCTATGGTTTGATTATTTTTTTCCCAGACAGAAAAAAAACAACCCATCACCTTACCGAGGATTCGAATAGGAGCCCGGTGTTCTAACCGCTCGGCCAGATGCTCCTCACACTTATAACAAACCACCATTATCTTGTAGCAAATACTTTGCTGAACATTGCTCTCATCACAGCTACTGGAAATGCTCTTGATCCTTCACTGGCCCCTCTGCCATGCATGTTCATGCTCAGGATGTCTTTAATGATCTGTGCCCACTGTTGTGTTGGTCAAACCTGCTACTGATTCCAGGAACCACACCTTCAATCATTGTTCTTACTAAATTACAGATGTACAATATGGCCATAGTATTTCAGTTTCTGAAACAGGATACTGTCTTTGAGCCAGTTTTCTTCAATGTTCATCAGACCTTGCAGAATTTCTTCTTTTTAATCTACTGTGTTTTTTAAAATTTACAAACCATTTTTCCCTAAAGTACAGTTTTATTTTTAATTTGTTAAATAACATGACATCCTCGTAAAAGCAGTATACATTTCATTTACCATGATATACTGCGTAAAGTTCAAATGTCACTGCTGGCCCTCAGTCCATAACTTGCCAAGTAATAGATGCCACATTATAATGCTTCTTTCAAAGTATGTTGACAATTGGTTGAAATAAGGTGTTCATTTCACACAAATATGGTTGTATTTTCGATCCCATATTCATGTTTTGATCTCAGTGAGAACTGCAGATATGTTTGTGTATCTCTATTCCTACAATTTGTTAAATCAAGAAACAACTGCAGAAAAACACTCTACATCTAAACATATCACATGTTGAAAGAGTTATGAGCAAGAAGAACATCCTAACAATGGTGACTGTGATCATAGCCACAGATAGATAACACAGTTCCTAGAGTTATATAATGCTCTAAGGGTCAGGAATTCAAATACCCAAAATATAAAGCAGACATAGACTACTAAAAATCAACAATTAAGAAAGACTCTGATAAATGCTTTTGAAAGAATGTGCAATATAAATGGGACCCACTGTATACCAGACTGCAAACAGACAATCGTGAACATCCTATATATCCTGTTAGGTTCAAGAAGGTAGTACTAGTAGTACAAAGTAACCAACATACTGTCTCAAAAAGAGGAGAGAGAGAGAGAGAGAGAGAGAGAGAGAGAGAGAGAGAGAGAGAGAGAGAGAGAGAGAGAGAGAGAGAGAGAGAGAGAGAGAGAGAGAGAGAGAGAGAGAGAGAGAGAGAGAGAGAGAGAGAAAGAGAGAGGGAGAGAGAGACAGACAGAGAGAGAGAGACAGACAGAGAGAGAGAGAGAGACAGAGAGACAGAGAGACAGAGAGACAGAGAGCAATAGAATAGTGATGAAGAGAATCTCTCAGATGGGAAACAAGACAGATTCATGGGGGAAAATACAAATATACATTCAGAAAACAATATCCTCAAATCTGGAAACATGCAACAGATACTGCAAGAACATACTAAGAGAGATCAAAGTTGTGAAGCCGAAAATGAACTAGACAGGCTCAATTGGATGAGTGGAAGTAGTTTTCAAACTAATAACAGAAGCCAAGACAGCAAAAGATAGCACAGGAAATAATGCACACTACTAAGAAGAAATGACCAACAGAAATAACCAGAAAGGAAACAGCAAGTTACCAAAACTATAACCGATTGACAATCAAATCAACTGAACAGAGACAAGGCCACTTCTTGGAGAGCAGAATGTAGGAATACTGTATCATTTTTTGTACTTTTTGTATTTTTCTAGACAAGTTTCTGGTTCTTGTAAACTCTTGCAGTTAGTATTAATCTTAATCTTAATTCAGTTTCTTACTTCGTCATAATCATGTGCTATGCCAAAAACAGCCTGGGTGGTCATGGTTTGCCATCTATCACAATCACCAGTCTTAAATTAGATCTCTCTTCTTGTCCTGATTATGCCATGTGGCCAAGCTATCTCTGTCTTCTCTTTGCTCTTGTCACATCAGGCTTGCCAGTTGTCACCAAGTTTTCAAGTTTATTTCTCTTCACGACACAGCTAACCAGTTTTGACTGTGTATGGTTAACTTCTCTAATAAATTTAGGGTTTTCATTTGTTCCTTGAAGGTAGCCGGCTCAAAGGCGAAGGGGTTTAAGATGCAGTTCGTAATTCTGCAAACCGTATTCGAAATACAGCTGCGAGCGAATTGGCAGCAGACCGTTTTGCATTGGTTTTTTAATAAATGGTATGAGTGCTGGTTGTTCAGAAAGCAACGGCAAACTACTGAATGTAAACTTACTCAAGAATCACGAACAGCCAAAGAATGCTTGGTTTTACTGCTGCATCCTGTAAAAGATATGTAACTTTGAAGGAGTGTCTCATTAATTTTTCTGTCAGTCCATGGTATTCTTTGTATTTGCCTCATAAATCACATTTCCACTTCCATTAGATGTTTCTCAGCTTGTCTGCTTATTGTCTATTTTATAAACATACAACGTTTGTTCTATATGACATGGTAACTCTTCTTCTCACTACAGATGACAGCTTTTTATTGGTGCATGTTTTACATGTTAAGTTAGGCACTGCCAAATAAAAATTGGATTTGGACCAAACAAAAATTGACGGTAGACAATAGGAAATAGGGGAGTGTCACAATAATGATGTAAAAATGGTAGCAGATATATTTTATAATCATTCATTTGTACCTTGCCATCTTGACTGACGATAGTTTGTTACATTGTGCTTCAAAAATGCACAATAATAACCACAACCCATGGCGGGGGCGAATGTGATTGATCAGACCAATTCATGCTGTAAATGTTCATCCACAGTGGATGCATGTGAACATATGGTTGTTTCCACCATCATGCACCATCTTATGTCTCACACTCTCAGTGTGTGACTTATCTGCAATCATTTTCTCCTTTGTCTTTATTCCATTTCTGATATTTGCCCTCCATGCAACACGTTCGGCAGCAACTTGTTCCCAATGTGAATTATCAATGCCTGTATTAATTATGTTACTCTTATACACATCTTTGTATCATAGTAGAGGCAGACCCTGAGATCTCTTACTCATCTGTAATTCACCAAAAATGATGTCCTTCGATATTCTACTATCATCCATCCTCCTAATGTGTCCTATCCATCTAAGTCTATGAAGACTGAGCGTGGAACAAACCATCACAAAACCTGATCTTTCCAATACTTCAGTATGTATGATTTTGTTTTGCCACTTAATACCAAGTATTCTTCAAAGAAACCGCATATGAAAGCTGTTTAAATGTTTCTCTTGGTGTGACCAGGCTTCACTGCCATAAAGAAGACTACTAAGGCTTGACAGACAAGACTTTTAATTTGGCAGTAAGCTTCCTGTTCTCCCACTCTTTTTGTTAACCTGTTCATTGTTGTTGCTGCCTTACCAATCCTGATGTAGATTTCCTGATCTAGGGATAATTTGCTATTTACCTTTGATCTTAGATATGTAAAATGGTCTATCTCCAGTTGGGCGTCGTCAATAAAGATTGATGGTACCTCATGTGCACCTTGTGACATAATCTGTGGTTTCTTTTTGCTAATTGTTAAACCAAATTCAGAACAAACATTGAAGAATGCAGATAGTACACATTGTAATTCTTCCTCAGAGTGGGTTGTAATTGCAGCATCATCTACAAAAAGCAACTCTCTGATCAGTACCCTCCTAATTTTGGTCTTGACCTTCAATCACTGAGCATTGCAGAGGTCGCATGGAAAATGGCCTTTTACGTTTAAAAAAAAATAAATGTACTGCTTATTTACAACCGCAGTGATTACATTTGTCTCTTTCTGATATATGTCATTCTGTCTCTGGTTACATTAATTCATTTGTAATTCTGCCCAAGGATGAGCCATCTCCATGCATTCCTTTAAATGATAAATGCTAATGGATTTAATTTTAGACATACTCAACAGAAAAATAAGGGAAATAAGGAACATATTTTACCTCTGCTTCTATAATAGATGCTCTCAAATGCTAAGTCAAAGTGGGTTTTATTTACTAGTGGTATCTCACATGGTGAGGGTGCCTCTGGGGACTCAAAAGTCTGCATCAAACAAGCTTCTCTAGCCTTTTGCACTAGCATATTCAAGTCTGCTCCCCTAGGAAAGCAAAACAAATAAATACATTACAAACAGATCCAAAACGTAAGCTATTGACGCAGATCAATATGAATCAGTAGCTGAATTTGAATTTAAAAGAATCAATATCACTGCACTGGAGACATCTGCTTATATGCTTCATCCCCTTCTTCAAGAGTCACTGAAAAGTTCCCATGCTGATTATTCCTGTAGCAATTTGATTACAAACATCGCATACATTTTCCTCTACACTTTGAGTATCTTCCAGACTGTCTTCTCACTGAGTCAGTCTATCTAGATATGGAAACTCAATTGCACTCTTTACCCAATTTCAGAAAGCCTTCACATCACTTTTATCATAATGCAGCTCTCTACCTAGATGGGCAGCAACAGCTAATCAATATGTTCACTGATTCATACAACTGTAAGCACTGGGCAGAAAATGGAAGATATGCTTGTAATCTCCTTACAGAATTGATATTTTTTTTTTTCGCTCGCTCGCTTTGAATTCAAGCGTTGCCCATACACACTATTTATAGTAGTGATGGACTGAATTTTGCATGTGGATTAGTTTTCCCTATTAACAGCGTCTCTTGCCATCAGGCAAACCCACTCAGACTTCAGAGGTACTTGTAATTTACGCCCCCAAGTCAAGAATGACAGGTCAACACTTTAGTCCAGCTGTCCAGTGCAGGGGTTGAACCACTAACCTCAGCATCAGCACACCGGACGTTTAAGAACACACATTCTTACCCATTCGGACCTGCTCATCGATATTATTTTTAAACAAAACAATTTGAAAATGAACAGTTCTTGAAAACTGGAAAACAGTAAAATCCTGCATGTGCATCAGAAAACAGTCACATGAATTAGGAAGTTAAATTTCATACAACAGACAAACAACATTGCAGATGTAGACAAATTTCAAGCGAATGAAAGAAGGAAGTTAAATATACCAGCAGCAGGAGACAATAAAACCTGACATTCATTCTACCTCGCTGATCAATGGAAGTAAAATGTGCATGATAATTCTTTTAACTGTGCTGGACACTGTAGGAGAAGAAATCTTTGCCACTGGGCTAGTTAAGGTAGCTGTGCAGTTCTTCTTCTTTTTCTTCTGCGTTCATCCGGATTTATTTTTCCGGACGTGACTGCGTTGTGCCTGTTTACAGCAGAGCTTCGTTCTTGCGCCGTTAGGTCGACACATCCGACTTCTGCGGGCATTTGTTGACCGGGTTAACCTTCCCGGGCTGTGCAGTTCTATAACTGGCAATGAAAAATCTACGGACTTCCAATACGAGATCAATATTAAGAATGTGTACTTCTTTTGGTATCTGCATGGTGGATTCTCTAGCAGCTAACTAAAGATTTTTTTTGCCCAGGCAGTCACCATGCGCCGGCTTCCTGGCCTAGAGGTTAGCGACTTTTCTCCGTAATCTCGTATACTCTCGCAAGTAACGTGACGACGGTGAGAGTCAGCAGTGGTTCGAATCGCATTGGTAACTTACGGGGTATGTGAGCCGGCTGCTCAGAAAGCAATGGCAAACAACTGAGCGTAATCTTGCCAAAGAAATCAACAATCAGCTGAAAGATGCTGTTGTTGACAGCGATGTCCTGTAAAGTATATGCAAACTATTATTTAGTCACCATGCAGTGTACCAGTTGATTTTTTTCTTTCACCTCCAATATGCAAAGCGCAATTGCCTTAACCAGGGGCCTGAATACAAGCCCCACATCACTTTGTCACATTAGTATCAGCCAAAAACAATTATTTGTAATAAGTTCTCAGGAGATGTATATCATAACATCGATATTTATTATGGATATCATAGTATTTTGTGAGCAAGGATGCATTATCCACAATCCTATGATATCAAGCAATGGTAAAGACCCATATTCACATCTTATGGCCTATTGGGTATATGGTGCTAGCCCCATATGTTTAGAAAAATGGGCACTTGGGTCATGTGATCAATAATCACACCAGCCACTCTTTCATCATCATCATTATCTTCCACTTCTGCCGTCAAGCGTCGTGGGGAGGAATAATTTGCGCTCCAGGGCCCGATGGGTGGAACTGTCATTGCGTGTGATTGTACAATGTCTTTGATGTCGTCAATCCATTTTTTTATTGGACGTCCTCTTGGTCTCATCGCAAATGATCTTTGATGTAAGGCCAGTGATGGTAGTTGCTGGTGTTGCATTCTAACGACATAGCCACACCACTTGATCTTCTGTCTTTCAATAAATGTGGCACAAGGTGTTGATCCCACTGTATGTCTGATAACAACATTTCTTACTCGGTCTCGGATTGTTAAGTTGGCAGCTCTACTCAGGCATCTCATCTCGCAGGTGTTTGATTTTGCAAAATTGTGATTTGGATAAAGTCAAAGTTTGAGATTGGTAGCATAGGGTTGGTGTGAATATGCTGTTTATTACCTGTTGTATTGCGGACATGGGTATATTTGGATGTTTCAGTAAGGGTGATAGTTGATATGTAAGTGCACTAGCTTTTTGACATCTGATTTTGATTTCTCTGTCCAATCTGCCATCTTCTGTAATCATACTTCCATGATATTTGAATTCTTTAACTTGTTTCAGAGTTGTGCTATGTATCTGCATACTTAGTGGGCCTGGCCATCTGCTAACTTGCACTACTTCGGTTTTGGCTGTATTTATACTCATATTGCTGCAGGTTGAACTCAGATTAGTAATATGATTTTGTAGTCTGCCCTCATCGCTGTAAAACAGGCACTGATCATTTGCAAATAGAAGTTCATTTATTTCCTGTGGATCAGTTGTTTCATCTGGAGTAAAGAGTTCTAAATTTTCTGAATCTGTTCTGTTAAGACTTGCTTCTTTGGATATTCTGACCATGTAGACATTAAATAACAAAGGAGAGAGCACACATCCCTGTCTTACTCCTGTATTTACTGTGAACATATCTGATATTCCTTCTTACATTCTTACTGCACTTCGGCTCGAGTAGTTCATGGCTAAGATGTATTCTAACAATTGCCCTTGTATCCCATAGTCTTCAAGGATATTCCATAATTTGTATCTGTCGACTCTATCGAAAGCCTTTTCCTGATCTCATTCATTCATTCATTCAGTAGCATGTCCTTTGCAGAACCTCGCTCCCATAACAACCTTCAGGAAAACCTCTTGATCATAAGCAAGATGTCCTACGTCCGATACACCCATCTGGAGATCACCGCCACATCCTGCACCCATCTTCTCTTTGGCCTTCCTCTTCCTCTCTTCCCAGGCATATCAATCAATCAATCATGTGCCATGCCGGAAAGTGTGGGCGGTCATGACTCGCCATTTCACTCAATCACCAGTGTCGTGGATCAGCTCAGTGTTCCTGTCTCATCCATGCCATGTGGCCAAGCCATCCAGGTATTTTCCTCTTGGTCTGCCTCTTGGTCTGTTTCCTTCGATCTTGCCAGTTGTCACCAAGTTCTCCAATCCATTTCTTCTCATAACATGTCCAAAAAATTTTGACTGTCTACGTCTAATTTCTCTAATCAATTTACGATGTTCATTTGTCTCCTGTAGTACTTGGTCATTGGTTTTTCTGTCTGTCCATGGTATTCTTTGCATTTTCCTCAGAAACCACATTTCTGCAGCCATCAGATGTTTTTCAGCTTGACTGCCCAATGTCCAAATTTCACATCCATACAAAAGAACAGGCTCTATGTATCCCCTCAACACTCTTTTTCTCGTTTCAATTGACATCTTTTTATTGGTCAGAATGTTTTTCATCTTGCTAAAGGCTACTTTCGCCATGGCGATTCTTGTTCTAATCTCTTCAAGGCATCTCCCATCAGATATACATCCCTCCATTATTGTTTTCTCCAAACTTTCGTGACGTTTCAAGTGACCAAAATATTTCAGTTTTATTTGTTTTATTTTCTTTAATAGCAAACCTTCTTCAATATTCAGCTCTTGAAGTATTGATGCATTTGTTCTTTTCTTTACCCAAGATATTCTTAGAACTCATCTATAACATTTATATTCAAAGGCATTTATGCGCTGTTCAGCTTGTTTAGCAAGTTTACTGAATCTCTGGTATGTCAAGATCACCAATATTTAGGGCATCATATAGCTCCCTATTTATATCATCTCTTACATTTCTCATTATATTTTCGGCGTACAGGTTAAACAAATAAGGGGACAGCACACATCCCTGATGGACTCCTTGCTTGATTCAAACCAATCTGATGTCTCGCCATCTATTCTAACCGCTGCTTGTTGGTCTAGATAGAACATTCTTATGAGTTGTATTACATGTGGTGGAAAGCCCATATTTCTCATGTTTTCCCAAAGTTTCTGATGTTGTACACAGTCAAATGCCTTTGAATAATCCACAAAACATGAGAATAGGTTTACATTAAATTCTCTGCACTTCTCTATTATTAAACGCATATTTAGAATGTGATCTCTTGTTCCTCTTCCTTGTCTAAATCCAGCTTGAACCATGTTAATTTCTTCTTCCATTTTCTTAAAAAGTCTTCCCATTATTCTACAAACAAAATATTCTGCTGGTCACTATATTCGATAGTTTTTTCACATATTTGTCTAAGTGTAAATAGTGCATCAGTGCAACATTTATCTTTCTGAAAACCGAATTGTACTTTGCTTAACTGTTGTTCAACTATGGGTCTAGCTCTTTGTTCCAATAGTTTTGCGTACATTTTCCCTATATGGCTCAGGAGTGATATACCTCTGTATGTTTCACACTCTCTCATATTGCCTTTCTTTTTCCATATTGGTACTATTATTGCCTGTTGCCAATCATCTGGGACTTTTCTTTCTTCCCATGCTATATTAAAAAGTCTTGATAGCCATTTAACTCCTGTTTTCCCACAGGCCTGAATAGTTTCTGTGGTTATTCCATCTGGACCCGGTGATTTGTTTTTAGGACTTTTCAGTATAACTGATTTGACTTCTGTAGGGATGAAATTTAGTTCTTGTTGTCCATGGCTTTTAGGCACAAAAGTGAGGTTTCTATGTTATTATGTATGGGGTTGAGTAGCTCTTGAAAGTATTCTTCCCACCTTGCTAGTCTTTGCTGTGGATTAAATATTGGTATACATCTTTTGCTGTTTATGCTGGTGGATGGGTTGTACCATGCATCTCTGTTTCTAATTGTATTGACACTTGGCTAAGGGTCACCATCTGTTCACTCTATATTCTCCAGGATTCATCTTTAGATGTTCTTATTGTTCGTTTGGCATTTTGTCATGCTATTCTATAAGTAACAGTCTATCTAGCTGCTACCTTTAACTTCGTTGTTTCACCAAGCCGTTCTTAATCTTTTGTCCTGCCCTACTTTCTTGGTTTCACATATATTTTCCAGTGTGTCAAGCATGGCAGCCTTGAAAAGTGTCAATTCCTTATCTATGCTCGAGTAGTCATCAGGGATGTTCTTATGTAGTTTTTTTATTTCTTGATTGGATTCATCTTTAACCACATTTTCCTGAAGCCTCCTATAATTGATGACATGTGTTGTTACCTTTTTGTTTCTTATTTTCCTGTATGTTGAAATCGTTTTTTAAAAATTATGACTGGTTAGTGATCAGTATCAACATCTGTATTTGGGAACACTCCCAAACACAGCCACTCTTTATTTCCCATAAATTTCCCTAGTGCATATTTTAAGGCTGGGTTGACCTGGGAGTCCACAACAATGAAAAACAAAAACAGCTGCTTTGATAGGGGATTCAAACACATGGCCACTAGGCCAGCAGGCAAGAGTGCTACAATGGCTCCCACAATGTCATTTATCTCTGTTAATGTTACATCCCTTTTTGAGTGTTATATGGAATAATTATAATGTTCATGATAATACTGAAACAGATATAAAATATCTTAGAATTAAAATTCATATTTACGAGAAGCCATCACATCTCCTGTCCTTTCCTATGCGGTCAAGGTCAACGTCATCTGCTAGCTTAGGGCTGGTACCACTCTGTGAAAGAAAAGTTAGGATTTAAGGACATTTAAAAAACAACCAAAAAATAAACCCACTGCATGAGACTTCATTCTGAAGACCTTGAGGTCTAAACATACACTGTAATACAGAACTCCTCAAACTGAACTAAGCACTGGGTGTAACTGGAATGAAAGTCATGAATTATAACACAAGATTAATCAAAACTAATGCAAACAAAATCCACAGAACTTCAATTTTAGATCTACTGATATATGCCAAAAGCTGATAAGATATATTATGAATCAATGGACAGCTGATTATGTATGAGTAGAAGAAAACACAAATAAGTAACGAAAAGATGAAATTCTATGTAATCAGAATATTTAATATTGTGATACACTAACAGTAAAATGCTTAATAAAATCCTTGCTACTTGACTGGCAAAGTTCAATACCTTAGTGATGGTCCTCAGAATCTCCACTCTTTCTTCAGGGCTAGGAAGTCCTACAGAAATAGTTTTTTTGATTCGACCGAGTTCTAATAATTCTGGATCAAGTTCATCTGGAAGCAAAATTATAACCAATATTAGCAATTTCAATTATCTTTGATAAGGAAAAATAAATAAACAATGAACAAACGAACGAACAATCTTAATTTTCAAAGGGTTAAAAATTGGGCACTCAGGCCCGTCTGACATTCTGCCCTTCTTCTCTATTTCCTCTCATACATTATTTCATTCAATATCACTTATGAAGCTAATCTTAGACAACAAAAGAACAAAAAGCATTAAAACGCATGAAAAATAATCAATAATACATGACTCACTGAGGCAATGTTTAACATGAGCATTATAAATACCTAAGGAAAGTGTAACATGCCATAAAAATAGGAATGTTTATTGGCTAGTTGTTTGAGATAATTTACCATTATTGCCGTTTTTTTTAGGGGGCATGTAGTCTGTACTGAGGTAGTGTTCAAACAGGTTGCAACTGTATGTATGATGATTGGTGGTGTCTGATTTCTTGTGGAAGATTGTTCCACAAGTAAGCGGAAGAGTATGCTAAGATTGTTTTATATATAGTCTATCCTAGGTTTAGGGACATGTATATTTAGTCGTTCGCTAAGCTTTGTGTTATATTTGAACAATGGCCAAAGGTAGCTTGGAGCATTTTCAAATAGGATTTTGTGAATTAGTTTAGCCTTATTAAAAAGAAGGCTTTTGTGGAGTGACAGTAACTGAAGACGTTTATCTAGGTTAGAATTGTCTGTAAGCTTTTCACCATTAATTAAACACACTGCCCTATTCTGGAGCAAATAAAGGCGTTTTGTTATTGATTTGGAGCATCCATCCCGGATTGTGGAGCTATAATCATTATGTACAAGTAAATGGGAATAATCTTCAACAAGTGAATCAGTACAATTATCTCGGAACAGTCATAACATCTGATGGGAAATGCCTTGAAGAGATTAGAACAAGAATCGCCATGGCGAAAGAAGCCTTTAGCAAGAAGACAACATTCTGACCGATAAAAGGATGTCAACTGAAACGAGAAAAAGAGTTTTGAGGGGATACATAGAGCCTGTTCTTTTGTATTGATGTGAAACTTGGACAATGTGCAGTCAAGCTGAAAAACATCTGATGTTTGAGAAATGTGGTTTCTGAGGAAAATGCAAAGACAGACAGAAAAATCAATGACCAAGTACTACAGGAGACAAATGAAAATCGTAAATTAATTAGAGAAATTAGACGTAGACAGTCAAAATTTTTTGGACATGTTATGAGAAGAAATGGATTGGAGAACTTATATACCCCCAAGGTTAAGGTGGACCGACGTGCCGAGGACTGAATGGCCACGGGTGAGTTGGTCGTGAACGTGGAACGTCTGGTATGAGGGACATCCCCTTCCCTAGTAAGCAGGCAATGCTAGGGCGACCGGTTATTTCCTGCAATATTCAAACTTTGCTTATGGATTTAATTAAACACGGGAATCGTCGCCGGAGCTACAAAGCACGTGCTCTGCGCTTGACACATCTTTCAGGGGCTAGCGAAGACAGAGTGAGGAGGAGAAGGCGAGGAAATGGTGTGAGAAGAAGACACAGAAATAGGAGGGCAGGCACCAGGAGAACAAGACGAAAAGTGGAGAGACTAGGTTTCAACCATGTAAGAGTGGGATACTGGAACTGTCGCAGTACCAGGCAGAGAGGTCCTATATTGGAAAGGTTAATATATGATTTTGATGTCCTCATGCTCCAGGAGTTAAATACAGACAAGTACCATTGCCCTGGGTACATCAGTTATATAAACCCCACTGGGCAGAAGAGACATGGGCAAAGTCTGCTGGTGAAGGAAGGAGTGAAGCATGTGGTACTTGACTTGAGCCACTGGAATCACAGTGCAAGAGAGGTCCAGGATATACAAATGGAGATTGGTGGCTTAAGTTGGAACATCATAAATGTATATGCCACAGTGGATTGCTTTGTCAGAAAGGAACAAAGGGACTGGCTTAAGGAATTGGAGGAATTACCAGGTGATAGGCTACTTATATGTGGAGACTTCAATGCTAGGAACAGAGATTGGGACAGTAGTGGAGAAAACCAACAGGGAATTGCCCTTGAGAATGCCATGGTGGACACCGATGTGGTCTGCATAAATGATGGTAGGCCGACTAGAATGGCAATGAGGCCTCGCAATGCAGACACTGCTATTAACTTGGCACTTGTCTCCCAGTCATCAGTCCTTGATGTAAAGTGGACTGTTTTGAATGACCATGGGAGTGATCACATGCCATGCTCAGTCCTGATCTCTAAATCCAGGAAAGTTAAGGCTGGGAGAGTGTGCAAGATCTTCCGGTATGAGTGGACCGACAGCCTTCTTGGACGCATCAGACAGGGGGCATGCAACAGGACTGTTAAAACTCCTTTTTTGTAGCCCCCATGGTGGACCCCAGAAGTAGACAATGCTTGGAAAGCAAAGAGAGCTGCAGTGAAGCAGCTAGGGAAAATGCAATAGACACCCGAAGCTCACGAGAGGAAGTGGACACAACGGAAAATGACAAGAAAGACAAGGTGAAGGTTTTCAAATGCTGTGCTGCAGAGGCCAAAAAGGCAAAATAGGAATGTTTCATGAAGGAGATTGGAGGTGATAAAACACTGCGAAAATTCTGGAAACTGCACAGATAAATGCAAAGAAAAGATCGGCCTATGACAGTGGGAACAATTTATAGAGAGGATGGTGTGCACGTGACAACAGACAAAGAGAAAGGGGAGGTGTTTCTCCAGAGATTTTTAGAGCAGACCAATCATAATGATTAGGATACCAGGGATACAGTTAGAGAGGAGTTATCTGGCACAATGGAGAATATGTATTATGAAGATATCATACAGGTTGAGGATGTTCAATATATTTTGAAAAAGGCAAAAGACACGGCACCAGGGCCCGATGGTGTTAGGTATGGCCACATGAAGGTTTTGAGCGATGTAGACCTGAAGGAGATGACTGACTGCTTTAACCAGAACATTAGGACAACATCAGTACCGCAGGATTGGGTACACAGTTATCTCATCCCTCTCCCAAAACCATTCAAGGATCATTCAAGGCTTAGCGGCTTTAAGATCATCACCCTTCAAAATACATTTGGGAAGGTTTTAGAGAAGATAGTCGCTGTCAAGCTGCAAGAGTTTTTGGAAAGGGGGAAACTTCTTCCAAGAGGCCTGGGGAGCTACAAGCCAGGAAAAGATACCTGGTCAAATGCAGCCACTTTTGCCTTTGATGTTTATGAGGGGTTCCAGAGTAGACAGGAAACTATGGCGGCAGCGCTTGATGTCGAGGATGTGTACAACAGTTTGCTATGATATTTTGATGACAGCACTGATGGAGAAGGGGGTAAATCCCTGGTTGGTGAACTCGACAGCAGTCGTCCTGCATTCTCGTCGGGTTGTTCTCCGTCTGGGTGCATGGACCTCAGAGCCACATATTTTAACCCCAGGACTGCCACAGGGATCTGCAATCTCACCGGTGCTCTTTAAAGTGTATACGAGCAGGATTGCAAACCTAGAAGCACCAGGGGTTGGAAGGATACTAACATTTGCAGATGATATTCTTGCATATAGGTAGGGGAGAGACAGGCTGGGCAAACAGCCCAGGAGCTACAGGCGACAGTAGACAAAGTGATTGACAGTTGCACTGAAATGAGTGGTGTCATCCTCCCAGAAAAGGCAGCTGTTTTGTGGTGCTCTCTGGACAATAGGATTGTGAGAACTGATGTCCCAAGCCTCACGATAGATGGTAGTAGCGTCAACAGAGAGAACAAACTGAAGTATCAGGGAATCACATTTGACAGGAGCCTGTCCTTCAAGGACCATGTGGAGTCGGTTGTAACAAGATCTCAAAAGGGACTCAATGCACTTAAAACTATGGCTGCAATGGACACAGAGCAGAGAATGCTTTTCACACTATACCAGCACTTGATCCTCTCAGTGATTGATTATGGACTAGGACTGTTCACTGTCTCAAAGAGTCAGCTGGTGAAATTAGAGCGCATACTATGCGGGTCATTCTGGAATGCACCAGAGACACCCCAGTAGTGTGTATGCGTTACATCCTTAGTTTGCCGACTGTTGCTGGTAAGCTCAAGATGATGCAGGCGAAGGCATACCTCAGAGTAGTTGCTGACACAGATCACCTGTTGCATGAGGCGCTGGACGTAGTTAAGGGTCAGTGACTGATAAGAGACTTGTGCAAAGTTATAATCACATTGAGCCGGGAGTGCAGGGAGTGGCCAGCAGGGGCCACGGAAGTGGAAACCCAGCAACTAATTCAGGATAATGCTCGTCCGGGTGATGTTATTATATACACAGATGGTTCGGTGTTGAGAGGCAGGAGAAGTGCCTGGGGGTTCTTAGCAAAAATTAATGGTCGCTGTTTGGTGCAGGAGAACCTGGCATATGATACCACATCTAGCTTAAGAATGGAGGTAGAGGCGGTCAGTGCATCTTTCCGCTCGATGGAGAATATGATACACACACACATCGTGATTGTAACAGACTCAGAAAGCATGCCTAGTAGGGTGAGGACAGGCAAGCTTCGTGCAGAGTGGCTTGCTTCGCTTCGGAAGTCACGGGTGACAAGCATCGTCTAGATCTTTTCTCCGGGGCATGCTGGTGTGCTGGGGAATGAACAGGCGGACAGATTGGCTGGCTCTGCAGAACTTGGTGGAGTATTGATGCATGATAAGGCAGACGTGGTTGTGGCCTTATGGGAGCACGTGTACACCTCGGAGGAGCAAATGGATCACCATGGTCTGGCAAGAATGCAACAGCGAGGGGTGACAAGGGGGTCTGGCCGATGATCTATGCTCAGAAGACAGGCAAGACGGACATATAATCAGATTGCTACTGGTACTATTAGTGTTGGAACTCTTCGCTGGCTGCTGAGGATGGGGACGGAGCGCTTATGGGAATGCCCTGAATGCTGTGATGTCGGTTCCTAAATCAATCAATCAATCAAACAAACGAACAAGCTCTATGTAGCACCTGAACACTCTTTTTCTCGTTTCAACTGACATCTTTTTATTGGTCAGTATGTTTTTCATCTTGCTGAAGGCTACTTTCGCAATGGCAATTCTTGTTCTAATCTCTTCAAGGCATCTCCCATCAGATGTTATGACTGTCCTGAGATAATTTTACAGATTCACTTATTTAAAAATATTCCCATTTAATTGTATTTTACATTGTGGTATTTCGTTCATCCTAGTGACAACCTTTATCTGTCTTTTTACATTTAATTCTAACCCCAGTTGTTCACTGTGTGCAACAACCGCATCTACTAATTGTTGCAGATCCTGCTCATTGTCTGCAATCAATACTGTATCATCTGCATATCTAATGTTATTGATGTTTCGTCCTCCAATGCTGATTCCATTTATATCTACATTTCTGAAAATATCTTCACTGTATAGGGAAAAAAAGATCTGGAGACATTACACATCCCTGCCTCACACCTCTCTTAATAGGCTGATATTGTCCCACTTCATTATCAATCCTTACGGCAGCTTGTTGTTTCCAATATATGTTTTTTTTATAAGTTTAATGTCTTTCCCATCAATTTGTGGATGCAAGCATATCTACCATGTTGACATATCTTACTCTATCGAAAGCGTTTGTGTAGTCAATAAAGCAAAGATGTATATCTTTGTTTATTTCTTTAGAACATTCAATAACTGTTCGCAGCATATACACAGCATTTACTGTACCCTTTCCTTCTACAAACCCACATTGTTCTTCCCATATTTCAGGTTGTAGTTTCTTCCTCACTCTTTGCATGATAATTTGTAGCAAAATCTTCATGATGTGACTCATTATACTAATTGTTCTATGTTGATCACATTCCAAGGTTCCTGATTTCTTTGGGATTGCATTAAATACAGAATTACATAATTCAGAAGGTATATCTCCGGTATCATATGTGTTCAGCAGTCTGATGACTTGATCTATTCGATATTCTTCTAAAACTTTAATCATTTCTGTTGTGATGTTATCTGAACTGGGGGACTTGCCAGCTTTCATATGCTTAAGAACATTTTGAACCCCCGTCTTCAAAATTTGCCGTCCTTCATTATTAAATCGAATATCATACGGTTCATCTCTGTTATCATCATGAGGTTTTTCACATACTTTGACCATACATGTAGAATCTGGTCTTTTTCTATTATGATTTTGCCATCTTTAGTTTTTTAGATAGCCTGCTGATGTACTTGTTCTTTTATTAGTAAGTTCCTGAATTCTTCTGTGCACTAATTTGGTATTTTGACTGTTGTGTTGTTTTTCAATTTCTAAGCAATTTTTCTCAAGCCATGCTTCTTTTGCCTCCTTACATAATATTCTGACTTTGTGAATTTCTTCATATTTGGCAGAATTATTTTTGTTGAGTCTTCTTGTTTCCATTAGTTGTAAAATTTCTTCAGTCATCCATTTCTTACAACCCACCTTCTTTAATTTTGGAATAATTGTTTTTGTAGCCAAACTGATTGGATTCTTCAACATTTCCCATTGATCATCCACATCCTGGAATAAGATCTCTGGATCAGACAATATATCAAATCTGTTCTGTACTTCTATGTTGAATTTGTTTTGCATTTCCTTAGCATTACTCATTGTACACAAATCATGTTTGGTGTTTCCTGTTATATACTTGACTTTCTTTAACGTTACCCTTAATGTACCTTAAGTAATCTGTGGTCACTATAACAATCAGCACTGGGAACTGTTTTTGCTACTGTCAGCGCGTTTATAAATCTTCTGCTAATGAGAATGTAGTCAATCTGGTTTCTAATTCTGCTATCAGGACTCCTCCATGTCCATAATCTTCTAGGGTGTTGCTTAAACCAGGTGTTTCCTACAATCATTTCCTGTTCTTTTGCCCACTCCACGAGTCTGTATCCTCTTTCATTTCTCTCTCCTAAACCATAGTTTCCTACTGTGTATCTATCCCCTTGATTTCCTACTTTTGCACTGAAGTCACCTATTATGTTTATTTCTGAATTTTTACATTTCTTTAAAGCAGACACTATGTCATTATAAAATTCCTATAAACTATCTTCACTGGATTCCCCTGTTGGGGCATATACTTGAATAACGCTTATGCTAAAAGGTCTGCCACTTAATTTAACTAGTAGAACTCTGTCTTACATGGCCCAATATCCTTGAACAGATTTTGATGTAGGCTGGTCCAAGATAATTGCCACCCCCCTTTGTTGACCTTCTCCTCCAGAATAAAAAATCTTAAAATCTTAATCTATCTTAATTCCTGCTCCTGTCCATCTCGTTTCGCACATCCCTAAAATATTAATTTTCCCTCTTTCTATTTCTTGTTTGATGTTATCTAATTTTTCATCGTCGTTTAATGTCCTAACATTCCATGTTGCTAATTTTAATGTCTCTGTCCTTGTCTTGTGATGATCTGTGTTTAGGCGAATCATAACGAACGAGGCACTTTTAAAGAAGGTAGTTTGCCATTGCTTTCCTTCCTTGGCAGTGACAATACTGGTCGGTGACGCCAGCCATTTGCCAAAAACACTGTTATTAACAATTTGAACTGCAACTAGAAATACTATAAACTGTAAGCGGCTCGCTTTCAACTAATTCAACAGCGCTTTTGGTGTTGCGAGTGAACCCGAACAGAAGAATAAAATAGGTCGATTCCTGGACGTGAGAAATCGTAAAACAATCGCTGTTTATTTTGTTGAAAGCTCATCGGGTTTGCTTAGCAACAAATATTATTTAACATATACCGTGCCTGTAACACCAGGGCCGGCGGTACTTATACTATTGAATTTTATATTAAATGATAGCACTTACAAACCGTCTCCTACCTGACTGTTTCTGACTTACGGTATTCGTCTTTGAAACTCCTTCTTTCTATCTTACAGGTACATTTCTCGCCCATCTGAAATTATGACTAATTTTCCTCATCAGTCGGTTCATTCATCCTTAGCATCATCCCACATGAGTTCATTATAATATCTTCTCTGCCTGGAACTCATATTTAAGCCACTGTTCAATGTAGAACTGTTTATTCGCTAGTTTGAATGTCCTGGTAATTCTATGCACTGCCTTCCATTCGAGATCTCCATGTCTGTTTGTTGTTAATTGACGTCAGTATGACGTTTTTCTGTTGACAATTTGTCTCCTAGTTTCTCTGAGTGGTTTTCAGCTTAAAGGCTTTCTACATACTTTCTGTGACGTAATTCTCAGGTACTAGCTATATGGCACCATTGTCTCGTGAAAGAGACATCAGAGATACATGAAACAATTATCAAATATGACACACACAAAGAAAAGACTGTCATGCAATATGTAATCATATAGAACATTAACAAACATTCACATGGATATATGAAACATTAAGAAAATATCCACAACAAGACTGTACAATAATTATTCATTCAGTTAAAGTTAGTTGCATATCCTTTACAGGATGTTGCAGTCAACCCCAGCATGTTTTGACACTTTGTTATTTCCTGCAATTTTACGTTCAGCAGGTTGCCATTGCTTTCTGAATGACTAGCACCCATACCATTTTAATAAAACCAATGCAAGGTGGTCTGCTGCCAAATTGTCCACAGCTGTGCTTCAAAAAAGCTAGAAAACATACACCTGCAAGAATGCGTTCAGTGTTCTTCATAAATTATGGCACAAATGGTGGAAGAAACAGAAATGAAAACAAATTCATGCATGAAATATTACTTTCTTTTTGGGAAGTGGTTACACTCTGCTCGGAAACTAGAATTCAAAAGTATGAACAACATATAACTATGTCCATATGTTGATGCACTATCAGCTCTACCACAAGGTATATCGTGTAAAAAGAAAACTGCACAATAAAGACAAACTAAAAAGAACAAATGAAGCCTTACCCAAATTATTAGTTGCTGCCAATACATAAATTTCATTTCCTCGCTCAATTAATAAACACTCCACAATTAAATGAGTGGTGGTCTTATTTGTAGATCCTTTCTGAATTAGATAGAAAAATACAAAATTTTTAGAAATACTGTGCAATATATAACAACCTGCAAATACCTTATAAGTGGACAACATTGTAGTTCCACTGGAAATAAAACTATATTGTCACATGTTTCACTGTCACCAAGGTAGTTTGAAAGAGACTATCATGTTTACAGTGAAATATATGATAATATAATTTTATTTGTGTATTTCAGTTGACATTCATTATGCTACGTCATTCAATCAATCATCGATCATGTGCTATGCCGGAAAGCATGGGCAGTCATGACTCACCATTTCACTCGATCACCAAACTCATGGATCAGCTCAGTGTTCCTGTCTTGACCATGCCAGGTGGCCAAGCCATCCATGTATTTACTTCTCGGTCTTCCCCTTGGTCTGTTCCCTTCGATCTTGCCAGTTGTCACTTAGTTCTCCAATCCATTTCTTCTCATAACATGTCCAAAAAATTTTGACTGTCTATGTCTAATTTCTCTAATCAATTTACGATTTTCATTTGTCTCCTGTAGTACTTGGTCATTGGTTATTCTGTCTGTTCATGGTATTCTTTGCATTTTCCTCAGAAACCACAGTCCTGCAGCCATCAGATGTTTTTTCAGCTTGACTGCTCATTGTCCAAGTTTCACATCCATATAAAAGAACAGGCTCTATGTAGCACCTGAACACTCTTTTTCTCGTTTTAATTGACATCTTTTTATTGGTCAGTATGTTTTTCATCTTGCTAAAGGCTACTTTCGCCATGGCGATTCTTGTTCTAATCTCTTCAAGGCATCTCCCATCAGATGTTATGATTGTTCCGATATAATTGTACCGATTCACTTGTTGAAGAATATTCCCATTTACTTGTATATTACATTGTGGTATTTCGTTCTTCCTAGTGACGACCATAATCTGTCTTTTTACATTTAATTCTAACCCCAGTTGTTCACTGTGTGCAACAACCGCATCTACTAATTGTTGCAGATCCTGCTCATTGTCTGCAATCAATACTGTATCATCTGCATATCTAATGTTATTGATGTTTCATCCTCCAATGCTGATTCCATTTATATCTTCTACATTTCTGAAAATATCTTCACTGTATAGGGAAAAAAAGATCTGGAGACATTACACATCCCTGTCTCACACCTCTCTTAATAGGCTGATATTGTCCCGCTTCATTATCAATCCTTATGGCAGCTTGTTGTTTCCAATATATGTATAATGTCTTTCCCATCAATTTGTAGATCAGCAATCATATCTACCATGTTGACATGTCTTACTCTATCGAAAGCCTTTGTGTAGCCAATAAAGCAAAGATGTATATCTTTATTTACTTCTATAGAACGATGAATCTCTTCCGGTACAATGGCGACAGGATGACGCATACTTTTCGGGGGGACGCTATTTAGTGTTTTCCTTTGGATTTCATGTGATTTCCTATGGATTTCCTGCGAATAGTGTTTTCCTGTGGATTATGTGATGTTATTTTGTGCTCTTTTATTGGAAGTTTTCAAAAGAAGCCACGGAAGGCAGGTGGTGGATGAAATTTGAGGGCAGCCGACAGATATTTGTTGGTCATGGTCTCGAATTCACGACGGCAGGCAGAAGAGCACTTCTTGAGTCAATGGCTGCGGTCTCCGACCAGTACGGTCACTGCCATAGAGGAAAGCAACGGCAAACTACCTCTTTAAAAGTGCCTAGTATATCATGATTTGCTTAAAGACTGATCATCGCAAGACAAGGACAGAGACGTTAAAATTAGCAACATGGAACGTTAGGACGTTAAACAATGACGGAAAATTAGAGAACATAAAACAAGAAATTGAAAGGGAAAAAATTAATATTTTAGGTATGTGCGAAACGAGATGGACAGGATCAGGCATCAAGATAGAGAAAGATTTCAAGATTATTTATTCTGGAGGTGAAGATCGTCATAGGGGAGTGGCAATTATTTTGGACCGGAAAACATCAACATCTGTTCAAGGATATTGGGCCGTGTCAGACAGAGTTCTACTAGTTAAATTAAGTGGCAGACATTTTAGCATAAATATTATTAAAGTATATGCACCAACAGGAGAATCCAGTGAAGATAGTGTAGAAGAATTTTATAATGACATAGAGGCTGCCTTAAAGAAATGTAAAAATTCAGAAATAAACATCATAATAGGGGACTCCAATGCAAAAGTAGGAAATCAAGGGGATAGATACACAGTAGGAAACTATGGTTTAGGAGAGAGAAATGAAAGAGGATACAGACTCGTGGAGTGGGCAAAAGAACAGGAAATGATTGTAGGAAACACCTGGTTTAAGCAACACCCTAGAAGATTATGGACATGGAGGAGTCCTGATAGCAGGATTAGAAACCAAATTGACTACATTCTCATTAGCAGAAGATTTAGAAACGCGCTGACAGTAGCAAAAACAGTTCCCAGTGCTGATTGTTATAGTGACCACAGATTACTCACAGGAACATTGAGGATAAAGTTGAAGAAAGTCAAGTATATAACAGGTACATTGAGTAATGACAAGGAAATACAAAACAAATTCAACATAGAAGTACAGAACAGATTTGATATATTGTCTGATCTAGAGATATTATTCCAGGATGTGGATGATCAATGGGAAACGTTTAAGAATTCAATCAATGTGGCTGCAGAAACAACTATTCAAAAATTAAAGAAGGTGGGTCATAAGAAATGGATGACTGAAGAAATTTTACACCTCATGGAAACAAGAAGACTCAACAAAAATAATTATGTCAAATATGAAGAAATCCACAGACAAGTCAGAATATTATGTAAGGAGGCAAAAGAATCATGGCTTGAGGAAAAGTGCTTAGAAATTGAAAACCAACACAACAGTCAAAATACCAAATTAGTGCACAAAAGAATTCAGGAACTTACTAATAAAAGAACAAGTACATCAACAGGGTGTCTAAAAACTAAAGATGGCAAAATCATAATAGAAAAAGACCAGATTCTACATGTATGGACAGATTATGTGAAACACCTTTATGATGATAACAGAGACGAACAGTATGATATTAGATTTAATAATGAAGGACCGCCAATTTTGAAGATGGAGGTTCGAAATGTTCTTAAGCATATGAAAGCTGGCAAGGCCCCCAGTGCAGATAACATCACAACAGAAATGATGAAAGCTTTAGAAGAATTTGGACTAGAGCAAGTCACCAGACTGATGAACACATTATATGATACTGGAGATATACCTCCTGAATTATGTAACTCTGTATTTATTGCAATCCCAAAGAAATCAGGAACCTTGGAATGTGATCAACATAGAACAATTAGTATAATGAGTCACATCACAAAGATTTTGCTAAGAATTATCATGCAAAGAGTGAGGAAGAAGATACAACCTGAAATAGGGGAAGAACACTGTGGGTTTGTAGAAGGAAAGGGTACAGTATATGCTGTGTATATGCTGCGAACAGTTATTGAACGTGCTATAGAAGTAAACAAGGATATACATCTTTGCTTTATTGACTATACAAAGGCTTTTGATAGAGTTAGACATGTCAACATGGTGGATATGCTTGCAGATCTACAAATTGATGGGAAAGACATTAGACTTATAAAAAACATATATTGGAAACAACAAGCTGCAATAAGGATTGATAATGAAGTGGGACAGTATCAGCCAATTAAAAGAGGTGTTAGGCAGGGATGTGTGATGTCTCCAGATCTTTTTTCCCTATACAGTGAAAATACTTTCAGAAATGTACAGGATATAAATGAAATCAGCATTGGAGGACGAAACATCAATAACATTAGATATGCAGATGATACAGTATTAATTGCAGACAATGCGCAGGACCTGCAACAATTAGTAGATGCGGTTGTTGTACACAGTGAGCAACTGGGGTTAGAATTAAATTGTAAAAAGAGTCAGGTTATGGTCGTCACTAGGAAGGAAGAAGTGCCACAATGTAATGTACAAGTAAATGAAAATATTCTGTGAATCTAAAGTGAATCGGTACAATTATCTTGGAACAGTCATAACATCTGATGGGAGATGCCTTGAAGAGATTAGAACAAGAATCGCCATGGCGAAAGTAGCCTTTAGCAAGATTAAAAACATTCTGACCAATAAAAAGATGTCAATTGAAACGAGAAAAAGAGTGTTGAGGGGATACATAGAGCCTGTTCTTTTGTATGGATGTGAAACTTGGACAATGGGCAGTCAAGCTGAAAAACATCTGATGGCTGCAGAAATGTGGTTTCTGAGGAAAATGCAAAGAATACCATGGACAGACAGAAAAACCAATGACCAAGTACTACAGGAGACAAATGAACATCGTAAACTGATTAGAGAAATTAGACATAGACAGTCAAAATTTTTTGGACATGTTATGAGAAGAAATGGATTGGAGAACTTAGTGACAACTGGCAAGATCGAAGGAAACAGACCAAAAGGCAGACCGAGAGGAAAATACCTGGATGGCTTGGCCACATGGCATGGACGAGACAGGAACACTGAGCTGATCCACGACACCGGTGATCGAGTGAAATGGCGAGTCATGACCGTCCACGCTTTCCGGTATGGCACATGATTGATTGATTGATTGATCGATAATAATTGCTACCCCCCATTGTCGACCTTCTCCTCCAGAATAAATAATCTTAAAATCTTCATCTATCTTGATGCCTGCTCCTGTCCATCTCGTTTTACACATCCCTAAAATATTAATTTTCTCTCTTTCCATTTCTTGTTTCGTCGTCGTTTAATGTCCTAACATTCCCTGTTGCTAATATTAATGTCTCTGTCCTTGCCTTGTGATGATTTGTGTTTAGGCGAATCATAATGCCATTATACGAGGGCTATTCCAAAATCAACCTCCTATTGGCTGGTAAACATTTAAAAACATTGATAATAATTTCTGAATACATACAAAAGATATAAACATCACTGCATTACTTTTCCACACAGTCACCACGTAGATTCAGGCACTTGTCACAGCATGGAATGAGTTTTTGTAACCCCTCATCAAGGAATCGCGTTGCCATGGTACTTGGACAATTGTTGATGCTATCCATGAGCTCCTCGGCAGTGTTGAAGTGCTGGATAGCCAGCCAGACCTTTATCTTGCCGAAGAGATGATAATCGCTTGGTGCCAAGTCCAGGCTGTAAATGGTGGAGGGGGGTGGAGGGGAAGGTGGTTGAAAATGCCCCACTTAAACTGCTCAAGTAAAGCCTTTGAGCAAGCAATAGTGTGTGTGTGTGGTGGGGGGGGGGGGGGAGGCGGCACGCGTTGTCATGCAGGATAATGATGCCAGTGGTAAGCATTCCATGCATTTTGTTTTGGACTGACAGACGAAGCTTCTTCAGTGTTTCACAATAAACTTCTGACGTTATTGTGGTCCCTAGTGTCATGAAACGGCTTTTCCACTACAACTAGGTCGACTTTTTGAATGAGCTCATCTTTCACACATAAATGTTGTCCTTGTCCACCCTCATAATGCACACCTTTACGCCCATCTCTGTATTTCCTTCACCAATCCCTCACAGAACTGTCACTCAAAACGTTATCACCATACACATGGCACAACCGACGATGAATTTCGGCTGCATTTTGACCTTCTGTTTGAAGAAAATGAATCACATAATACATTTCACAGCTGGTGGGAAAGGCAATAACCGTCCACCTTTATTCATTCGTGATTCGTGAACCATTGAACAAATGTGACTGTAGGGTTGATGTGTAGTGAGCTAAAAGACTACTGAATGATGCAAATAATGAACGATGTTTCTATGGCAATTGGCGGTTAATTTTGGAATAGTACTTGTGTTTAACTTTTCCCTGTAGTATGCACCGGACAAGACAGAGCAAAAAATCATCATTATCATCATGTGCCATGCCAATAAGTGCCATCTCACTCGATCACCAGAGTTGTGGAGCAGCTCTGTATTTTTGCCTCGACCATACCACATGGTCAATCATCCAGGTATTTACTTGTTCTTTTCCTCCCAATCTTGCCAGTTGTCACCAAGTTCTCCAATTTATTTCTTCTCATAAAGTGTCCAAAAAATTGTGACTGTCTACGTCTAATTTCTCTAATCAGTTTACAGATTTTAATTTGCTTCTTCTAGGACTTGGTCATTGGTTTTGCTGTCTGTCCATGGTATTCTTTGCATTTTTCCCATGAAGATGATGAACCAGATTTCCACAGCCATTAGATGTTTTTCAGCTTGACTGCTTATTGTCTATGCTTCACATCCATACAAGAGTACAGGTTCTATGTAACACTTCAATTCTTTTTCTCATTGCAAATGACAACCTTATTTGGTCCGTATGTTTTCCATCTTACCTTCTCTATGACGATTCTTGTTCTAATCTCTTCAAGGCATCTCCCATCAGATGTTATGACTGTCCTGAGATAAATTTTACAGATTCACTTATTTAAAAATATTCCCATTTACTTGTATTTTACATTGTGGTATTTCCTTCTTCCAAGTGACAACCACAATCTGTGTCTTCTTACAATTTAATTCTAACCCTAGTTGTTCACTGTGCAACAATCACATCTACTAAATGTTGCAGATCCTGCTCAATGTCTGCAGTCAATACTATATCATCTGCATATCTAATGTTACTTTATCATTTGGATGCTGTACTATAATTTACAACTCTTCTACTTACTTGACGTTCTGAGGACATTTTAGGGCAAAGGAAGGCAATGTCATCAATGAAAATTAAACACGGGGTAAGGCTTCTAGCTCTCTTGAAAAGAACATGTATGCTGTCTTCATTTTGTTCAAACTGTAGAATAATACAACACAATATATGTCATCTAATGTGCAAATATAATATAATTCTGGTGAATACAGACCAGAACAGTTTCTGATACAACTATATGGTCTTCATGAACAAAATACATACACAATGGTAATGTGAAGTAATAATAAAGAGTAACTAATTTAAAAATACAAAAATGTGAGATAAAAAATGAAGGGAAAATGTTTAACCAAGTTGATAAATTGATTGATTGATTGATTTAGGAGATAACATCACAGTATTCGGGACATTCCCATAAGCGCTCCGTCCCCATCCTCAGCAGCCAGCGAAGAGTTCCAACACAAATAGTTCCAGTAGCAATCTGATTATATGTCCGTCTCACCTTTCCTCTGAGCGTCGAAAGTTGATAAATTGAAATATATAAGGCAATTATAACATCAGATGAAAGACGCATCACAGAGAATAAGAGCAGAACAGGCCAAGCAAAAGATGCATTTAAGAAATGAAAAGTAGCTCATGCAATAAATCATTATCACTGAATGTAAATGAAATATTATACAGAATCTGTTTTCCTATCTGGCAGGAAACAAGGAATGTTAATGAACAAATTAGGAAAAACTTGGAAGCAATGGCGATGTGATTCCTGAAATGAATGTTCTGAATACCTATATTGCCAAACTAACTAACAGCCTATAAGACAATCATGAAACTAAAACATTTTATACAACTATAAGAAAGAGACAAAGTGCCTTCTGTAGTCATGAGAAGGGAGGCATTATAAAATATTGTGATAAAACTGGAAAAATCAGTGAGAAATGAGGCAGACCAAGAGAAATGATGCTGGCTGGACTGAGATGGTGGCATGGAGGAATATCATCCAAAGCACCAAGGACTTAGATCTGTGGAAAAATATGAATACCCACACCAGCTGGCAAGACAAATGATGATGATGAACTAATTTAAGTCCCAGCAAATCATCATATGTTGATTGGTCACTCCATCTTCTGTCTGCATTTTCTATTATGCCTTTCAGCATCAAGTTGAGGATAGCTTTGTGAAAAGTCTTTGTGTTGAGAATGGTGGTTATTACTTCTGCTATCCCACAATACAACACTGGCAATGAACGCTTCTTGGTCTTTCCGCTTTATCTAAATTTCAATGCTGTTTGTAGGGTGCTGTTTTAGGAGGCATTGTTATATGACTGAACCATCTTACCCACTACCCACTGACAGAATCTGATTGTTATGGTGTCATTTTTGCTCAGTAACCTTAATGCACACACAGCATGGATTGGTAGGCTATTAATGTTAATGTGGTTGGCTCCTCGGAGAAACCTGAATTACCGGTCCAATATGATGATGGGTGACTAAATGCGTAAATTATCTTTACTTCACAGGACAAAACATAAACAATATGAAGTTACCTGTGAAACTGTTAACACTGAGCTAGTGCTTGTAAAGATGAATTGATAAGATGCTATAATAAAATGTGGGGTCTGTAGAGCATTCTAGTCATGTCAGATGACTTGAAAAATGAAGCAATCATGACTAATTGAATAGGTGTTGACTGGCTCTTGAAAATCAGAACAGGAGAAAATGTAGATTTTATAGACTTTAGTGTGTCCTCATTAGCCCTGTATGTTCAGACCAACCGGCACTCTGTGAGTGATGTGGTCAATATCACACTAGCCTTGTACTTCAGACCAACCGGCACTCTGTGGGTGATGTGGTCAATATCACACTAGCCTTGTACGTTCAGACCAACCGACACTCTGTGGGTGATGTGGTCAATATCACACTAGCATTGTATGTTCAGACCAACCGGCACTCTGTGGGTGATGTGGCCAATATCACACTAGCCCTCAGACCAACCGGCACTCTGTGGCTGATGTGGTCAATATCACACTAGCCCTCAGACCAACCGGCACTCTGTGGCTGATGTGGTCAATATCACACTAGCCCTCAGACCAACTGGCACTCTGTGGGTGATGTGGTCAATATCACACTAGCCCTCAGACCAACCGGCACTCTGTGGCTGATGTGGTCAATATCACACTAGCCCTCAGACCAACCGGCACTCTGTGGCTGATGTGGTCAATATCACACTAGCCTTGTACGTTCAGACCAACCGGCACTCTGTGGGTGATGTGGTCAATATCACACTAGCCCTCAGACCAACCGGCACTCTGTGGCTGATGTGGTCAATATCACACTAGCACTCAGACCAACCAGCACTCTGTGGGTGATGTGGTCAGTACCACACTAGCCCTGTATGTTGAGACCATCAGACCAACCGGCACTCTGTGGGTGATGTGGTCAGTATCACACTAGCCCTGTATGTTCAGACCAACTGGCACTCTGTGGGTGATGTGGTCAATATCACACTAGCCTTGTATGTTCAGACCAACTGGCACTCTGTGGGTGATGTGGTCAGTATCATCCTAGCCCTGTATGTTCAGACCATCAGACCAACTGGCACTCTGTGGGTGATGTGGTCAATATCACACTAGCCCTGTATGTTCAGACCAACTGGCACTCTGTGGGTGATGTGGTCAATATCACACTAGCCCTGTATGTTCAGACCAACTGGCACTCTGTGGGTGATGTGGTCAATATCACACTAGCCCTGTATGTTCAGACCAACTGGCACTCTGTGGGTGATGTGGTCAATATCACACTAGCCCTGTATATTCAGACCAACTGGCACTCTGTGGCTGATGTGGTCAATATCACACTAGCCCTGTATGTTCAGACCATCACTCTGTGGGTGATGTGGTCAATATCACACTAGCCCTGTATGTTCAGACCAACCGGCACTCTGTGGGTGATGTGGTCAGTATCACACTAGCCCTGTATGTTCAGACCAACCAGCACTCTGTGGGTGATGTGGTCAATATCACACTAGCCCTGTATGTTCAGACCATCAGACCAACCGGCACTCTGTGGGTGATGTGGTCAGTATCACACTAGCCCTGTATGTTCAGACCATCAGACCAACAAACACTCTGTGGGTGATGTGGTCAGTATCACACTAGCCCTGTATGTTCAGACCAACTGGCACTCTGTGGGTGATGTGGTCAGTATCACACTAGCCCTGTATGTTCAGACCAACCAGCACTCTGTGGGTGATGTGGTCAATATCACACTAGCCCTGTATGTTCAGACCATCAGACCAACCGGCACTCTGTGGGTGATGTGGTCAGTATCACACTAGCCCTGTATGTTCAGACCAACCGGCACTCTGTGGGTGATGTGGTCAGTATCACACTAGCCCTGTATGTTCAGACCAACCAGCACTCTGTGGGTGATGTGGTCAATATCACACTAGCCCTGTATGTTCAGACCATCAGACCAACCGGCACTCTGTGGGTGATGTGGTCAGTATCACACTAGCCCTGTATGTTCAGACCATCAGAACAACAAACACTCTGTGGGTGATGTGGTCAATATCACACTAGCCCTGTATGTTCAGACCATCACTCTGTGGGTGATGTGGTCAATATCACACTAGCCCTGTATGTTCAGACCAACCGGCACTCTGTGGGTGATGTGGTCAGTATCACACTAGCCCTGTATGTTCAGACCAACCAGCACTCTGTGGGTGATGTGGTCAATATCACACTAGCCCTGTATGTTCAGACCATCAGACCAACCGGCACTCTGTGGGTGATGTGGTCAGTATCACACTAGCCCTGTATGTTCAGACCATCAGAACAACAAACACTCTGTGGGTGATGTGGTCAGTATCACACTAGCCCTGTATGTTCAGACCAACTGGTACTCTGTGGGTGATGTGGTCAGTATCACACTAGCCCTGTATGTTCAGACCAACCAGCACTCTGTGGGTGATGTGGTCAATATCACACTAGCCCTGTATGTTCAGACCATCAGACCAACCGGCACTCTGTGGGTGATGTGGTCAGTATCACACTAGCCCTGTATGTTCAGACCAACTGGTACTCTGTGGGTGATGTGGTCAGTATCACACTAGCCCTGTATGTTCAGACCAACCGGCACTCTGTGGGTGATGTGGTCAATATCACACTAGCCCTGTATGTTCAGACCATCAGACCAACCAGCACTCTGTGGGTGATGTGGTCAATATCACACTAGCCCTGTATGTTCAGACCAACTGGTACTCTGTGGGTGATGTGGTCAGTATCACACTAGCCCTGTATGTTCAGACCAACCGGCACTCTGTGGGTGATGTGGTCAATATCACACTAGCCCTGTATGTTCAGACCATCAGACCAACCAGCACTCTGTGGGTGATGTGGTCAATATCACACTAGCCCTGTATGTTCAGACCATCAGACCAACCAGCACTCTGTGGGTGATGTGGTCAATATCACACTAGCCCTGTATGTTCAGACCAACTGGCACTCTGTGGGTGATGTGGTCAATATCACACTAGCCCTGTATGTTCAGACCAACCAGCACTCTGTGGGTGATGTGGTCAATATCACACTAGCCCTGTATGTTCAGACCAACTGGCACACTGTGGGTGATGTGGTCAATATCACACTAGCCCTGTATGTTCAGACCAACTGGCACACTGTGGGTGATATGGTCAATATCACACTAGCCCTGTATGTTCAGACCAACTGGCACTCTGTGGGTGATGTGGTCAGTATCACACTAGCCCTGTATGTTCAGACCAACTGGCATGCTGTGGGTGATGTGGTCAGTATCACACTAGCCCTGTATGTTCAGACCATCAGACCAACCAGCACTCTGTGGGTGATGTGGTCAATATCACACTAGCCCTGTATGTTCAGACCATCAGACCAACCGGCACTCTGTGGGTGATGTGGTCAATATCACACTAGCCCTCAGACCAACCGGCACTCTGTGGCTGATGTGGTCAATATCACACTAGCCCTCAGACCAACCGGCACTCTGTGGGTGATGTGGTCAGTATAACACTAGCCCTGTATGTTCAGATCATCAGATCAACCGGCACTCTGTGGGTGATGTGGTCAATATCACACTAGCCCTCAGACCAACCGGCACTCTGTGGCTGATGTGGTCAATATCACACTAGCCCTCAGACCAACCGGCACTCTGTGGCTGATGTGGTCAATATCACACTAGCCCTCAGACCAACCAGCACTCTGTGGGTGATGTGGTCAATATCACACTAGCCCTCAGACCAACCGGCACTCTGTGGGTGATGTGGTCAGTATCACACTAGCCCTGTATGTTCAGACCATCAGACCAACCGGCACTCTGTGGGTGATGTGGTCAATATCACACTAGCCCTCAGACCAACCGGCACTCTGTGGCTGATGTGGTCAATATCACACTAGCCCTCAGACCAACCGGCACTCTGTGGGTGATGTGGTCAGTATAACACTAGCCCTGTATGTTCAGATCATCAGATCAACCGGCACTCTGTGGGTGATGTGGTCAATATCACACTAGCCCTCAGACCAACCGGCACTCTGTGGCTGATGTGGTCAATATCACACTAGCCCTCAGACCAACCGGCACTCTGTGGCTGATGTGGTCAATATCACACTAGCCCTCAGACCAACCGGCACTCTGTGGCTGATGTGGTCAATATCACACTAGCCCTCAGACCAACCGGCACTCTGTGGCTGATGTGGTTAATATCACACTAGCCCTCAGACCAACCGGCACTCTGTGGGTGATGTGGTCAATATCTCACTAGCACTGTATGTTCAGACCAACTGGCACTCTGTGGCTGATATGGTCAATATCACACTAGTCCTGTATGTTCAGACCAACCGACACTCTGTGGCTGATGGGGTCAATATCACACTAGCCTGTATGTTCAGACCAACCGGCACTCTGTGGCTGATGTGGTCAATATCACACTAGCCCTGTATGTTCAGACCATCAGACCAACCAGCACTCTGTGGGTGATGTGGTCAATATCACACTAGCCCTGTATGTTCAGACCAACTGGCACTCTGTGGGTGATGTGGTCAATATCACACTAGCCCTGTATGTTCAGACCAACCAGCACTCTGTGGGTGATGTGGTCAATATCACACTAGCCCTGTATGTTCAGACCAACTGGCACACTGTGGGTGATGTGGTCAATATCACACTAGCCCTCAGACCAACCGGCACTCTGTGGCTGATGTGGTCAATATCACACTAGCCCTCAGACCAACCGGCACTCTGTGGCTGATGTGGTCAATATCACACTAGCCCTCAGACCAACCGGCACTCTGTGGGTGATGTGGTCAGTATCATCCTAGCCCTGTATGTTCAGACCATCAGACCAACCGGCACTCTGTGGGTGATGTGGTCAATATCACACTAGCCCTGTATGTTCAGACCAACTGGCACTCTGTGGGTGATGTGGTCAATATCACACTAGCCCTGTATGTTCAGACCAACTGGCACTCTGTGGGTGATGTGGTCAATATCACACTAGCCCTGTATGTTCAGACCAACTGGCACTCTGTGGGTGATGTGGTCAATATCACACTAGCCCTGTATGTTCAGACCAACTGGCACTCTGTGGCTGATGTGGTCAATATCACACTAGCCCTGTATGTTCAGACCATCACTCTGTGGGTGATGTGGTCAATATCACACTAGCCCTGTATGTTCAGACCAACCGGCACTCTGTGGGTGATGTGGTCAGTATCACACTAGCCCTGTATGTTCAGACCAACCAGCACTCTGTGGGTGATGTGGTCAATATCACACTAGCCCTGTATGTTCAGACCATCAGACCAACCGGCACTCTGTGGGTGATGTGGTCAGTATCACACTAGCCCTGTATGTTCAGACCATCAGACCAACCGGCACTCTGTGGGTGATGTGGTCAATATCACACTAGCCTTGTATGTTCAGACCAACTGGCACTCTGTGGGTGATGTGGTCAGTATCATCCTAGCCCTGTATGTTCAGACCATCAGACCAACTGGCACTCTGTGGGTGATGTGGTCAATATCACACTAGCCCTGTATGTTCAGACCAACTGGCACTCTGTGGGTGATGTGGTCAATATCACACTAGCCCTGTATGTTCAGACCAACTGGCACTCTGTGGGTGATGTGGTCAATATCACACTAGCCCTGTATGTTCAGACCAACTGGCACTCTGTGGGTGATGTGGTCAATATCACACTAGCCATGTATGTTCAGACCAACTGGCACTCTGTGGCTGATGTGGTCAATATCACACTAGCCCTGTATGTTCAGACCATCACTCTGTGGGTGATGTGGTCAATATCACACTAGCCCTGTATGTTCAGACCAACCGGCACTCTGTGGGTGATGTGGTCAGTATCACACTAGCCCTGTATGTTCAGACCAACCAGCACTCTGTGGGTGATGTGGTCAATATCACACTAGCCCTGTATGTTCAGACCATCAGACCAACCGGCACTCTGTGGGTGATGTGGTCAGTATCACACTAGCCCTGTATGTTCAGACCATCAGAACAACAAACACTCTGTGGGTGATGTGGTCAGTATCACACTAGCCCTGTATGTTCAGACCAACTGGTACTCTGTGGGTGATGTGGTCAGTATCACACTAGCCCTGTATGTTCAGACCAACCAGCACTCTGTGGGTGATGTGGTCAATATCACACTAGCCCTGTATGTTCAGACCATCAGACCAACCGGCACTCTGTGGGTGATGTGGTCAGTATCACACTAGCCCTGTATGTTCAGACCAACTGGTACTCTGTGGGTGATGTGGTCAGTATCACACTAGCCCTGTATGTTCAGACCAACCGGCACTCTGTGGGTGATGTGGTCAATATCACACTAGCCCTGTATGTTCAGACCATCAGACCAACCAGCACTCTGTGGGTGATGTGGTCAATATCACACTAGCCCTGTATGTTCAGACCAACTGGTACTCTGTGGGTGATGTGGTCAGTATCACACTAGCCCTGTATGTTCAGACCAACCGGCACTCTGTGGGTGATGTGGTCAATATCACACTAGCCCTGTATGTTCAGACCATCAGACCAACCAGCACTCTGTGGGTGATGTGGTCAATATCACACTAGCCCTGTATGTTCAGACCATCAGACCAACCAGCACTCTGTGGGTGATGTGGTCAATATCACACTAGCCCTGTATGTTCAGACCAACTGGCACTCTGTGGGTGATGTGGTCAATATCACACTAGCCCTGTATGTTCAGACCAACCAGCACTCTGTGGGTGATGTGGTCAATATCACACTAGCCCTGTATGTTCAGACCAACTGGCACACTGTGGGTGATGTGGTCAATATCACACTAGCCCTGTATGTTCAGACCAACTGGCACACTGTGGGTGATATGGTCAATATCACACTAGCCCTGTATGTTCAGACCAACTGGCACTCTGTGGGTGATGTGGTCAGTATCACACTAGCCCTGTATGTTCAGACCAACTGGCATGCTGTGGGTGATGTGGTCAGTATCACACTAGCCCTGTATGTTCAGACCATCAGACCAACCAGCACTCTGTGGGTGATGTGGTCAATATCACACTAGCCCTGTATGTTCAGACCATCAGACCAACCGGCACTCTGTGAGTGATGTGGTCAATATCACACTAGCCCTCAGACCAACCGGCACTCTGTGGCTGATGTGGTCAATATCACACTAGCCCTCAGACCAACCGGCACTCTGTGGGTGATGTGGTCAGTATAACACTAGCCCTGTATGTTCAGATCATCAGATCAACCGGCACTCTGTGGGTGATGTGGTCAATATCACACTAGCCCTCAGACCAACCGGCACTCTGTGGCTGATGTGGTCAATATCACACTAGCCCTCAGACCAACCGGCACTCTGTGGCTGATGTGGTCAATATCACACTAGCCCTCAGACCAACCAGCACTCTGTGGGTGATGTGGTCAATATCACACTAGCCCTCAGACCAACCGGCACTCTGTGGGTGATGTGGTCAGTATCACACTAGCCCTGTATGTTCAGACCATCAGACCAACCGGCACTCTGTGGGTGATGTGGTCAATATCACACTAGCCCTCAGACCAACCGGCACTCTGTGGCTGATGTGGTCAATATCACACTAGCCCTCAGACCAACCGGCACTCTGTGGGTGATGTGGTCAGTATAACACTAGCCCTGTATGTTCAGATCATCAGATCAACCGGCACTCTGTGGGTGATGTGGTCAATATCACACTAGCCCTCAGACCAACCGGCACTCTGTGGCTGATGTGGTCAATATCACACTAGCCCTCAGACCAACCGGCACTCTGTGGCTGATGTGGTCAATATCACACTAGCCCTCAGACCAACCGGCACTCTGTGGCTGATGTGGTCAATATCACACTAGCCCTCAGACCAACCGGCACTCTGTGGCTGATGTGGTTAATATCACACTAGCCCTCAGACCAACCGGCACTCTGTGGGTGATGTGGTCAATATCTCACTAGCACTGTATGTTCAGACCAACTGGCACTCTGTGGCTGATATGGTCAATATCACACTAGTCCTGTATGTTCAGACCAACCGACACTCTGTGGCTGATGGGGTCAATATCACACTAGCCTGTATGTTCAGACCAACCGGCACTCTGTGGCTGATGTGGTCAATATCACACTAGCCCTGTATGTTCAGACCATCAGACCAACCAGCACTCTGTGGGTGATGTGGTCAATATCACACTAGCCCTGTATGTTCAGACCAACTGGCACTCTGTGGGTGATGTGGTCAATATCACACTAGCCCTGTATGTTCAGACCAACCAGCACTCTGTGGGTGATGTGGTCAATATCACACTAGCCCTGTATGTTCAGACCAACTGGCACACTGTGGGTGATGTGGTCAATATCACACTAGCCCTCAGACCAACCGGCACTCTGTGGCTGATGTGGTCAATATCACACTAGCCCTCAGACCAACCGGCACTCTGTGGGTGATGTGGTCAATATCACACTAGCCTTGTATGTTCAGACCAACTGGCACTCTGTGGGTGATGTGGTCAGTATCATCCTAGCCCTGTATGTTCAGACCATCAGACCAACTGGCACTCTGTGGGTGATGTGGTCAATATCACACTAGCCCTGTATGTTCAGACCAACTGGCACTCTGTGGGTGATGTGGTCAATATCACACTAGCCCTGTATGTTCAGACCAACTGGCACTCTGTGGGTGATGTGGTCAATATCACACTAGCCCTGTATGTTCAGACCAACTGGCACTCTGTGGGTGATGTGGTCAATATCACACTAGCCCTGTATATTCAGACCAACTGGCACTCTGTGGCTGATGTGGTCAATATCACACTAGCCCTGTATGTTCAGACCATCACTCTGTGGGTGATGTGGTCAATATCACACTAGCCCTGTATGTTCAGACCAACCGGCACTCTGTGGGTGATGTGGTCAGTATCACACTAGCCCTGTATGTTCAGACCAACCAGCACTCTGTGGGTGATGTGGTCAATATCACACTAGCCCTGTATGTTCAGACCATCAGACCAACCGGCACTCTGTGGGTGATGTGGTCAGTATCACACTAGCCCTGTATGTTCAGACCATCAGACCAACAAACACTCTGTGGGTGATGTGGTCAGTATCACACTAGCCCTGTATGTTCAGACCAACTGGCACTCTGTGGGTGATGTGGTCAGTATCACACTAGCCCTGTATGTTCAGACCAACCAGCACTCTGTGGGTGATGTGGTCAATATCACACTAGCCCTGTATGTTCAGACCATCAGACCAACCGGCACTCTGTGGGTGATGTGGTCAGTATCACACTAGCCCTGTATGTTCAGACCAACCGGCACTCTGTGGGTGATGTGGTCAGTATCACACTAGCCCTGTATGTTCAGACCAACCAGCACTCTGTGGGTGATGTGGTCAATATCACACTAGCCCTGTATGTTCAGACCATCAGACCAACCGGCACTCTGTGGGTGATGTGGTCAGTATCACACTAGCCCTGTATGTTCAGACCATCAGAACAACAAACACTCTGTGGGTGATGTGGTCAATATCACACTAGCCCTGTATGTTCAGACCATCACTCTGTGGGTGATGTGGTCAATATCACACTAGCCCTGTATGTTCAGACCAACCGGCACTCTGTGGGTGATGTGGTCAGTATCACACTAGCCCTGTATGTTCAGACCAACCAGCACTCTGTGGGTGATGTGGTCAATATCACACTAGCCCTGTATGTTCAGACCATCAGACCAACCGGCACTCTGTGGGTGATGTGGTCAGTATCACACTAGCCCTGTATGTTCAGACCATCAGAACAACAAACACTCTGTGGGTGATGTGGTCAGTATCACACTAGCCCTGTATGTTCAGACCAACTGGTACTCTGTGGGTGATGTGGTCAGTATCACACTAGCCCTGTATGTTCAGACCAACCAGCACTCTGTGGGTGATGTGGTCAATATCACACTAGCCCTGTATGTTCAGACCATCAGACCAACCGGCACTCTGTGGGTGATGTGGTCAGTATCACACTAGCCCTGTATGTTCAGACCAACTGGTACTCTGTGGGTGATGTGGTCAGTATCACACTAGCCCTGTATGTTCAGACCAACCGGCACTCTGTGGGTGATGTGGTCAATATCACACTAGCCCTGTATGTTCAGACCATCAGACCAACCAGCACTCTGTGGGTGATGTGGTCAATATCACACTAGCCCTGTATGTTCAGACCAACTGGTACTCTGTGGGTGATGTGGTCAGTATCACACTAGCCCTGTATGTTCAGACCAACCGGCACTCTGTGGGTGATGTGGTCAATATCACACTAGCCCTGTATGTTCAGACCATCAGACCAACCAGCACTCTGTGGGTGATGTGGTCAATATCACACTAGCCCTGTATGTTCAGACCATCAGACCAACCAGCACTCTGTGGGTGATGTGGTCAATATCACACTAGCCCTGTATGTTCAGACCAACTGGCACTCTGTGGGTGATGTGGTCAATATCACACTAGCCCTGTATGTTCAGACCAACCAGCACTCTGTGGGTGATGTGGTCAATATCACACTAGCCCTGTATGTTCAGACCAACTGGCACACTGTGGGTGATGTGGTCAATATCACACTAGCCCTGTATGTTCAGACCAACTGGCACACTGTGGGTGATATGGTCAATATCACACTAGCCCTGTATGTTCAGACCAACTGGCACTCTGTGGGTGATGTGGTCAGTATCACACTAGCCCTGTATGTTCAGACCAACTGGCATGCTGTGGGTGATGTGGTCAGTATCACACTAGCCCTGTATGTTCAGACCATCAGACCAACCAGCACTCTGTGGGTGATGTGGTCAATATCACACTAGCCCTGTATGTTCAGACCATCAGACCAACCGGCACTCTGTGGGTGATGTGGTCAATATCACACTAGCCCTCAGACCAACCGGCACTCTGTGGCTGATGTGGTCAATATCACACTAGCCCTCAGACCAACCGGCACTCTGTGGGTGATGTGGTCAGTATAACACTAGCCCTGTATGTTCAGATCATCAGATCAACCGGCACTCTGTGGGTGATGTGGTCAATATCACACTAGCCCTCAGACCAACCGGCACTCTGTGGCTGATGTGGTCAATATCACACTAGCCCTCAGACCAACCGGCACTCTGTGGCTGATGTGGTCAATATCACACTAGCCCTCAGACCAACCAGCACTCTGTGGGTGATGTGGTCAATATCACACTAGCCCTCAGACCAACCGGCACTCTGTGGGTGATGTGGTCAGTATCACACTAGCCCTGTATGTTCAGACCATCAGACCAACCGGCACTCTGTGGGTGATGTGGTCAATATCACACTAGCCCTCAGACCAACCGGCACTCTGTGGCTGATGTGGTCAATATCACACTAGCCCTCAGACCAACCGGCACTCTGTGGGTGATGTGGTCAGTATAACACTAGCCCTGTATGTTCAGATCATCAGATCAACCGGCACTCTGTGGGTGATGTGGTCAATATCACACTAGCCCTCAGACCAACCGGCACTCTGTGGCTGATGTGGTCAATATCACACTAGCCCTCAGACCAACCGGCACTCTGTGGCTGATGTGGTCAATATCACACTAGCCCTCAGACCAACCGGCACTCTGTGGCTGATGTGGTCAATATCACACTAGCCCTCAGACCAACCGGCACTCTGTGGCTGATGTGGTTAATATCACACTAGCCCTCAGACCAACCGGCACTCTGTGGGTGATGTGGTCAATATCTCACTAGCACTGTATGTTCAGACCAACTGGCACTCTGTGGCTGATATGGTCAATATCACACTAGTCCTGTATGTTCAGACCAACCGACACTCTGTGGCTGATGGGGTCAATATCACACTAGCCTGTATGTTCAGACCAACCGGCACTCTGTGGCTGATGTGGTCAATATCACACTAGCCCTGTATGTTCAGACCATCAGACCAACCAGCACTCTGTGGGTGATGTGGTCAATATCACACTAGCCCTGTATGTTCAGACCAACTGGCACTCTGTGGGTGATGTGGTCAATATCACACTAGCCCTGTATGTTCAGACCAACCAGCACTCTGTGGGTGATGTGGTCAATATCACACTAGCCCTGTATGTTCAGACCAACTGGCACACTGTGGGTGATGTGGTCAATATCACACTAGCCCTCAGACCAACCGGCACTCTGTGGCTGATGTGGTCAATATCACACTAGCCCTCAGACCAACCGGCACTCTGTGGCTGATGTGGTCAATATCACACTAGCCCTCAGACCAACCGGCACTCTGTGGGTGATGTGGTCAGTATCATCCTAGCCCTGTATGTTCAGACCATCAGACCAACCGGCACTCTGTGGGTGATGTGGTCAATATCACACTAGCCCTGTATGTTCAGACCAACTGGCACTCTGTGGGTGATGTGGTCAATATCACACTAGCCCTGTATGTTCAGACCAACTGGCACTCTGTGGGTGATGTGGTCAATATCACACTAGCCCTGTATGTTCAGACCAACTGGCACTCTGTGGGTGATGTGGTCAATATCACACTAGCCCTGTATGTTCAGACCAACTGGCACTCTGTGGCTGATGTGGTCAATATCACACTAGCCCTGTATGTTCAGACCATCACTCTGTGGGTGATGTGGTCAATATCACACTAGCCCTGTATGTTCAGACCAACCGGCACTCTGTGGGTGATGTGGTCAGTATCACACTAGCCCTGTATGTTCAGACCAACCAGCACTCTGTGGGTGATGTGGTCAATATCACACTAGCCCTGTATGTTCAGACCATCAGACCAACCGGCACTCTGTGGGTGATGTGGTCAGTATCACACTAGCCCTGTATGTTCAGACCATCAGACCAACCGGCACTCTGTGGGTGATGTGGTCAATATCACACTAGCCTTGTATGTTCAGACCAACTGGCACTCTGTGGGTGATGTGGTCAGTATCATCCTAGCCCTGTATGTTCAGACCATCAGACCAACTGGCACTCTGTGGGTGATGTGGTCAATATCACACTAGCCCTGTATGTTCAGACCAACTGGCACTCTGTGGGTGATGTGGTCAATATCACACTAGCCCTGTATGTTCAGACCAACTGGCACTCTGTGGGTGATGTGGTCAATATCACACTAGCCCTGTATGTTCAGACCAACTGGCACTCTGTGGGTGATGTGGTCAATATCACACTAGCCATGTATGTTCAGACCAACTGGCACTCTGTGGCTGATGTGGTCAATATCACACTAGCCCTGTATGTTCAGACCATCACTCTGTGGGTGATGTGGTCAATATCACACTAGCCCTGTATGTTCAGACCAACCGGCACTCTGTGGGTGATGTGGTCAGTATCACACTAGCCCTGTATGTTCAGACCAACCAGCACTCTGTGGGTGATGTGGTCAATATCACACTAGCCCTGTATGTTCAGACCATCAGACCAACCGGCACTCTGTGGGTGATGTGGTCAGTATCACACTAGCCCTGTATGTTCAGACCATCAGAACAACAAACACTCTGTGGGTGATGTGGTCAGTATCACACTAGCCCTGTATGTTCAGACCAACTGGTACTCTGTGGGTGATGTGGTCAGTATCACACTAGCCCTGTATGTTCAGACCAACCAGCACTCTGTGGGTGATGTGGTCAATATCACACTAGCCCTGTATGTTCAGACCATCAGACCAACCGGCACTCTGTGGGTGATGTGGTCAGTATCACACTAGCCCTGTATGTTCAGACCAACTGGTACTCTGTGGGTGATGTGGTCAGTATCACACTAGCCCTGTATGTTCAGACCAACCGGCACTCTGTGGGTGATGTGGTCAATATCACACTAGCCCTGTATGTTCAGACCATCAGACCAACCAGCACTCTGTGGGTGATGTGGTCAATATCACACTAGCCCTGTATGTTCAGACCAACTGGTACTCTGTGGGTGATGTGGTCAGTATCACACTAGCCCTGTATGTTCAGACCAACCGGCACTCTGTGGGTGATGTGGTCAATATCACACTAGCCCTGTATGTTCAGACCATCAGACCAACCAGCACTCTGTGGGTGATGTGGTCAATATCACACTAGCCCTGTATGTTCAGACCATCAGACCAACCAGCACTCTGTGGGTGATGTGGTCAATATCACACTAGCCCTGTATGTTCAGACCAACTGGCACTCTGTGGGTGATGTGGTCAATATCACACTAGCCCTGTATGTTCAGACCAACCAGCACTCTGTGGGTGATGTGGTCAATATCACACTAGCCCTGTATGTTCAGACCAACTGGCACACTGTGGGTGATGTGGTCAATATCACACTAGCCCTGTATGTTCAGACCAACTGGCACACTGTGGGTGATATGGTCAATATCACACTAGCCCTGTATGTTCAGACCAACTGGCACTCTGTGGGTGATGTGGTCAGTATCACACTAGCCCTGTATGTTCAGACCAACTGGCATGCTGTGGGTGATGTGGTCAGTATCACACTAGCCCTGTATGTTCAGACCATCAGACCAACCAGCACTCTGTGGGTGATGTGGTCAATATCACACTAGCCCTGTATGTTCAGACCATCAGACCAACCGGCACTCTGTGAGTGATGTGGTCAATATCACACTAGCCCTCAGACCAACCGGCACTCTGTGGCTGATGTGGTCAATATCACACTAGCCCTCAGACCAACCGGCACTCTGTGGGTGATGTGGTCAGTATAACACTAGCCCTGTATGTTCAGATCATCAGATCAACCGGCACTCTGTGGGTGATGTGGTCAATATCACACTAGCCCTCAGACCAACCGGCACTCTGTGGCTGATGTGGTCAATATCACACTAGCCCTCAGACCAACCGGCACTCTGTGGCTGATGTGGTCAATATCACACTAGCCCTCAGACCAACCAGCACTCTGTGGGTGATGTGGTCAATATCACACTAGCCCTCAGACCAACCGGCACTCTGTGGGTGATGTGGTCAGTATCACACTAGCCCTGTATGTTCAGACCATCAGACCAACCGGCACTCTGTGGGTGATGTGGTCAATATCACACTAGCCCTCAGACCAACCGGCACTCTGTGGCTGATGTGGTCAATATCACACTAGCCCTCAGACCAACCGGCACTCTGTGGGTGATGTGGTCAGTATAACACTAGCCCTGTATGTTCAGATCATCAGATCAACCGGCACTCTGTGGGTGATGTGGTCAATATCACACTAGCCCTCAGACCAACCGGCACTCTGTGGCTGATGTGGTCAATATCACACTAGCCCTCAGACCAACCGGCACTCTGTGGCTGATGTGGTCAATATCACACTAGCCCTCAGACCAACCGGCACTCTGTGGCTGATGTGGTCAATATCACACTAGCCCTCAGACCAACCGGCACTCTGTGGCTGATGTGGTTAATATCACACTAGCCCTCAGACCAACCGGCACTCTGTGGGTGATGTGGTCAATATCTCACTAGCACTGTATGTTCAGACCAACTGGCACTCTGTGGCTGATATGGTCAATATCACACTAGTCCTGTATGTTCAGACCAACCGACACTCTGTGGCTGATGGGGTCAATATCACACTAGCCTGTATGTTCAGACCAACCGGCACTCTGTGGCTGATGTGGTCAATATCACACTAGCCCTGTATGTTCAGACCATCAGACCAACCAGCACTCTGTGGGTGATGTGGTCAATATCACACTAGCCCTGTATGTTCAGACCAACTGGCACTCTGTGGGTGATGTGGTCAATATCACACTAGCCCTGTATGTTCAGACCAACCAGCACTCTGTGGGTGATGTGGTCAATATCACACTAGCCCTGTATGTTCAGACCAACTGGCACACTGTGGGTGATGTGGTCAATATCACACTAGCCCTCAGACCAACCGGCACTCTGTGGCTGATGTGGTCAATATCACACTAGCCCTCAGACCAACCGGCACTCTGTGGCTGATGTGGTCAATATCACACTAGCCCTCAGACCAACCGGCACTCTGTGGGTGATGTGGTCAGTATCATCCTAGCCCTGTATGTTCAGACCATCAGACCAACCGGCACTCTGTGGGTGATGTGGTCAATATCACACTAGCCCTCAGACCAACCGGCACTCTGTGGCTGATGTGGTCAATATCACACTAGCCCTCAGACCAACCGGCACTCTGTGGCTGATGTGGACAATATCACACTAGCCCTCAGACCAACCGGCACTCTGTGGGTGATGTGGTCAGTATAACACTAGCCCTGTATGTTCAGATCATCAGACCAACCAGCACTCTGTGGGTGATGTGGTCAGTATCACACTAGCCCTGTATGTTCAGACCAACTGGCACTCTGTGGGTGATGTGGTCAGTATCACACTAGCCCTGTATGTTCAGACCAACCAGCACTCTGTGGGTGATGTGGTCAATATCACACTAGCCCTGTATGTTCAGACCATCAGACCAACCGGCACTCTGTGGGTGATGTGGTCAGTATCACACTAGCCCTGTATGTTCAGACCAACTGGTACTCTGTGGGTGATGTGGTCAGTATCACACTAGCCCTGTATGTTCAGACCAACCGGCACTCTGTGGGTGATGTGGTCAATATCACACTAGCCTTGTACGTTCAGACCAACCGGCACTCTGTGGGTGATGTGGTCAATATCACACTAGCCCTCAGACCAACCGGCACTCTGTGGCTGATGTGGTCAATATCACACTAGCCCTCAGACCAACCGGCACTCTGTGGGTGATGTGGTCAGTACCACACTAGCCCTGTATGTTCAGACCATCAGACCAACCGGCACTCTGTGGGTGATGTGGTCAGTATCACACTAGCCCTGTATGTTCAGACCAACTGGCACTCTGTGGGTGATGTGGTCAATATCACACTAGCCCTGTATGTTCAGACCAACTGGCACTCTGTGGGTGATGTGGTCAATATCACACTAGCCCTGTATGTTCAGACCAACCGGCACTCTGTGGGTGATGTGGTCAGTATCACACTAGCCCTGTATGTTCAGACCAACCAGCACTCTGTGGGTGATGTGGTCAATATCACACTAGCCCTGTATGTTCAGACCATCAGACCAACCGGCACTCTGTGGGTGATGTGGTCAGTATCACACTAGCCCTGTATGTTCAGACCATCAGACCAACAAACACTCTGTGGGTGATGTGGTCAGTATCACACTAGCCCTGTATGTTCAGACCAACTGGCACTCTGTGGGTGATGTGGTCAATATCACACTAGCCCTGTATGTTCAGACCAACCGGCACTCTGTGGGTGATGTGGTCAGTATCACACTAGCCCTGTATGTTCAGACCAACCAGCACTCTGTGGGTGATGTGGTCAATATCACACTAGCCCTGTATGTTCAGACCATCAGACCAACCGGCACTCTGTGGGTGATGTGGTCAGTATCACACTAGCCCTGTATGTTCAGACCATCAGACCAACAAACACTCTGTGGGTGATGTGGTCAGTATCACACTAGCCCTGTATGTTCAGACCATCAGACCAACCGGCACTCTGTGGGTGATGTGGTCAGTATCACACTAGCCCTGTATGTTCAGACCAACTGGTACTCTGTGGGTGATGTGGTCAGTATCACACTAGCCCTGTATGTTCAGACCAACCGGCACTCTGTGGGTGATGTGGTCAATATCACACTAGCCCTGTATGTTCAGACCATCAGACCAACCAGCACTCTGTGGGTGATGTGGTCAATATCACACTAGCCCTGTATGTTCAGACCATCAGACCAACCAGCACTCTGTAGGTGATGTGGTCAATATCACACTAGCCCTGTATGTTCAGACCAACTGGCACTCTGTGGGTGATGTGGTCAATATCACACTAGCCCTGTATGTTCAGACCAACCAGCACTCTGTGGGTGATGTGGTCAATATCACACTAGCCCTGTATGTTCAGACCAACTGGCACACTGTGGGTGATGTGGTCAATATCACACTAGCCCTGTATGTTCAGACCAACCAGCACTCTGTGGGTGATGTGGTCAGTATCACACTAGCCCTGTATGTTCAGACCAACCAGCACTCTGTGGGTGATGTGGTCAATATCACACTAGCCCTGTATGTTCAGACCAACTGGCACACTGTGGGTGATGTGGTCAATATCACACTAGCCCTGTATGTTCAGACCAACTGGCACTCTGTGGGTGATGTGGTCAGTATCACACTAGCCCTGTATGTTCAGACCAACTGGCACGCTGTGGGTGATGTGGTCAGTATCACACTAGCCCTGTATGTTCAGACCATCAGACCAACCGGCACTCTGTGGGTGATGTGATCAATATCACACTAGCCCTCAGACCAACCGGCACTCTGTGGCTGATGTGGTCAATATCACACTAGCCCTCAGACCAACCGGCACTCTGTGGGTGATGTGGTCAGTATAATACTAGCCCTGTATGTTCAGATCATCAGACCAACCAGCACTCTGTGGGTGATGTGGTCAGTATCACACTAGCCCTGTATGTTCAGACCAACTGGCACTCTGTGGGTGATGTGGTCAGTATCACACTAGCCCTGTATTTTCAGAACAACCAGCACTCTGTGGGTGATGTGGTCAATATCACACTAGCCCTGTATGTTCAGACCATCAGACCAACCGGCACTCTGTGGCTGATGTGGTCAATATCACACTAGCTCTCAGACCAACCGGCACTCTGTGGCTGATGTGGTCAATATAACACTAGCCCTCAGACCAACCGGCACTCTGTGGGTGATGTGGTCAGTATAACACTAGCCCTGTATGTTCAGACCAACTGGCACTCTGTGGGTGATGTGGTCAATATCACACTAGCCCTGTATGTTCAGACCAACTGGCACTCTGTGGGTGATGTGGTCAATATCACACTAGCCCTGTATGTTCAGACCAACTGGCACTCTGTGGGTGATGTGGTCAATATCACACTAGCCCTGTATGTTCAGACCATCAGACCAACCAGCACTCTGTGGGTGATGTGGTCAATATCACACTAGCCCTGTATGTTAAGACCAACTGGCACTCTGTGGGTGATGTGGTCAATATCACACTAGCCCTGTATGTTCAGACCATCAGACCAACCGGCACTCTGTGGCTGATGTGGTCAATATCACACTAGCTCTCAGACCAACCGGCACTCTGTGGCTGATGTGGTCAATATAACACTAGCCCTCAGACCAACCGGCACTCTGTGGGTGATGTGGTCAGTATAACACTAGCCCTGTATGTTCAGACCAACTGGCACTCTGTGGGTGATGTGGTCAATATCACACTAGCCCTGTATGTTCAGACCAACTGGCACTCTGTGGGTGATGTGGTCAATATCACACTAGCCCTGTATGTTCAGACCAACTGGCACTCTGTGGGTGATGTGGTCAATATCACACTAGCCCTGTGTGTTCAGACCAACCGGCACTCTGTGGGTGATGTGGTCAGTATCACACTAGCTCTGTATGTTCAGACCAACCAGCACTCTGTGGGTGATGTGGTCAATATCACACTAGCCCTGTATGTTCAGACCATCAGACCAACCGGCACTCTGTGGGTGATGTGGTCAGTATCACACTAGCCCTGTATGTTCAGACCATCAGACCAACAAACACTCTGTGGGTGATGTGGTCAGTATCACACTAGCCCTGTATGTTCAGACCAACTGGCACTCTGTGGGTGATGTGGTCAATATCACACTAGCCCTGTATGTTCAGACCAACCGGCACTCTGTGGGTGATGTGGTCAGTATCACACTAGCCCTGTATGTTCAGACCAACCAGCACTCTGTGGGTGATGTGGTCAATATCACACTAGCCCTGTATGTTCAGACCATCAGACCAACCGGCACTCTGTGGGTGATGTGGTCAGTATCACACTAGCCCTGTATGTTCAGACCATCAGACCAACAAACACTCTGTGGGTGATGTGGTCAGTATCACACTAGCCCTGTATGTTCAGACCATCAGACCAACCGGCACTCTGTGGGTGATGTGGTCAGTATCACACTAGCCCTGTATGTTCAGACCAACTGGTACTCTGTGGGTGATGTGGTCAGTATCACACTAGCCCTGTATGTTCAGACCAACCGGCACTCTGTGGGTGATGTGGTCAATATCACACTAGCCCTGTATGTTCAGACAATCAGACCAACCAGCACTCTGTGGGTGATGTGGTCAATATCACACTAGCCCTGTATGTTCAGACCATCAGACCAACCAGCACTCTGTAGGTGATGTGGTCAATATCACACTAGCCCTGTATGTTCAGACCAACTGGCACTCTGTGGGTGATGTGGTCAATATCACACTAGCCCTGTATGTTCAGACCAACCAGCACTCTGTGGGTGATGTGGTCAATATCACACTAGCCCTGTATGTTCAGACCAACTGGCACACTGTGGGTGATGTGGTCAATATCACACTAGCCCTGTATGTTCAGACCAACTGGCACTCTGTGGGTGATGTGGTCAGTATCACACTAGCCCTGTATGTTCAGACCAACTGGCACGCTGTGGGTGATGTGGTCAGTATCACACTAGCACTGTATGTTCAGACCATCAGACCAACCAGCACTCTGTGGGTGATGTGGTTAATATCACACTAGCCCTCAGACCAACCGGCACTCTGTGGCTGATGTGGTCAATATCACACTAGCCCTCAGACCAACCGGCACTCTGTGGGTGATGTGGTCAGTATCACACTAGCCCTGTATGTTCAGACCATCAGACCAACCGGCACTCTGTGGGTGATGTGATCAATATCACACTAGCCCTCAGACCAACCGGCACTCTGTGGCTGATGTGGTCAATATCACACTAGCCCTCAGACCAACCGGCACTCTGTGGGTGATGTGGTCAGTATAACACTAGCCCTGTATGTTCAGATCATCAGATCAACCGGCACTCTGTGGGTGATGTGGTCAATATCACACTAGCCCTCAGACCAACCGGCACTCTGTGGCTGATGTGGTCAATATCACACTAGCCCTCAGACCAACCGGCACTCTGTGGCTGATGTGGTCAATATCACACTAGCCCTCAGACCAACCGGCACTCTGTGGCTGATGTGGTCAATATCACACTAGCCCTCAGACCAACCGGCACTCTGTGGGTGATGTGGTCAATATCTCACTAGCCCTGTATGTTGAGACCAACCGACACTCTGTGGCTGATGGGGTCAATATCACACTAGCCTGTATGTTCAGACCAACCGGCACTCTGTGGCTGATGTGGTCAATATCACACTAGCCCTGTATGTTCAGACCATCAGATCAACCAGCACTCTGTGGGTGATGTGGTCAATATCACACTAGCCCTGTATGTTCAGACCAACTGGCACTCTGTGGGTGATGTGGTCAATATCACACTAGCCATGTATGTTCAGACCAACCAGCACTCTATGGGTGATGTGGTCAATATCACACTAGCCCTGTATGTTCAGACCAACTGGCACACTGTGGGTGATGTGGTCAATATCACACTAGCCCTGTATGTTCAGACCAACTGGCACTCTGTGGGTGATGTGGTCAGTATCACACTAGCCCTGTATGTTCAGACCAACTGGCACGCTGTGGGTGATGTGGTCAGTATCACACTAGCCCTGTATGTTCAGACCATCAGACCAACCAGCACTCTGTGGGTGATGTGGTCAATATCACACTAGCCCTCAGACCAACCGGCACTCTGTGGCTGATGTGGTCAATATCACACTAGCCCTCAGGCCAACCGGCACTCTGTGGCTGATGTGGTCAATATCACACTAGCCCTCAGACCAACCGGCACTCTGTGGGTGATGTGGTCAGTATCACACTAGCCCTGTATGTTCAGACCATCAGACCAACCGGCACTCTGTGGGTGATGTGGTCAATATCACACTAGCCCTCAGACCAACCGGCACTCTGTGGCTGATGTGGTCAATATCACACTAGCCCTCAGACCAACCGGCACTCTGTGGCTGATGTGGTCAATATCACACTAGCCCTCAGACCAACCAGCACTCTGTGGGTGATGTGGTCAGTATAACACTAGCACTGTATGTTCAGATCATCAGACCAACCAGCACTCTGTGGGTGATGTGGTCAGTATCACACTAGCCCTGTATGTTCAGACCAACTGGCACTCTGTGGGTGATGTGGTCAGTATCACACTAGCCCTGTATGTTCAGACCAACCAGCACTCTGTGGGTGATGTGGTCAATATCACACTAGCCCTGTATGTTCAGACCATCAGACCAACCGGCACTCTGTGGGTGATGTGGTCAGTATCACACTAGCCCTGTATGTTCAGACCAACTGGTACTCTATGGGTGATGTGGTCAGTATCACACTAGCCCTGTATGTTCAGACCAACCGGCACTCTGTGGGTGATGTGGTCAATATAACACTAGCCCTGTATGTTCAGACCATCAGACCAACCAGCACTCTGTGGGTGATGTGGTCAATATCACACTAGCCCTGTATGTTCAGACCATCAGACCAACCAGCACTCTGTGGGTGATGTGGTCAATATCACACTAGCCCTGTATGTTCAGACCAACTGGCACTCTGTGGGTGATGTGGTCAATATCACACTAGCCCTGTATGTTCAGACCAACCAGCACTCTGTGGGTGATGTGGTCAATATCACACTAGCCCTGTATGTTCAGACCAACTGGCACACTGTGGGTGATGTGGTCAATATCACACTAGCCCTGTATGTTCAGACCAACTGGCACTCTGTGGGTGATGTGGTCAATATCACACTAGCCCTGTATGTTCAGACCAACCAGCACTCTGTGGGTGATGTGGTCAATATCACACTAGCCCTGTATGTTCAGACCAACTGGCACACTGTGGGTGATGTGGTCAATATCACACTAGCCCTGTATGTTCAGACCAACTGGCACACTGTGGGTGATGTGGTCAATATCACACTAGCCCTGTATGTTCAGACCAACTGGCACTCTGTGGGTGATGTGGTCAGTATCACACTAGCCCTGTATGTTCAGACCAACTGGCATGCTGTGGGTGATGTGGTCAGTATCACACTAGCCCTGTATGTTCAGACCATCAGACCAACCAGCACTCTGTGGGTGATGTGGTCAATATCACACTAGCCCTCAGACCAACCGGCACTCTGTGGCTGATGTGGTCAATATCACACTAGCCCTCAGACCAACCGGCACTCTGTGGGTGATGTGGTCAGTATCACACTAGCCCTGTATGTTCAGACCATCAGACCAACCGGCACTCTGTGGGTGATGTGGTCAATATCACACTAGCCCTCAGACCAACCGGCACTCTGTGGGTGATGTGGTCAGTATAACACTAGCCCTGTATGTTCAGATCATCAGATCAACCGGCACTCTGTGGGTGATGTGGTCAATACCACACTAGCCCTCAGACCAACCGGCAACCTGTGGCTGATGTGGTCAATATCACACTAGCCCTCAGACCAACCGGCACTCTGTGGCTGATGTGGTCAATATCACACTAGCCCTCAGACCAACTGGCACTCTGTGGGTGATGTGGTCAATATCACACTAGCCCTCAGACCAACCGGCACTCTGTGGCTGATGTGGTCAATATCACACTAGCCCTCAGACCAACCGGCACTCTGTGGGTGATGTGGTCAATATCTCACTAGCCCTGTATGTTCAGACCAACTGGCACTCTGTGGCTGATATGGTCAATATCACACTAGTCCTGTATGTTCAGACCAACTGGCACTCTGTGGCTGATGTGGTCAATATCACACTAGCCCTCAGACCAACCGGCACTCTGTGGGTGATGTGGTCAATATCTCACTAGCCCGGTATGTTCAGACCAACTGGCACTCTGTGGCTGATATGGTCAATATCACACTAGTCCTGTATGTTCAGACCAACCGACACTCTGTGGCTGATGGGGTCAATATCACACTAGCCTGTATGTTCAGACCAACCGGCACTCTGTGGCTGATGTGGTCAATATCACACTAGCCCTGTATGTTCAGACCATCAGACCAACCAGCACTCTGTGGGTGATGTGGTCAATATCACACTAGCCCTCAGACCAACCGGCAACCTGTGGCTGATGTGGTCAATATCACACTAGCCCTCAGACCAACCGGCACTCTGTGGCTGATGTGGTCAATATCACACTAGCCCTCAGACCAACTGGCACTCTGTGGGTGATGTGGTCAATATCACACTAGCCCTCAGACCAACCGGCACTCTGTGGCTGATGTGGTCAATATCACACTAGCCCTCAGACCAACCGGCACTCTGTGGGTGATGTGGTCAATATCTCACTAGCCCTGTATGTTCAGACCAACTGGCACTCTGTGGCTGATATGGTCAATATCACACTAGTCCTGTATGTTCAGACCAACTGGCACTCTGTGGCTGATGTGGTCAATATCACACTAGCCCTCAGACCAACCGGCACTCTGTGGGTGATGTGGTCAATATCTCACTAGCCCGGTATGTTCAGACCAACTGGCACTCTGTGGCTGATATGGTCAATATCACACTAGTCCTGTATGTTCAGACCAACCGGCACTCTGTGGCTGATGTGGTCAATATCACACTAGCCCTGTATGTTCAGACCATCAGACCAACCAGCACTCTGTGGGTGATGTGGTCAATATCACACTAGCCCTCAGACCAACCGGCACTCTGTGGGTGATGTGGTCAATATCTCACTAGCCCTGTATGTTCAGACCAACTGGCACTCTGTGGCTGATATGGTCAATATCACACTAGCCCTGTATGTTCAGACCAACCAGCACTCTGTGGGTGATGTGGTCAATATCACACTAGCCCTGTATGTTCAGACCAACTGGCACACTCTGGGTGATGTGGTCAATATCACACTAGCCCTGTATGTTCAGACCAACTGGCACTCTGTGGGTGATGTGGTCAGTATCACACTAGCCCTGTATGTTCAGACCAACTGGCACGCTGTGGGTGATGTGGTCAGTATCACACTAGCCCTGTATGTTCAGACCATCAGACCAACCGGCACTCTGTGGCTGATGTGGTCAATATCACACTAGCCCTCAGACCAACCGGCACTCTGTGGCTGATGTGGTCAATATCACACTAGCCCTCAGACCAACCGGCACTCTGTGGGTGATGTGGTCAGTATCACACTAGCCCTGTATGTTCAGACCATCAGACCAACCGGCACTCTGTGGGTGATGTGGTCAATATCACACTAGCCCTCAGACCAACCGGCACTCTGTGGCTGATGTGGTCAATATCACACTAGCCCTCAGACCAATCGGCACTCTGTGGGTGATGTGGTCAGTATAACACTAGCCCTGTATGTTCAGATCATCAGACCAACCGGCACTCTGTGGGTGATGTGGTCAATATCACACTAGCCCTCAGACCAACCGGCACTCTGTGGCTGATGTGGTCAATATCACACTAGCCCTCAGACCAACCGGCACTCTGTGGCCAATATCACACTAGCCCTCAGACCAACCGGCACTCTGTGGCTGATGTGGTCAATATCACACTAGCCCTCAGACCAACCGGCACTGTGGCTGATGGGGTCAATATCACACTAGCCCTGTATGTTCAGACCATCAGACCAACCAGCACTCTGTGGGTGATGTGGTCAATATCACACTAGCCCTGTATGTTCAGACCAACTGGCACTCTGTGGGTGATGTGGTCAATATCACACTAGCCCTGTATGTTCAGACCAACCAGCACTCAGAGGTCAGTGAAATAAATCTGCCACTTCAAAGAGGATCGTTATACATGACCACAAGATGGGCAGGAAAGTGTGCTAGATAGTTTAGTTAGTGCTAGAGATCACTGGGACAATATCCAACAGAACACTGAATTTATCGAGGTCAGCTGTTCTCTGGTTCAGTTCCTAGTTAAGGTGTAATCTCCTTAGTATTACAAGTGGTAACATTTTCCCAAAGCATGCTTTATACAACATCAAAAACAAACCTTGGTCATCAGTTCTCCTCCTCTAACGTACAGTAGATTCATGTCAAAATCATTGGCAATTGCCTGTTTGGGGAGATATACAGATTATTAATTGCAAAGTTACTAAATTTCATTGTTAATGATTTTGTAACAATCATGAATATCAACTGATAACCATAAGCATAGACGCAGAATGGCATGAAGGATATTAACTTATTGACAGATTTAGACTGTAGTGTACTGGCACCTTGTCAGACAATTGTTACATTGCACTTTAAAAAAAACAAACATTATAACTACAACCCACTGGCGGTACTGAATGTGACTGATAAGTCCAATTTGCACTGTAAATGTCCGTCCACAATGGATGCATGTGAACACATGGACATTTTCACCATCACGTGCCATTTGACGTCTTATACGCTCAGTGTGTGACCTATCTGCCGAGTCAGGGGTTCAAAATCAGCAGAGGATGATTTGCAAGCGGGCCATTTTGCAGTGATTCTGATGGTATGAGGCATCAGTCATTCTAAAAGCAATAGCAAACTACTGAACGTAAAATTACTTAGTAGATCACAAACAGCCAGTAAATGCTGGGGTTGATTGGAACATCCTATAAAGGACATGCAACTAACTATATAAACAGCATAAGAGAATCAGCTGATTAGCCCAGTTGTGCTGTATGGCTCTGAAACCTGGAGTACAACTAAAGGAGATGAAGCCTTGTTACAAACCTTTGAGAACAAAGTCTTAAGACGCATCTTTGGACCATTAGGGATACACAAAGTGGAGAGTGGAAAAGAAGAAGCAACAAAAACATTTATGATCTGTTTAAGTCCCCGCTAATTACTGGTATCATGAAGACTATTAGATTGCAATGGCTGGGGCATATAGAAAGAATGGAAGATAATAGGGAAACAAAACTCGCTTACACTCAGGAAATAAATGACCGTAGACCCCGAGGTAGACCAAGAAGGCAGTGGAGAGATAATATACATACAGACCTACAAGCACTTGGAATCAGCAACTGGCAAGAGAAGGTTAACCAGAGAGATGAATGGAGACGGCTAGTATCTGCAGCAAAGAACCTCAATAGCTCGGAATGCTGAAGAAGAAGGGAATCAGCAACGTGTTAGGGGACCCACAAGCACCATTACCATGACAGGGCTTTTAAACAGGAGAAAATAATACAAGAACATTTGCCTACCTTTGCAATAGACGTCTTGCCACAACCAGAAGGTCCATACAGCAGTGCTCTTAATCTCGTGGTCCCACACATTTCTCGTCTTCTCATGTCATATCGGAAATTCTGTGTAATAATTTTTAATAAATGATAACTGACTCATATGTAAGCAGGCTCAAAGATGTTATGCCAGATACTTCAATAGTAGACAATACTGTATCTGAGGGACACTGTTAGGATGCCACAAAGCAGTTCATCAATTTCATATCAATGTGAAGTGAGCACAATTTCATGTTTCTATCTTTATTATTCACTTTATAAAATACATGTGTGCATTACATTCTGACCAACCCTTGCATAAATAAATATGTTAAACTGTTCCCAGATATATCCTACTGATGAAGCTGTGGTTGTCAGTGCAATGGCAATGTACAGTGGTCTCCACAAGAGATAAATCTGCATCCTACCCCTAGCTCCCAGACACACGGACATATACACACACAGCTAAATGTTGGTGAATGTTTCATCACATGCTCCAGGTGTTGACCAGATTACTTAACAGATGCCAAGGTAAGTATTCCTGTTTTATATATATTTTTAATTGGTTTGTTTTTCTTGTTCACTGGCAAAGACTTCAGATAAAATGTTCACTGCTATCCATGTCTTTTTTTCCATTCAATTATTTTCCTGGTCATATTTGTAGTTTTATTAGGACTTCCACATTGTCATGGTGTAGTACACTTTAACCACATTGTCATGGTGTAGTACACTTTAACCACATTGTCATGGTGTAGTACACTTTAACCACATTGTCATGGTGTAGTACACTTTAACCACATTGTCATGGTGTAGTACACTTTAACCACATTGTCATGGTGTAGTACACTTTAACCACATTGTCATGGTGTAGTACACTTTAACCACATTGTCATGGTGTAGTACACTTTAAGACTTATCACTTGACATCTCTACTGCAGAGTCCATTGTGGGTTTAGCCTTACATATGGTTATCGTCTTCTTCTTTTTCTTCTTCTGGACTCATCCGTTTTTTTCCCCCAGACGTGATTGTATTGTGCCTGTTTATAGCAGAGCTGCGATACTTGCGCCTTTAGGCCGATACATCTGACGTCTGTGGGCATTTGTTGACCGGGGTTAACCTTCCCGGGTACATATGGTTATGATAATCAAACTTTGATCATAATGAAACATTTCACAGCTTTCATATTAAACCATAAATACATGAGCTTACAAATAACATCTAACAGTGCAAGAACAGAAAAAGGGGAGACCAGCATGACAGAATGGATAAGAGTGTTCATTCTTAAACATCAGGTGTGCTGATACCGAGGTGGCAGGTTAAACTCTTAGACTGGTCAGCTGGATGAAAATGTTGACTTCTCGTACTTGACTTGGGGACGTAAATTACAAGTACCTCTCAAGTCAGAGTGGGTTCGCCAGATGGCAAGGGACACTGTTAATAGAGAAAGTTAATCCACACGCACAAATCAGTGAAGTGCACTAGAAGTAGTAGCACGTGTATGGACTACGCTCGAGTTCAAAGCAAGCAAACTTTCACAAATTAAAAACAAAAAGAAATCAGAAAGAGGTATTTACAAATACACATCATAGAAATACAGAAAAAGCCTCACCATAAGATCTAGTTTCAGTTCCCTTCGTATGTTGTCAATTCCTCCAAGGTCATCCCAAGTTGTATTACAAAATACAAACCAATCTTCCCGGCAGAGTGATGGTTTCACTTCTGCCAATGCTTTCTGGTGTTTGGAGATAGCAACATTGTATAGTACTTATAGCTGATTAAAAGTTTAGTTGCATAGTTTTTCTAAACTATTTTGATATTATAAATGGTAACGGATGGAATATTTCAAATTTATATCCAGGGCAACAAAACAAAAAAGTTCAGTACAAGTGATCCCATCAAGAATGCTTGTAAATATCTGCCCCAAATACTGGCCTCTTGACCTTTCAGAACTAAATGCCATATTTCTGAGCCAACAACAAAACAGCAATGCCAGTTTCACAAACAAATATATATATATATATATTTTTCATACGTAAGAAAAATGATTGAATAAAATGCGCATAATTTAATAATTGAATTCTCAATGAGTTGGTCAGCAATCCATGATGCAGGTAACAATTAACTGTCATGGCACTCTAAATTAACTGTTTAAGCTCTATTTTGTTTTCTTCTTTCTTATTCCTCTAAGGAAGATGTGTGTCACACCTAGTTATGTACCCCAAAGGTCTATGCATCCAACTTCAGCATGCTTTTGTGTAAGATTTACTACCTCTAGATTCCATCCAAATAAAAGGGCTCCACCTGAAGGTAGATTTCTCTCCTAACAATTTTGCCAGGGCAAAAGCCTTCTCATTGCGACTGCCAACTGTCAATGGATTATTTTAATCTCTAAAACTGCCAGTCCTATAATGGGATTTAAACCTGGAAACTTCTGAGCCTGAGATGGACACAGTGTAACATCACAGTTTTGCCTCCCCCTGCTCATGTTTTAAGTAAAAGATAAATGAAATGTTTGATGAAATGAAATGAAAAGTTAAAGGGCTCTACCTGAAGGTAGATTTCTCTCCTAACAATTCTGCCAGGGCAACAGCCTAGTTGCCTACTCTTTGCAACTGCCAACTGTCATAAGATTTTTTTAATCTGTAAAACTGCCCAGCCCTAGGCTGAGATTCTTCTTTTTCTTCTGTGTTCATCCGGAGTGTTTTTTCAGACGTAATGCAGTGTCTCGTTATGTGCACCCTTGTGCCAACACATCTGACTTTTACGTGCATTTTTTAACCACCACATTAGCATTCCTCTGGGGCTGGTGTGTGTGTGTGTGAGTGAGAGAGAGAGAGAGAGAGAGAGAGAGAGAGAGAGAGAGAGAGAGAGAGAGAGAGAGAGAGAGAGAGAGAGAGAGAGAGAGAGAGAGAGAGAGAGAGAGAGAGAGATTTAAACCTGGTAACTTCTGAGCCTGAGATTGACACCATGTAACTGTGACATAATAGACGGTCTCCCCTCAAGTTTTGCTTACCTTACGGTTAAGATGGTATTTTTCATTATATATATATATATATATATATATATATATATATATATATATATATATATATAGCTAGAAAAAACGATCTTTTCCCTATTTTCCTATGTTTGTAGATATCTATAGATATGCATGTATCATTGGCGAGAATTTAATCTCCTGTAAACCTAGTGAATATTCCAGGGTTTTTATACTATATATTATACAGTATATTATAGATGTCAGAGTGTTGAGAATGCAGGTACAGGATATAGAGAGGACAAGGGACAGAATAGAGTCAGAACGACATAGATAACGACATACAGGACATAGATAAGGACATCTATAGTATAGCCGATAGAATAAAGACAGGACATAAGTCAAGACATAGAATAGTCATAAGACAGGACATCTACAAGACAGTAGATAAAGTGGAGACAGGACTTAGGTGGGGACACAGACGTGTCATAGACAGGATACTGACAAGACCAGACCGGGGGATAAGAGGGGACGCCAGTTCACGGGACACTGCCCTGAACGGACTAGACGTCAGTACACTGAATAACCTAGCCTAGCATGGACGGACTGCAGTACGACGAGACTGCTGAGACAGCAGGGGGGATCACGAACGGCACAGGGTCCAGCACGACAAGTCCAGCCAACCAGCTTGGGAACGTCAGACGGGACATCAGACAGTTTCAGGGGAGGACGCTTGTGTTTTTGAGAGCAAATGCTTAGCTTCGCGAGAGTGCTAGTTTGAAGATAGCGAGTGTAGGATTTGTGTAATTGACTGTGAACTATAAGTGTATGTAAGGCGGCATTTGTATATTTAAGTGATGAAGTCACCGCCTGTGTATACCTTGTAATTATATCAGGTTTGCCTGAAATAAATGATAGAAGTACCATATGCACGAATGATGTTTCCTTACATGCGTATGAAGGAGCTAGAGTGCCTGCGTGCGATATGAGACATTGACAATAGAATTATTAGTTGTGCATGCCTACTGCCCCAGCGCAAGTTTGGCTAAATAACATATTCAGTTCTGGTCTGCGACCCTGGTGGCAACATGAGAATCTGCCTGGCCAGTTGTCGACAGCCGGCAGATCATCCATTTTGACGATGGACCCAAAGCGGTGAGGACACAGGAGCCGATACTAGCTTTAAAAATACACATTGCAATAAAAGAATCCAGGCTCTAGTTAGCCTATATTTGGGAAAAACAAATTGAGAACCCAATTGAAACCCAAAATTAATATTTATACTGTTAGTGGCACTGATCCCCGGTGGAGAGGTTTAATCACCACAATTTGGAAGGTATGTTGCTTTAATTAATTAGTATGAATTTACATGTATATATTTACCGGTATCTGTAGTGTAGATTCAGGGTGAACTAAGCTATAACTAATGTTAGAGAACAGGGATCGTAAACTACAGCCAGAATAAATATATAAATAATGGAGACGCTGATTATACTAAGACCAAAATAGAGGAATGAAGAATGAAGGGGACAGCGACACACAAAATGGCGAAATCTAACAGGCGGGCACTGGACTATCGAAGAATGGTCAGACAGTGAAGCTTGATATTTAACTAGGGACTAATATAATATATATTAGAATAATATATCACCAGTGAAGACTATAATTATCGACATGGGTAATTCGGAGGAATAAATGGTGAAATACTGATTAATTAATTGTGAAATAATTCTTTCACATAGTCTACTGGAGACCACGCGTGTCAGAGGTCACCTCATGACAGCGTGGGACCGGCCTTCCATTCACATCAGTATCCTTGTTTCAACACAGTCCTTCACTGCCTACCTTCTACATCTATGTTAATACTTCAACCTCCTGTAGAATTTAATTTGTGTGCTTCGGGAGTGAATCAGAATTATAATTTACAATACTGCTTCATGTGCTGAGATAGAATCTGTGTGATTCATAATATATGTTCGCACTTCGTCAAGTGAATGTAATCTGTGTGCTTCATAATCTATGGTGTTCATTCGTCGATTGAATGTACTCTGTATGACTCATAATCTGTGGTGTACTTCGAATGAAGGGAATCTGTGTCATTCATAATCTATGTTCATACTTCGTCACGTGAATGTAATCTGTGATTCATAATCTATGGTGATACACTGTCGAGTAAATATAATCTGTGTGATTTATAATCAATGTTCGTGCTTCATAGTTAAATGTAATCTGTGGGCTTCATACTCAGTGTGTACACTTCATAGTGTTAAATGTAATTGGTGTGATTTATAATATATGTGAATGCATCATAGTAAGAATGGTGCAGAGTGTGATCAGACTCAGAAATATACATTGATGTGTCAATGTCTGTAGACTGGAATACATGTACATCCGAGTCTGATGAGATTGATAATATGTGACTAAGGAAACTAGTAGTTGTATACTTTAGCCATTTGTCCTTTGTGTTGTCATAGCGCTAGTGATGTGTCTGTGACAGAAGTGGTAGTCTTGTGATGCTAGTCGTGTCTGAATATGAGACTGAGAGCGAGGTGTGCAATGAGTGTCTCCGGGGTGTAGGACAAGCATTCACCGGTTATGTTTTTTCTGATTAACTTCCAGAAGTTCTGCACCTTCATTGGTGGTATCATTGAGCCATCGGGACGCAGAGGTGTTTCCAAGGCACCAGGGCCGGGTTATATACTGGCCAAGACCTATTGACGCATCCTCGTCGAGCGTCCTGGGCAACAGGTCCCTTCGGGGTCCTGGCTAAAGTCAGTAGGATCGCCGATTCCTCCGAAGTCGGAGAGTGTCTGCCTGTACGGCGAGGAACCACCAGTCTGCACACCAATAAGCCAGACATGGGACAACGGATACTCACGCAAAACTCAGGTCCTGTATGACATCACACTGATGTTGGACAACAGGATGTCTTCATTCGACATACAGGACTTCGCGTTGGAGCTCAAGCCAACGAACACAAGCAAGCAAGCATTGAGCCATCAACCAGCAGCAACGAATACGTACCTGACTTTAACACCCTGTCTATGGCCGGAGAGTGTGTGAATCAGCAACCTGCCTGTGAACATCATCAAAGTCGACAACCTGCGAGCCTAGTCATGAGCCAAGTGACCAGCTCAACGTCTGACACCATAACCCAGCAATTCAGTTTATGATTTTCTGTGCAGATACCGTAGCTAGACTACACTGATACTTGTCCAGCCATTACTCATTAAATGATATTGTTATATTTTACACTGTAAAGTCTGTTATAAGTTAAGGATTAATATTAAGAGTGGAGTAATGAGAGTTGTAACTATCTATATTTGTACTCTATCTCCGTGTTGGGAGAATGAATCAGAAAAGGGGGCTCTGTAATTTTGCAGGCATTCATCGCCAGATTCCTTAAGCCTACTGTCTAGAATACTAGTATGGTTGTTCGCTTTACCTATCTGTGCCTGAACACTGTCTGAAGACTTGGTCATTCCTGGGACTGTTCCGAATCATATATCCTAGTTCGAGCCATTTCGGCCTCTTCTTCGATAGTGATTAGTCTTTCGGAATTCTGAAAGTCTATTGGTTGCTATTTCTGATCCTTGTCTATCAAAATAGTCAACATTATGCGACAGTAACATGAATCCCCTTGGTCATATTTTAAGTAAAAGATAAATTAAATGCATGGGGTATATCCACAGACGAGTTAGAAGAATTGAAATAGATCAATTAGACATATGTGATAAAATATCCAGCAATAGGGGCAAAGGAAGACAGAAAAATGTAGTGGAAAACTTTAGCAGCTGGGCAGCAAAAAACAATACAACACCAACTTCAGCAACATATCAAATGACAGAAAAGATTTTTAGATTCATGATAGTCAATGTATGCCCCAGGCAAGACAGACACAGAAGCAGACGTAAATCACTAATAGTCAACAATCATTCTGCTGCCATGTAGGGTTTGTCTCATGAGACAAGGACCAGCAGAGATAAAATAGACAAACTGGTGGAAGACAATGGGAAGCCACTACTGTATATACTTAGCACAATATGTTTTAACAACGCACACAATAAGTCTTTACTTTTCATTTTAAAAGTCAGAAATAAATAATTACATAACACTGATTTAAATACATTTGTTTCACTTATTAAAAACAGAAGCTCTATGAAAAACATAAGCTCACCTGAATATCAACATTTGTAAGCGTAAGTTTGTTGATTTCTTCATGTAATGTTCCTTTCTGCCTACTGTTGTCTGGAAAGGAACCCATTAGAACATTCAGTGTTCATGTATCGGCTATAAATATACATATTGCTTCATATTTTCCTTGGATTTCTATAGGCCCGACCTAATTAATAAACATGAGCAGGATTAGTCTACCCATGTCATTGGCGTTCACATTTGTAATTGAATCTTGGTAAATCATGATAGATAGTAACTGTTATTGCTACATAGCCAGTTCACTCAAGAGAAGTAGATGGCCAAATTGCCAGAATACCACTCTCTCATACTAGGAGACAAAGGCAAAGTATTTTGTCACCATGATGTGAAATAAATCTAGTCTGTACACAGTATGGTGACTATCAAGATCGGTGACCTTTTTTAACTTAACCCTTTACATAAAACAGCTGAGCTAGCCCAGAGGTCATGACTTCAAATCCCTGTTAAGATAGGCATTTTCTTTCTATTGATCGAAAGTGGGTACCAGGAAATGTTCTATGAAGTAAAAGTATCCAGCATGATATAGATTATAGACCCATCACATACCAAGTGCTGTTCAGTCTGTTTAAAATGTGGTAGCACCATATACCCTAAGGCATGTAAATGTGTCCTTTACTTGCTTACTATGCATCCAATGCACCTCTAGGCTTGTAAAAGTGTCCTTTACTTGCTTATTATGCACCCAATGCACTTCAAGGCATGTAAAAGTGTCCTTTACTTGCTTACCATATGCTCAATGCACCTCTAGGCATGTAAAAGTGTCCTTTACTTGCTTACTACGCACCCAATGCACCTCTATGCATGTAAAAGAGCCCTTTAATTGTTACTTACCCCTAGTATTGCTGGTTATAAAAGCCTGTGAATGTTACATTATAGAGGAAAAGGAAGTACTGTATCGCTTTCAGTCACAGCAAACTAAAAGTTCACTATTTTTTAAATCCTTCATACGGTTAACAAATTATTTTGTTGGTATTGGCACCATGCAAGTAGAGCAGTAAGTGTTTATGCTAAATAGACTTGCTGTTGCGACGCGTCAAAGTTGCTTGCATAAAATTAAATTACTTTGATGCAGGCAATGAGCAAGTAAACTTGCATGTGTGTGTACTAAATTATCTCAGCGTAGACACTGAACAAGTCAATCTGCATGAGTTTATACTAAATGATCTTTGTCAGAACAAGTAAAGTTGCATAAATGTTTATACTAAATGATTTTAGTGGAGGCATTGAGCAAGTTAAGTTGCACGCGTGGTTTTTGCGTTGAGTAAAGTTGCATGCATTTGTACTACATGGTCTTGGCGTTGTGTAAAGTTGCATGTGTGTTTATAATAACTGCTCTTGGTGTGTGTTTCTATGGTGGTCTAAAGGTAAGATTGGCATGACTGTATAAATTAGCAGTACAACAATGGCTCTACTTAACTGAGAATCTCTGACACCCGTTTACAGAGGTTGCACTGATTCCAGGGTCATAGTGGACATAAAGAAAACCCTGCCACCATGGACAACAACTTGGACAACAGTATCTATATTTGGGTTTATTAGCTGCTATGCTAACATAACAATTATGCTAATATTTGTGCTTTTATGCAAAGGTAAAATTGCTATGAACGAAATAAAATTGCTATGAACGAAATAAAATTGCTATGAACGATGTATGTATGCAGTTGTTATGCAAAATATTTTCATATAATCGCAATATGCATGTGAGCCCAGTTCACAAAATGGGTACGTGTTCCAGATAATGTAAATGACACATTAGTATGTAAAAATCTGGGAAAAAATAGAAATATTACCTTTGCCAGTGCTGTCAAAGTCCATCATAAGACTCTCTCTCTGAAATTCATGCTCTGACATAACTCTGTGCATGGCATGTGTAATTGTCAAGGATATCAGCGACTTCAAATCAGATCCCACATAACCATGAGTGCGACCAGCAATGTCAGACAATGACACATCATCTGCCAGGTGTGACTTTTTACACAAGACCTGCAGAATGCTGAAAAATATGTGCAATTGACATGTCATTTTTAACAGCATTCATTATTCCATTTAATCACCTGTGCTATTTTTTAGAAGCTAACAGAAGAAGAAGAAGGAAATAGAGATTAAAAGACGCACTAGACAACATAAAATTTGAAATAATAGTTACCGACCGGGATCGAACCTGTTGCCTCCAAATGATGACAGCGCTAATACCCTCCACCTTAATCTCGCAGTCCTCTTGCTTATCTCTAATAGTTCTATATTGCTGATCCGTCTGTTTTAAAAATCATGCAAGAAAAGCCTCCCCTTTGTCCTTGTCAGTTGTTATCATCATAAACGGTACCATGTGTACCAGGCATCACCTGTCTCTTCATCTGCCAGTGCAGACTCCAGAACTCCCCACCGACTTGATTGATAAACTGTTCCCACTTAATCCTTTTTGCCTCTGCTGCCTGGAATTTAAAATCCTGCACCTTTACTTTTTTATATCTTTCAGCCTCCTCCAATTCTGTATCAACTGAATTGGTTGCTCTCCGCACCCTCTGCCAATTCCTTTTGGCCACCCTCTTTTCCCTCCATGAATTCTCCACCTCTGGTGTCCACCATGGTGGTTGAGTGAAAATTCTTCTTGTTGGTTTAGATCTTCCCTGTGATCTAAGGCACCACAAGAGCGAAGAGTGGTCTGGATCATAACTGAATGCCCTGTGAGCTCTTATAACCCTAACTGTGCTGGACTTAGGTATCAGCACAGAACATTGGAGGTGGTAACTTCCATGGTCTCCAAGGACACTCCATTTTATGTCTGATGCCGCCTCTTGGGATCCAAGTGCCAGGTCAATGGCCGTGCCAGGGTCCCCTGGTCTTATTGCTAGCTTAGTGGGTGTCGTCATTTAGACAGACAACATCTTTCTCAAGCAAGGCCTCAGCAAGAGCAGTCCCCTGTCTGTCCTCTCCCAAACTGTCCCATTCCTTGGCGCGGGCACCACATAGCTGATAGCAGGGGTATCCACTGAACCTTTCAACCAGTCCCAACTCTCTCTGCTTATGCAAGATTCCCCACTTACATATTTATTTATCAGGTTCCAGCTGTATCAGCTGATGTTTATTCACATTCCCTCCACCTCTTTACTCTCCTGACCCCATCCACTCATATCCAGTATCGAATGTTGTAAACCATCCTTGACCACCAGAGCTTGCCCATGTCTTCCCTGCCTGGTTGGGTTAATATAACATGTACAGCCAGAGCACTTAAAAGAGTTTGTATTCAGTTCTTGTAACATCAGGACATCAAAATCGTAGACCAGTTTCTCCAGTATTGGTCCTCGCTGCTTTGCAGTACGGCAATTCCAATACCCAACTCGTACATTCATTAGTCCCAAGCGATCCATTTTCCTTCTACCCCTTCTGGCTCCAGCCCTCTTCTTCCTTTTCCTTCCCCCCTCTCCCCTACCTCTTCTCCTCCACTTCATTCTCTCCCTGCTGGCTATTGTCAAAGGTATCGAGCACAAAACACGTACTGCATTGCTTCAGCGATGATTCTTTTTATTTTCCACAGTTGGTTTGATATGAAGGCAGGATATAATTGGTCACCCTAGTACAGCCTGCCTGCTAGGGAAGGGGCAGGGGATATCCCTCAGGAGTCCATGCGCCTGGCGCCACCCTGCCCTCATACCATATGATCCACGTTTACGACCAGCTCACCTGTAGCCATTCAGTCCTCGGCACATCGGTCTACCTTAAACTTGGGGGTTTATAATCAGAGTTTCCCATCTCCTAGATTGGCCGCTGTAATAGCAAACGGGCCCAATCTACCAGGGGGAAAGAGGTTCCAGCGCCTCATTTCTGGTGACCACAGTAGATACTGAGATAAAGATTGTCATGCCAGTAAGCATGGGCAGTCATGGTTCACCACCTCACACAATCTCCAGTCTTGGATCAGGTCTGTGTTCTTGTCCCAATTATGCCTTGTGGCCAAGCCATTTAGGTATTTATCTCTGTCTCCCTTTGTTCTTTTCCCAATAATTTACTAGTAGCACTCCCTTTGAAATTGTGAAAATCTGGGATGTGGGCGTTGGAATCCATGTGAGTCATCTGACAAGCATTGGTTCAGTGAAACAAGGCACTGTGTACAAGTTCCCCACACACAGCAACATTTGTCAGTAAGTTATCTGTACTTTACATTAGCGTAGAAAAGACAAGAGAATGAATGAAAACAATTACCTTTCTCTTGCACATTTGTTAGGAATCCTCACTGCATGTTCAATGTTGAAACACTTAGTCCTAAAGGTTTCATCCAATAAATCTAGTCCGCTTGAGGTAAATACCACCAATACAGGTGAACTCTTACACCTCAGACCTGAATTTTAAAATAATAATGATTATAATGACATAGAATAAGATATTTTAATTTATTCCTCAACAAATAACCCATTTATTTGTTCACAAATTACTCCTTACATAATCAACACTATTATTATTGGCACCTTGCCGTTTTGACAGACGATAGTTTGTTACCCAATTATGCCATGTGGCCAAGCCATTTAGGTATTTATCTCTTTGTCTCCCTTTATTCTTTTCCCAATAATTTAATGGAAGCGCTCCCATTGAAATTGTGCCTATATTGTCCCCTAGCAAAAGTTTGTTGTTTTCAGCTTTCTCACATGCCTGTGCCAACTTAGGGCTCAATATTAACTTGGAGAAGACTGTAGTTATGTACCAGCCAGCTCCAGGGAATAATCACACTGTGCCGAATATCAAAGTGAATGGTCATAGACTAAGTGTTGTGGACAATTTCACCTATCTTGGCAGCACTATGTCACAAACTGCCACAGTTGATGATGAAGTGAATGCAAGGATCTCCAAGGCCAGACTGTACAAGAATGTATGGGACAAAATTGGAATAAGCCTACAAACAAAGCTAAAAGTCTATAAAGCAGTTGTATTATCCACACTGCTATATGCTTGTGAAACCTGGACTGTTTATCAGCGACACGCTAGGAAATTAAACCACTTCCACACAGTCTGCCTTAGGAACCTACTGAAGATTAAATGGCAAGACAAGATCCCAGACACTGAAGTCCTAGAAAGAGCGTCCATGCCCAGTATCCACACTATACTGATGAATAATCAGATTCGCTGGGCTGGTAACTTGACTCGCATGCCAGATCACAGGCTCCCTAAACGAATATTTTACGGCGAGTTGCGTTGTGGTAAACGCTCTCAAGGCGGCCAGGGGAAACACTTTAAAGACACTGAAAATCTCACTGAATGCTTTTGGAATTCATCATGACACCTGGGAGACTGCAGCCAGAGAATGAAATTCGTGGCATGCATCATTACGCACGGGTGCAGTCACGTGTGAGACAACAAGGACTGCAAGAGCTGTGAAGAAAAGGCAGGACAGAAAAACCACTGCAGGAATTCCTCGTCCAGAAACGTCAAGCATTCTTTGTCCACATTGTCAAAGAACATTTCGAACCAAAATAGGCCTTATCAGTCATCTTAGAACTCACGGCTCCATACTTTCAACCCCACTGGATTAAATGAATGGTCGTCATCATTGTTGATGGACAAACAAAAGTTTGTTACACTGTGCTTCAAAAAGGCATAATAACTACAATCCAAGGCGGTAGTGAATGTGACCAATTTATGCTGTACATGTTTGTCACAATGGATGCATGTGAACACATGGTCATTTCCCCCATCATGCACCATCTTACGTCTCGAATAATCGGTGTGAGACTTATCTGCAATAATTTTCTCCTTCGTCTTTATTCCATTTCGCCTTTATTCCATTTCTGATGGCAACCTGCTCCCAAAGTGCATTATCAAATGCCTGTATCAATCATGTCCCGCTTCCACACATCTTTGTATCGTAGTGGAGGCTGACCCTGAGATTTCTTACCCATCTGTAATTCACCAAAAAAGATATCCTTTGGTATTCTGCAAGCATCCATCCCCCTAACGTGTCCTATCCTTCTAAGTCTACGAAGACTGGGCATGGATCAAACCGTCACACAACCTGATCTTTCCATTACTTCAGTATTTGTGATTTTGTCTTGCCACTTAATACCAAGTATTTGTCGCAGACACCGCATATAAAAGCTGTTTAAACGTTTCTCTTGGTGTGATTAAGTTGACCAGGCCTCACTGCCATAAAGAAGAGTACTAAGGACACAGGCTTGATAGACAAAAACTTTTGTCTTGGCAGTAAGCTTCCTATTCTCCCAGACTTTATGTTAACCCTTTACAGGGCAGACGCTTGTCCATTTTGTAGCCCTGAACGGGCAAGATTTTTTTCAGGTTTGGAAAAAGTTCGGGTCGCGTTAGTAAAAACATCACAAATAAGGTGTTAGTCAACCGATTTTAGTTAAATAAACAACACGATGAAGGGAAAAGCATGCAGAATATGTTACTCACGTGATTGTTGCCGGTAATCCATACATGAACACAAATATTTACGAAATACGGCATGTTGTTTGTGATTTTCCGTCACCTATACGGCAATATACAAACACATTTTCAGAATCATAATCACTTTCTTTAAAGTCCGACTCACGACTGCTAATGCAAAGTAACGCTTTGCACTGATATCTAGCTCCGATTAATAGTCAACTTCGTGCCCTTTAATGTCATTTAAAATTAACCTAGCGAAATCTCGGCTATCACTTGAAGAATCGCCGAAATCCATTTTGAAAAATAGCGTAAAAATCCCGAAAACTATCAAAAATTGTCCTTAAAAGTCCGTTTAAATTGATACTATCGCGTTTACAAATGGCGGCCACGTTGTCAAGCTGTAGGCGAAAGCGAAAGTAGCCGTCGGAAGTGTCGGAAAGCCGAGAGATCGCGATTTTACAATGCATAATAGTATCGGCCGGAATCGGCCGTTGCGATCGTTTTCTCGCATCGGCCGGAATCAGACGCTGTGCCTTGTAAAGGGTTAACCTGTTCATTGTTGTTGCTAACTTACCAATTCTGATGTTGATTTCCTGATCTAGGGATAATTTGCTATTTACCTCTGATCGTAGATATGTAAAATAGTCTACTATTTCCAGTTCAGCATCATTAATAAAGATTAATGGTACACCAAGTGCACCTTGTGACATAATCTGTGCCTTCTTTTTGCTAATTGTTAAATCAAATTGAGAACAAGCATTGGAGTATGCAGATAGTAGACGTTGTAATTCTTCCTCAAAGTGCGTCGTAACTGCAGCATCATATGCAAAAAGCAATTCTCTTATCAGTACCCTCCTAATTTCGATCTTCGCCTTCAATCTCTGATCATTCAATGTTATGATGCTTGAGTCTTTCAAATCCTTTGGGACTTGTCCTTCTCGCCAGCATAGCTCTATTAGCTGGTGGATCTGTAGAGAGAGTGTTTTGCCCACCCCTGATAACCTCTATTGGAAACTCATCCTTACCTGGAGCCTTGCCAGATGCAAGTTCATTCCAGTTTCACACTGGAAGTGTGTCCAGGTGGTCAAAAGGTGGCAGGACCTCTATGGCGTTGAGGGCATCATCCGCTAGTTTGGTCTCACTTGAGTAAAGCTCCATATAGTGCTTTACCCATCTATCCATCTGCTGTTTCTTATCAGTGATGATTTCTCCAGTCAAGGTTTTCAGTTGTGCACTTCTTTTGATTATTGGACCACAGGCTTTCTTTATCCCTTCATACGTGCTTCTGATGTTTCCCTTATCACTTGCATTTTGAATGGACTCACATAGTGATTTGCACATCCTTCCTAGCTTGCTTCAGCTCACTGAAAGTGTTACGCGGTTTTCTTTCCTTGTTTCTTAAGAGAGCTGTCTTCTTTTTATCAATCAAGGGTTGCAGTGTCTGGCTGTTTGCCGCCAACCAGTCCTGCCTCTTATGATCAACAGTGCCGTAAACCCCTACCGCTGTTTTATAAAGAGTTTCCTTAAGTTTACCCCACTTTTCATTTGCTGTACAAACTTCTGATGTATCAGTGAAAGCGTCTTCAAGTTGTTGTTGGAACTGAAAGCACTTATCAGGATTTTGGGTGTTAATAATATTAATCCAGGGGCTAGATTTGTGTTTAGCTGTGTAGATTCTCTTTGGTCTCAGTCTAACTCTTACAACAACCAAAGAATGGTCTGTATCACAGTCAGCACTGTGGTAACTTCGAGTTAATGATGTTTGGTTCAGATGTCCCTGTGTGATGATGAAGTCCAGCTGATGCCAGTGGCTGGATCTTGGATGTTTCCTGTGACCTTATGCAGCTCTTTTGTTTTAAAATAGGAGTTTGTAATACATAGGTCCTTTCTGGTGCAATGCTCCAACAGCCTTTGCCCATTTTCATTCATGAGACCAGGTTTGGATCTTCTTCTTCCTATAACATTTCTTGATACCCATCTTGAGGCTGGGCCGTTCTGGGAGCCCAGATCAATTTAATAATCTGCCATGATGCAAATTCCAACCCCTGACCATTAAGCCAGCAGGCAAGCATTTTAGCCACTGTGCTTCCATGGTTCCCTTGGAAATGACACAGGCATACTTTCTTGTATCTGCTTGCTTTGAACCCAGGTATTCCATGCATGTGATACTTCTAGTACTACTGGGGAGTACACTGGACTGATATTACATGTAGATTAGCTTTTCCTATTACCAGTGTCCCTCACCATTAGGCAACCCACTCCAGCTTCTGAAGTGACACATTTATAATCAGTGTATTGTGAAAACTAGCAGCATCCCTCCACACTGGCATCTGCTGAGAGACAGAACAAATATGGGCATTTCTTCAGTGCAATAAAATATCTCTGGAAGCCTTGGAAATTGAATTTTATAGAAGAATGCTGAAAATTAATTGGACAGCCAAAAAGAGCAATCAGGACGTTTTAATGGAAGCTGAGTCGCAAAGACATTTGTTGACCGGGTTAACCTTCCTTGGTGTTTCGTAGGACGGTCAACTCACTGTTGTGGTGTTATCCCCATCCCAGGCGGCCCATTCAGATCAGCCAGAGACATAACGGTCAGTCCTCAAGAGAAGGCATGGGCAGATCATGGGCATTCCCTGCCATCTAAGGAGGTATCCATAACTGCAGAGCTGGAAAATAGCGCTCTGGTAGTGAGCTCACCCAAGGAATCGTCACGTCCTGCACATGGCTGCTTAGCCTCACTTCCGTACATTGTTATACCAGGTTTTATCCCATACAGTTTGGTCTTTCCACGCAGCAGTTAACCACCAGTCAAAAGCTTCTCACAAAACACAAACTCTGTAGTTCCGGCATGACCTTCAGGGGGTCTACGAAAAAAGTGTTAAATTCTGTGTTAAGTATTTTTTGGTACATGGAATGTTAGTCTCTTCTGTAGTTGGCACCTATCTGTGTGCATCTCTGATTTAGCCAGGCTTCATTAACATTCTTGCAATTGTCTACTATTTATTCATATTTTTATATATTCCTTATTATTGTTCTTTCTTCTTGTATAATCTTATGCAGAATTTTATTTGTTCTGTGATTTCTTGTAGAAGCACAATTTCCTTTGATCCCGTGACATCAATTATAAAGCAAATATGACAACCGAGTTGCATTTGCAAACACAACTAAATGAGATACCAATGATGTAACAAAATAAACATCATTTTCCAGTACATTAAAGCTCAGATAAGATTCTACATCAATCAATCAAGTAAAAAGCTCACCGTCTATACTCATAGCAAGTTGAACGAAAATCGTTTTCTTCCTTTTTTCCATGACCATAGTTGCTATACTTCTCTTGGAAGTTAAAGATTCAATATTCTCTATTAAGAGAATGCAAGGCGCAAATTCCTGCAGAAAAGTAAATTGCAAGTGCTAAAATTATAAAAATAAGAGCATATAATTTACTTTACACCAGCATTTATCATTAACTCCGGTCAGAATTTTCAGTGAAAGTATAGTATTAAGTGTTTGTCATCATAGTTTCTCTACACGGTCTCCACTAAGTACACTTATTACATTTCATTTTGCCATATCCTGCAGCAACGACACCATAAGTATTCAGGAAGATCATTTAAGCGGTGATAAATAATTCTGTAGCCATTTTGTAGCAGTGTGCTTGCTTACCACCATAGTTATTTTGTACTCCATTTTGGCAGGAAAAGCAACTATATAAATAAAGAGGCTACACAATTCATTTTGCTGATAAGATTAAACACATTCATTACATGTACCAAACATAAACCTTTTTATAGGGGATCATATATTTAAAGTGTGAATCATTTAACCCTTTACCGGGCAGACGTTTGTCTGTTTTGTAGCCCAGAACAGGCAAGAAGAATTTTGAGGTGTAAAATTTTGGGTTACGTTAGTAAAAATATCACATATAAGTTGTTAGTCAACAGATTTTAGTCAAATAAACAGCAAAAGGAAGGGAAAAGCATGCAGAATATTTTACTCACATGAATGATGCCGCTAATTCTCACATGAACACAAATATGTACAAAATACAACATATTGTTTGTGATTGTCAGTCAATTTACAAACATTTTCCGAATCATAATCACTTTCTTTAAAGTCCGACTCATGACTGCTAACGCAAAGTAACCCTAATCACTGATATCTAGCTCAGATTAATAGTCAATATCGTGCCTTTCAATGTCACTTAAAATGAACCCAGCGAAATCTAGCACTTGAAAATCATTTTGAAATACAAAGCGTAAAACCCACAAAAACTATTTTTAAAATCCGTTCAAATTCAAAGTACATGCTTGCAAATGGCGGCCGCATTGTCAAGCTATCGATGAAACCGAAACTAGACAATCAGAAGTCTCGGAAAGCAGAGAGATCGGGTTTTTATGATGCATAATAGTCACGGGCGCTTTGAGACGGTTTGCCCGTTCTGCTGTAAAAACGTTCCCGAACACTTTGCCCGCTAAAGGATTAAAATCACTTAGTGAGAAGTAATTGGTGGTCTGGCTTAGGGAATAATGAAGTTGTCGGCCAGCATAAGGCCACCATACATCTCACCATGAAGTACACGGAAACGAGAGAGCTGATTGATTAGCTAAGGAAGGAGCAACAGAACAACAACCTGACGTATCTGTTACGTACCACCAAAATAAAAGAATGATCAAATCAGTCAGAAAGTCACCTACACCAGCTCAAGACAACTACCACCTTATGGACTGACCAGAACAAATAAATCATTACTCTGCGCCTCAGAACGGGACACAATAGATTATGCAACCACTTGTAAACAAAATTTAAGACTGGCCCAAAATACGACATATCATGGCAAATCTCCTGACCTAGAGAAACAACTGTGAAAGATAAACTCATGGATCACTCAGCGAACTAAAACTGACAATTAAGTTCATACAAGAGACAACATTGCAGTTATAGACAAATTTAAAGTGAATGAAAGAAGAGGAAAAAGAAAAAGAAGAAAACCAGCAAAGCAATATGCTTTCAAATCGCATGCAGCTGAAGGATATTACCAATTAATTTCAAACATTCTTATCACTGTGAAAAAGGAGTTAAAGGCAAAAGAATTTCATTGCATGGTGTTTGATCCCACATGGCTATGACTTCTTTCCTCAGAAGACTGCCAACAGCGTCACACAAAGCATGAACTACATTCCTCCAGGTATCCCTAACTTCAGCTTCCATCACGGGTCTCTAAAACAACTGCACCCATGAACAGTCTGAAAACAAACCCATCACCTTCATAGCGAGAGGTAGACAACTTGGCCACTTGCCATGGACACCCATCACACTCATTTCACTGTCAAGAACAGAATCAATTACTCTACTGATTACCAAACTGTATGCAAATCAATCAGTCATTTCCTACTTTCTTTTTCTCCGAATTCTTTAATTCAGGATAATGCTCGCTCGGATGATGTGATTATCTACACAGTTGGGTCGGTGTTGAGAGGTAGGAGAAGTGCCTGGGGGTTCTTAGCAAAAGCTAATGGTCGACGTTTGGTGCAGGAGAGCCTGGCATATGATACCATAACATCTAGCTCCAGAATGGAGGTGGAAGCGGTCAGTGTGGCTTTCCGCTGGATGGAGAATATGATACACACACACATCGTGATTTTAACTGACTCAGAAAGCATGCCGAGTAGGGTGAGGACAGGCAAGCTTCATGCGGAGTGGCTTGCTTCGCTTTGGAAGTCACGGGTGACAAGCATCGTCTGGATCTTTTCTCCGGGGCATGCTGGTGTGCTGGGGAATGAACAGGCGGACAGATTGGCTGGCTCTGCAAAAATCTGGTGGAGTATTGATGCATGACAAAGCAGATGTGGTTGCGGCCTTGTGGGAGCATGTGTACACCTCGGAGGAGCAAATGGATCACCATGGTCTGGCAAGAATGCGCCAGCGAGGGGTGACAAGGGGATCTGGCTGACGATCGATGCTCAGAGGAAAGGCGAGACGGACATATAATCAGATTGCTACTGGTACTATTAGTGTTGGAACTCTTCGCTGGCTGCTGGGGATGGGGACGGAGCGCTTATGGGAATGCCCTGAATGCTGTGATGTCGGTTCCTAAATCAATCAATCAATCAATCATTTTTCTCTGAAGCTTACAAATGTATTTTTAAATGCCTTACTGTAGCTCGGTGAAATAAGTCCTGAATATTTGCTTCAGGGTTTCCTCCTACAAGTTCAGTAGCTGTAACACTAACCAATGGTAATTGGTGCTCCTGTAAAATAAAAGAATCATATCTTCTTTGTAATTATGCCCAAGTAAACCAAACAAATGTGTGACACAAATTTTAAAGATTGTATCTTTCAATGGAAGTATAGGAAATATTGACTGAACACCAAAGTGGCAATTATTGCACATTTCAATTATTTTACAAGGGTGGTCAGTCCCTAATTATCACAGACTATAAAATTATCCCTGCAACATTTATTCTTCTGGTATGGGCGCCCACAGAAAATTAAACCTTTCTTATAGACAATACATATCATCATCATCATCATCAAGTGCCATGCCGGCTGGCAAAGGCGTTCATGGCTCTCCACAGATCTCTGTCTTTGGTGTTCTGGATCAACTCTGCTGATGATATTCCTCCATGCCACCGTCTCAATCCGTCCAGCATCATTTCTCTTGGCCTGCCTCTCTTCCCCTCGATCTTTCCAGTTGTCACAATGTTCTCCAATGCCTCTCTTCTCATCACATGATCAAAGAAAGCTGTTTGTCTCTTTCTTATTGTTGTATATAGTGTTCTAGTTTCATTAGCCTCTTTCAGGCAATCGTTGTTAGTTACTCTGGCAGTCCAGGGAATTCGCAACATTCGTCTTAAAAACCACATCTCTGTTGCTTCTAAGTTCTTCCTAATTTGTTAATTTACAGTCCAAGATTCACTGTCATACAGCAAAACTGGTTCTATATAGCATTTTAGCACTCTCTTTCTTACATTCATTGATAGCGACTTATTGCATAAGATACTCTTCATTTTCTTAAATGCGGCTTTTGCCTGCCCTATTCTGCTCTTAATCTAAAAAAGTTGCTTAAAAGTCGACAGGGTCAACTTCATTGCAGTGGGTTTTATCCCATATGGCTCGGTCTCTTTCCGCAGCACGGTAAGCGTCGCACAAAGCACGAACTCCATAGCTTTTAACGACGACCCACAGGAGTCTCCGAAACATTTAACTCGTAAACCGAAGGGTGCGGCCCGGAATCAAACCCACAACCTTTGGAGCACGAGTCAAACGGCTTGACCACTTCGCCACAGAGACTCCCTGTGAGTCCCGTAACTACCCTCTTTATTTCCCATTTTAATTGCTGCTACTTGGTTCCAGTATATATTCTTTATTATTCTTAAATCTTTCCCGTCAATGTTGATATCTTCCAACATTTTAATCAGCTCATCATGTTTTACTTTATCAAATACCTTAGTATAATCTATGAAGCATAAATATATGTCCCTCTGTTTTTTTATTGACCTTTCTATTAGTGTTCGTTATATATATATTGCATTGTTTGTACCCTTTCCTTCCATAAAACCGTACTGTTCTTCACTAATTTCCATTTTTATTTTCTTTCTTGTTCTTCTCATTATAATTCTGAGTAGAAGCTTAGTGACATGGTTTATGAGGTTAATTGTACGAATATCTTCACATTCAATTGCTCCTGGTCTCTTTGGTATTGCTATAAAATGGGAAATAAAGAGGGTAGTTACGAACAGATAAAGCTAGGAGTACGACAAGTGTGTGTCTTGTCACCAGATCTTTTCTCCCTGTATAGCGAAGTAATAATGAGAGAGATCAAAGAGATGCCAGGAATGCTAGTTGGAGGTTATAATATAAATAATATACGCTATGCAGATGACACAGTATTGGTGGCGGATAATTCAACAGACCTACAACAATTATTAGACGTTGTAGTAACAGAGAGTTCAAGGAAAGGACTCTCCTTGAATATCAAGAAAACAGTAACAATGGTAATATCAAAGAAAATGGTGACACCAAAATGTGACATAGAAATAGAAGGGAAAATCTTTAACCAAGCTGATAATTTTAGATACCTAGGGGCATTTATAACATCAGATGGAAGATGTACAACAGAGATTAGGAGCAGAATAGGGCAGGCAAAAGCTGCATTTCAGAAAATGAAGAGTATCTTATGCAATAAGTCACTATCACTGAATGTAAGAGAGTGCTGAAATGCTATGTAGAACCAGTTTTGCTGTATGGCAGTGAATCTTGGAATGTAAATGAACAAATTAAGAAGAAATTAGAAGCAACAGAGATGTGGTTCCTGAGACAAATGTTGTGAATTCCTTGGACTGCCAAAATAACTAACGACGACTGCCTGAAACAGGCTAACGAAACTAGAACATTATATACAACAATAAGACAGAGACAAACAGCTTTCCTCTGTCATGTGATGAGAAGAGAGGCATTGGAGAACACCGTAACAACTGGAAAGATCGAGGGGAAGAGAGGCAGAGGTAGACCAAGAGAAGTGATGCTGGATGGATTGAGACGGTGGCATGGAGGAATATCAGCAGCAGAGTTGATCCAGAAAACCAAAGACCAAGATCTATGGAGAGCCATGAACGCCTACGCCAGCCGGCACGGCACTTGATGATGATGATAAATACAGATTTTACCATATCGCTCGGTAAATATCCACTGTTGTAAATATCATTTAGCATTTTGGTTAATATATCTACCCCAAATTCTCCCAATACTTCTACTGTGATTTCATCTGGCCCAGCTGTTTTTCCTTTCTTCATATGTTTCATAGCGTCAGCGACTTCTTCTTTTAGAATAGGTGGGCCTTCTAAGTTACTTTTTTCTGTTAATTCTTCCCTTTCTCCATTATATAATTCTCTTTTATACTCATTCCACCTCTTCATTATAGCACCTTCCTCCAATAATATCTTTCCTGTTTTTTATTTCAAACACCCTGTATTTATTCTTATGTTTCTTCCTGTGAGCTCACTGATTTGTCTGTGCATACTTTTTTTTTATCTTTAATGGAATTTAATTCAATTTGTTTGCATTGCTCGTTTAACCAACTTTCTTTTGCCTTCACACATTTATCTCTTATTTCTTTATTTATCTTAGCATACTCTTGTTTGTCATTTTTATTCTGTTTCCTTTTGTCCATCAGCATTAAGATTTCTTCATTCATCCATTTTTTCTTAGCTTTTTGGCTTCTCTTCGGTAATATTTCTTTGCTAGTTTGATTAATGGAGTCCCTTAACATTTCCCATTGATCATTTATACTCTGTATTTTAGCTATTGTATTGTACCTATTTTTCACAGTCACTCTGTATTGTTCTTGAATTTCTTTATTTACTTTTAGAACCTCTTTATTAAGTCTCAGGTTCTTAACCATTTTTCCCCCTCTCTTTAATCTTACTTTTATTTGTCCACATAGAGGTACATGATCACTGTTACCGCCAGCACCAGGCATTGTCTTTACATTAATTAATGCAGTTCTAAATCTTTTATTAATAAGTATGTAGTCAATTTGGTTGCGTATTTTCATATCAGGGCTTTTCCATGTGTATAGTCGTCTTTTATGGTGTTTAAACCATGTGTTTCCAATGATCATATCATTAATATTTGCCCATTCTATTAGTTTCTCTCCTCGTTCATTTATTGTACCTAAACCGTAATTCCCCACTATATCTTCTATTTTTCCCTTTCCTACTTTTGCATTAAAATCTCCCAGTATTATTTTTATTTCTTGTGATCCAACTTGAGCTATTGCCATTTCTATTTCATCATAAAAGTGTTGTATTTCTTCTTCACTACTGCTTGTTGTTGGTGCATATACTTGTATAATATTTATATCTATTGGTTTGCCTTTGATTTTGACCATTATAACTCTATCTGAAATACACCAGTATCCATTCATAGATTTGGCTGTTTTTTCATCAAATATTATTCCTACACCTTTTTCATGTGTGTCCCCTCCAGAATAAATTATTGTGTGTTTGTCGGTTATAATTTTGCCAGATCCCTTCCATCTCATCTCACTTATGCCTAGTATATTCATTTTCATGTTTTCCATTTCTCTTAAAACATTGTTTAACTTTCCTAGCTCATTTAATGTCATAACAATCCATGTTCCTACTCTAAATTTATTTAGTTTAGTTATAGTTTTAGTTTTGCCATCAGTAGCTGGATGACGGTCTGGTGTCACCTGTGGCTCATGACTGTCCCTACCGGACGAGGATGTCCTAAGACAGCCATTAACGTCGTTCACTATTTCTGAAATGTGTGTTCGCCATGAAATCTTGGGAAGATAATGTGGTGGTTTCCCCTTGCCTTCCACACTCACATGGTGGTCTTTTAACTCTGCCTTTGACAGCCATTTCCGACTGTCAGGACAAGTGAGTGCCTGTTGTGGAAATTCTTGGAGTTGTCGATCGATGAAAGACTGTCGTGCCATTCATCTACAGGCGGCCGCCATCCTTTGATGTTGGAGACAGACTGCCCTGATGAAAGTCGGCAAGATCTTTTGTTGTGGGGAAAAGATTCTCCAGATCACGGGCCGGCAAGACTTTTTGGAGTACCGGGAACAATTCTCCAGATGAAAGTGGGACAGCCGGCAGGTTGTTTACATTGAGTCGGAAAAGGAGATAAAAAAAATAGCTTATTGACACCTAGTGTCTAGTCAGATTTGTGACGTCATTCAGACACAGTATTAAAACAGTCTGGATAAACAACTTTGGTGGGAGTCGACCAAATGTTGTGAGGCAACAAGGACGTGTGTGATGTTCCTGGTTTGATTATGGAGAGAGACTAGTGTCTTATGTTGATTTACATCGGCGGACATTTATCCATTGTGTGATTTAGTAGTCTCGATTTCAAACAGGAATAAATATATGGTATTTAATTAAATAGACACAAATTAGATGATTCTTAGGAGACTAGAGTGGTAATGTGCGTTATGAGAACATATTATAGGAGCATCTGCAACAGTAGGCTATTGCGTTGCTTAAACTAGCTAGTGTGAGATATCAATTAACTCAGTGAGTTAAGAACAATGTAGTGGGATGATATTTAGGGAGATTGAAAGTGGTGGTGGGGGGGGGGGGGGAAGGGGGGGGGGGGAATAAAGGAAATGTCAAATGGTAGGATCTTCCAGTAGGGTATATACTGGGTTTCTGCACTTTTCCTTTAGTCTTTCCTTGTCTTACCATGACTCAGACCGATGTGATGAGCTCCTCTGCCTTATGACAGAGTTTAGTTCTCTGTTAAATATCTGAGTGCGGCAGTCGGCCTACACTCACCTAATAAAGGTCGGAATCGGGTTGCTCTCACCAGGTGTGTTCTCTCTTCAACAGGTTCCACTATGTTTTCCAAAAAGCTAGCAGAAAAGTCATAGAAAAAGATTATGGCTTGATCATTGAAGGCAGTTTTTTCTCAGCGGCTTTTGCACTGGGCCCATAATCCAGAGGGTCTGCAAGAACCTGGCCTCTGCTGAGCAGGAACCGATGATCATCTAAGAGTGATTCCTCAGTGGTGGTTATCATAATAGATTGAAGATACAATACCACCAGTAACAGGAACAATAGTAGTTATATAGAGAAATTGAAAATTAACATTGCGTTTTTCTAAATGGTGAATTCCTGTGAGACATTAACCATTAACATTGTGTTTTCCAAATGGTGAATTCCAGTGAGAAAGTAACTACTAACATTTTGCTTCACAGTGACAGTAAACATTATTTTACTATACAAGGATTATCAGATCACAGAACTTTTAGTGACATATTAGTTACACTGTGTGTGTCAGATTCATGGTCAGTATTGGACTATATCCACTATTGGTGACCAGGCATCCGGACTATCCAAGAGCCACTGGAGGAATTCGACATCTGACCGGAGAGACGCATCATTTGGTGAGATCCTTCTGTACTTGATCTATGGTGCTGTGGTGTGGCCGATACTGGGATGAAAGCAGACTTTGCTCCTGAGCTGTTCGGTCTGATTCTGCATACACACTAGATTATACGACAGACATTCCACACACACTTTGCACATACCTGACACTTTTCTTTATTAAATTAATTTGTCATTTTTGTTAGAAGTTAGAGTTGTGTAGTATGTTTTGGAAAAGAATGAGAGGGGGCATGGTCCAGTGGTAAGAGAGAGAGAGTGATCCGAAGACTGATGGGGTGTTGTGAACAGAAATCCAGAAGATCCTCAAGATAAAAGAGGCTACAGATATGGACAACAATGTTTCAGAATTATATATGTGCAGTAATTATTCTATATATAGCTAAGTAATGACATATATGTATGTATATATATAGTTAATTTTAAAACGTAATATTTAACAAATTAAAGTGAATTGCAAAATACCAACCCCAGCTAATGCGTGTGCAAGCAGTGATTTTCCACATCCTTTTGGACCATGGAGCAAGAAAGATATTATCCCATTGTTTTTCATTTCTTGCCAGAGTTCAGTGTAGTCTAGAAAACTGTATTCTTTAAAATGCTGCCACAAGATTTGAAACATTATAGGTTAACAAAGTTAGGTCATTAATTATTAAATATTATTTATATTTAATATTTTGGCTGCAAGGGTTTCATCAGAAAATAAAAGCAAACAATGACCTGAACACTAATACAAACACCTATGTTTACAAAATGAAGGCACTTATTTGATTTTAGGTAAGTCCAAGCCGGTCCTGGAATACATCAGCCAGTGTCAATATAAACAGGAGATGACGTGGTCATTAGGGGGAAGGGAAGAAAGAAGAAGAGAAAGAGGGAGGGGAGGAGGGAGAGAGAGGAAGACACACATACAGAGAAATGGGGGAGGAGAAGAAGACAATGAAAGAGAAGTGGAAATGTGAACAGCTACAAATCAGCATGGAAGGTGCACAGTTTTCAATATGGACAAGAAACAATGAAAAAGGAAATGAGAAGGAAGTAAAGGCAAGCAAGTGATAGGAAAAGTAAGACAAATGCAATAGGGAAGGTAACACAACTGTGAAACAAAAGAGAAGAAAACCGTATAATAGAAAAGTCTAATGTCATGCAAGAAGGGAGGGGAGGAGGAGAGAGAGAGAGAGACGATATATTATCAGAGGAACCCTTGTCATTTGTGATTGTGTTCCTCCTTACCTTTACAACTTTCAATTTTTATTTACATAACGGCTACATCTACTTGTTAGTAGGTTTTCTTTCCTAACATTTTTACGGCCTACTCATTACAATTAACAACAGCTATAATTTTTAACGTACACAATTTTATTTTTTTTTGTGTTCCGAATTCAAGAAGGCTAGTCACTCGCCCCGTCTCACTAAAACGGGGGATGTGCTATATCATTACACGTTGATGGTTCATGTAAGAATTCCCGGCCCTCTGATGGGAATTAAACCCAGTACCTTCTGAGCCTGAAACAGACACATAACCTCCCAGTCACACACTGGCCCCCTCCCAAATGAACTTATCTAAAAGATAATATTGAATTATGTGTCTCTGTTGTGACACACTTGTGTTTTTGATTACATAAAGCTCACCTTTTTCAATATAAGTGTACAGGAGAATGCTGGTCTACTTTTTATGTTGCATATCCCTTACATTTGTGATTTCTTGTAGTCATGACACTGCAGTCAACACCAGCATTTTTCAGCTGCTGTTAATGTACTAGGCAAGTTTTACGTTAAGTAGTTTGCCACTGCTTTCTGAACGACCGGCTCACATACCCCCATAAGTTAACAGCACGGCGTGAACCACTGTTGATTCTCGCAGCTGCTGTTTTACCCACGTGGATATACGGGATTATGAACAATGTTGTTAACCCCTTGGCTAGAGAGACCAACTGGTCTACTTAGCCACAATAAAATAGATAAAACTCTGTAACTCCAGCGACGACCTCCAGATTACTTTGTAATCTCATCTAACATAATTTTCTATTACAATTTGGTGGCACACTATTTGTGAATGCTAATTATTGCTATATTGTTAATAATAATTCTTACCCCTTTAAAACTGTCATTTCCTCCAACATCAGAAAAGTTAATGTTTGGATAAGTAGCCATCTCTGAAAATATAATTGTACATATATGACTTTTTTTGTTGTTGATCGCATATCATTTACAGGACATCACTGTCACCATCAGCATCTTTCAGCTGATTGTTGATTTCTTGGCAAGATTACGCTCAGTAGTTTGCTACTGCTTTCTGAGCGACCGGCTCACATACTCTGTAAGTTACCAACGCGGCGAGAACCGCTACCAATTCTCACACAGGTTACATTACGAGAATATATGGGATTATGGAGAAAGACGTTAATGCCTAGGCCAGGGAGATTGGCACAGATATGACTAAACACACAAAAATAAAGATAGCACAACATTCTTCAAACATGATAATTTCATCAAAATTTAGAGTCTCCATTCACTCCAAGTTGAACTGCAATATTTTTTCTGAACATGTGCTCAAAGAGAAAGCCATGGCAGCAGAGTGTCTAGCCCAGTAATCATGTGTCCAAATCCCCTTTCAGACTGGGTGTTTTTTTTTCCCAGTGACCTGGACTCCCAGGTTGACACATCACCCTACAGGTGCTAGCAAAGGCAGCCAGTATGACTGATACTGTCCACATCACCCTTCAGGTGCTAATCAGTCTAAAATATACAGCTAGTACCATATACACACTATGCTCGTGGCATGAAAATGTTCCTATACTTACTTCAGTGTACTTCAAGACAGGGGCAAAGAGAATGAAAAACATCACAAATTAACTGACTCAGTGGGTTTAGAAAAAACGAAAATGGATGGAGGAAAATAGGAAGCAAGAGTGTGTTACGATTTTGACTTACTTAAAGTGACTTAAAGGTTGTTAATTAGATGGGCAGACAAGTTGAAATATAAATCAAATTAACTCTTTCGCTACCACTGGCCGATCTCGTGCCTTGGACGGACTGTGGTGGCAACTGGTATTTCTATCGATACAGAATGATCAGTGGTTTATTTGATACATTTCTGCTCCATTTCAGAATTTTAAGTTACAGTAAACTGAAAAGTCGCACAACCGGAAGAGAGCTACATCATGGTTGTGTCGTCAAACACTTGTTAACATTGGATTTTTGTGTATTTTCAGTTTTAAAGTTGTTTGTTTTGGTTTTACACAATGGAAACGCCCACCAGCATGCGTCCACGTAGAATGACTTCAGATCAAGCTAGATTATTGTTTGAAACTGTTTTAAACAATAGTGATTCCGATATTAGTGATTAAGACAGCAGTTTTATATGTGAATCTAAAGTTATAGCACGTGGTGATAAAGATACTAGTGGAACTTCGTCATCAGCTTTGGTGTCTGACAATGAATGTCCGTCTGACAATGAATGTCCGTCTGACAATGAATGTCCGTCTGACAATGAATGTCAGGATGTCACAATTACTTCTCAGCACAAAGGAAAGCAAACAGTACTAAATAAGAATAAAACTGGAGGAAAAAAGTTGAATTTACAAGCTTCTGTAGAGCGTGATGCACCTATCCCATCATCATCGACATGGCAAGATGTTCAGAAGGGGAAACATAACCGAAGTTTGAGTTTCGCCCTCGAAGATTTCACGTCAACTCTAAACTTTATCAACTGCAAACATTTTCTCAAAGTGTTTTTTGATGATGACACAGTGGATTGTTTAATTAAAAATGTAAACAAATATAAGAAAAAGATATTGATGCAGAACACTCCTGAAAGAAAACATTCTAGTCTGTTATCCTGGACCCCACTCACGAAGCACGAATGGCTGAAGTTTACGTCTGTCATTATTGCTATGGGACTTGATCCAACACCATCTATCAAAGACTACTGGTGTACAAGTGCACATTTATATACTCCTTGGTATGCCACTATGTTTCCCAGGAATCGATTTGAATCTATTTATCACACCATGTTTCACGTATGTGAACCAGAGGCAAAAAAAACCAGAGGTGCAAAAAAAATTGATCCTCTCGTTGATATGATTCTGAAGAAATTCCTGGAAGCATTTTACCCATTTGAAAATGTGTCCATTGAGAGAGATAAAAAAGCTAAAAAACCATGCATTGTTGTCTCTACCAAGTCTGTAGTTGGAACTGTTGAGAGCGGATTGCGAAAACCGCAAAGCAAGCTGAAAATGATCCATGAATATAATATGGAGATGAATGGCTGCGACAGAATGGACCAAATGGTTGGATATTATAATATTCATGATAGCCGGGAAGGTTAACCTGGTCAACAAATGCCCGCAGAAGTTGGATGTGTCGACCCGACGGCGCAAGAACGCAGCTTTGCTGTAAACAGGCATAACGCAGTCACATCCGGGAAAAAAATCCGGATGAACGCAGAAGAAGAAGATATCCATGATAGGAAAGCCATTAAGTGGTGGAAAAAGATATACTACTGGATCTTTGAAATTGCACAGATCAATGCTCACATCCTACATTCCATTTGCCAAACAGAGAAAGGAGGAAAAAAACTGTCATTGAAGGATTTCCTAATTTTTCTTCCTAAAAAGACATGCTCCAGAATCTGCGGCCAAACTTCTTTTCGGATGATTGGGAGCAATTGTGTTTATATTTTAGAAAAGTGGTGTTTGTTCAGTAAATTCAACAGGATTAGCAGTGATCAGGATAACAACGCCCCTTGGTAAGTGCCATGTTTTCATCATTTTTACCTTTTTTTGTCCAATTATTTTACAAATTATTTATTATTTATATTATATTTACAATATAATACAATCCCATAGCAATAATTCCATTACCAACATATTCCTTGTGCAATCCCCTTTATTTTGATATATAATGCAACATTTCTGCTACAATTTTAATCATCTTCATAACATTATTGTGACACACCCCTACTTCCAGTTTTCTGCCATAATTTATTTTTCATTTTGTGTGAAAAAGACCAAAACTTCCTTTTGGGTAATTTTAATGAGCAATACTGTTTATATTGTTGAAGACAAGTTGTGTTTGTTTGATTATTCAGTAAATTAAACATGATTAGCAGTAGAGCAGTCTAGAAAACACATTAAAGTGCAATGTTTACATTATTTCTACCTCTTTTTGTCAAATTATTTTACAAATTATATTATTATTTTTATTATATTTACAATATAATACAATCCCATAGCAATAATTCCATTACCAACATATTCCTTGTGCAATCCCCTTTATTTTGATATATAATACAACATTTCTGCTACAAATGTAACCATTTTCATAACATTATTGTGACACACCCCAACTTCAAGATTTCGGCCATTATTTTTTTTCATTTTTGTGAAAAAGACATGGTTCAGAATATGCATCAAAACTTCCTTTTGGGTGATTTTAATGAGCAATACTGTTTATATTCTTGAAGACAAGTGGTGTTTGTTTGATTATTCAGTAAATTAAACATGATTAGCAGTATAGGAGTGTAGAAAACACCTTATAAGTGCAGTTTTTAAAATAATTTTTACCTCTTTAATTTTAGTTGTTATTATTAAACCTCTCATTATTGTCATAATATTTGTAACCTATCAATTAATTATTAACACTGTCATGTTCCTTGTGCAATCCTCTTTAATTTGATATGTAATACAATAGATCTGATACCATTTTAACCATTTTAAAAGCATTATTTAACACACCCCTACTTCCAATTTTCTGCCATGAATTTCTGTTTGGTCAGGACCCAATTTTTGTTTGGTAGCGAAAGAGTTAAAGGGGATTGCATAGGAAAAACTACTGTATTAACTATAATTTGTGGAAACAATTTTTTGTATCGATTATTGTTAAATTATCTATTTTTTAAATGGAGAATATTATTCAAATTTTTCACATATCAAACCAAATTTCTTTAATTTTGTAAAGATAATCCAATTAAATTCAGTAAGTGAATCACTAACACCACTTTTCTTCACAAATATCAAAAGAACTGTTACTGAATACTATCAGAATACGATTACAACATCAAATTCACACAATATTGAAAGAGTCAGGAAAACCCTGGGTAAATCTGAACTCGATAGGATGAGAACCAATATAGACACTATTTCCTATTTAGTTATAATTATTTACAATAATGCTAATCTTATTAGTGATACGCAAAGTAAACTTAGGGGTACAAGTGTGGCTCGTCAGAGCAAACATAAATTGATATGTGCCATCATACAACTTTGGTTATAATCATATATGACATGTTTCACTGTCAGTTTTGTTTTCCCTATCACCACCTGCTAAACAATTTAACTGAACAACTACATTACTGCACGTGCTATCAGTATCATAATCTTTCTGTCCTTTAAATCAGAATCACTATCATCTAAAATGTTTTCCAACAATAATCTGATGCAAATCGATGAGGTCGAGAAACAGTGGGTGTTGCCATTTCTGAAATCAGAAAATTAATCACAAAATGTCCACATTTTCTTAAAATAACCAGGGTGATTGTCATTTTTATATAAATAGGACTGAAGGAATTCTCCAGTGTAAATTTATGTTTATTGAACATTAAAATATTGGAACAGATCAGGTAAAGATGCTGGTGTTTACAGCAATGTCCTGTAAATAGGATATCTTCTTCTTCAGTGTTCCGAGCCATTGAGGTTCTTTGCTGCAGATACAATCCGTCTCCATTCGTCTCTCTGGTTGACCTTCTCTTGCCAGTCGTTGATTCCAAGTGCCTGTATGTCTGTATATATATTTTCTCTCCACTGTCTTTTTGGTCTACCACGGGGTCTACGGTAATTTATTTCCTGAGTGTAAGCGAGTTTTGTTTCCCTATTATCTTCCATTCTTTCTATATGCCCCAGCCACTGTAGTTTATTAGCCTTCATGATACCAGTAATTAGCGGGGACTTAAACAGATCATAAATGTCTTTGTTACTTCTTCTTTTCTACTCTCCACTTTGTGTATCCCTAATGGGTCCAAAGATGCGTCTTAAAACTTTGTTCTCAAAGGTTTATAACAAGGCTTCGTCTCCTTTCGTTGTACTTGAGGTTTCAGAGCCATACAGCACAACTGGTCTGATCAGTGTTTTGTATATTGTGATTTTAGTGTTACGAGATAGCGCATTTGATTTTAGTAGATGTTGTAGTGCATAGTATTTCCAGAATTGATTCTAGTTTGTATTTCTTCCCTTATGATGTTGGAGCAGTTGAAGATTGTACCCAGGTATTTGTATGTTTCCGTTCTTTTAATGGTCATATTATCTATTTGTATGTGGCCAGAGGTTTTAGCCATTCCTTCTCTTGAAATTACCATATATTCTGTCTTATCTTGGTTGATAACCAGCCCTATCTGTTGGGCTTTTTCCTTTAAGTGAGTCAATATTTCTAATGTCTTTTGTTCATTTTCCCCTATAATAATTATATCATCTGCATAACCAAGCAGCTTGGATGTTCCTCCAATATCACATTCCTCCTTTACCTTCCTTACAACTTTCTCTAGAGCCAGATTGAAGAGTAGCGGCGATAGTGCATCACCCTGTTTCAAGCCAGATGTTATTTGGAAAGGGTTTGATTTCCTGCCTTTATATGTTACTATATATTATAAGTATCTTCCATGCATAGTCTGGTCATGTTGATTAACTTCCTTGGTATTCCAAATTCCTGCATAGCATTCCATAGACTATTCCTATGGACACTATCATAAGCCTTTTTAAAATCCACAAACATCTTATGGAGATCTCTTTTATATTCCCAATTTGTCTCGGCTATTTGTCGTAAGATAAATATATGATCTATTGTTGATCTGTTTTGTCTAAAACCCGCCTGGTAGTAATATGTCTTCTGAATATGGTTTTAGTCTATTTAGTAATACTGCGGATAGTATCTTATAGCTTGTGGACAGTAGTGATATTAATCTATAATTTTCACATTGGAACTTATCTCCTTTCTTAAAGATAGGTATCAATAATAGTTAGTTAGTTAGTTGGTCGCGGTTCCAACTTCACAGTAATGGGTCGTCCTCATTATGCTCCGTTCCTGTGCCAGTGAATATCACATAAAACGCTCCCCACTGCGAAAAGTAGAAAAGACAGGAGTCTCGACAAACAACAGCCTGCACAGATACACTGTGCATAATGCTGCCGCCAGAATGTCAACACCATAGTCCCCCACGAAACATCCAGTTTATCTCTGATGGAATCGGCAGTCATTTTCCCATCTGGATGTTTCCTAGATGTTCACCCACGCAGTCCACGAAAATACAGTTCATCGTCGATGGCAGTGGCAGTCAACCAGAAGCCCAGCAGCCACGCATTTCTGCATAAGGCAAAAACTGGTCAACTCTGGGACATAGCCAGCTGCCATCGCTTCGAACATGCAGTCACGTTGCAAAAAACCTCGGGCAGATCCAAAAGCATTTCACATGAAACTCACAGCTCACAGTGTCGCGCCACGCACTCACTCAGTAGCAGGGCGACGGAACCATAGCCTTCTTAGTCGCCTCTTACGACATGCGTGGTAGGCTATAGTGCTGCTATTCTTTGCTTCCCTTATGGGCCCTGGCAACACACGGGAGAGGTATCAATAATGACTCTTTCTAGTCATGGGAAATAGGATATGCAACCCAAAAAAAATTTATATTGGTGGCCATTCTGAGTACTATTACTACTATTAATACCATGAAATAACACATATTTTAAAACAAAAGTATTTTCTTTGATTAGGTTTCATTGTCACAAACACAGTGATATATGCCTGATGGTTTCTAAGGGGTTGGTTTACAAACAAAAAAGGTGCAGTGATGTAAATATAAGTGTTTAAAAAAAGAAACAGTAATTAAGTGTCTGAACTCAACTTAATTTTAATGCCACATGTCATCATAGTGATCAAACAGGTATTTCACTATTCCCTCTTTCTTTGTTCACATTAAATGATTTGACAAACAAACATCTCGGCTTATAATCGATCTACAGACTTTAATAATGTTCGGAATATTAGTACTAATTTAATAATAGTTTTGTGAATTATTATAATATTAATTATTAATAGTAATACTTGCTTCAACTGTCAAACTGTAACAGCGAATCGAATATCATCACATATCCACCCAAACGTATAAGTTCAGAACTTCGGCCTGGCCTGTTTGTAATATAATCACACACAGATTACCACGTTCCGAATGATTTAATTCAAATCTGGTCACATGGTGGTGACACTGTGACGTCACTAACCAGGCTGGTATTTCATTGGCTAGCTAACTACAATGGACATCAGATTTCGAGCATGGCTGGCTGTTCACTTTCGTTTTGCAAAGTAGCCAGTTTGCATCTTAAAGCCAGATTAACTTACACTGGCAACACGACGGGGGAGGGGGGAGGTGTTGCTGACTTTGAACTCGAGCATAGTTCATATGCGCGCTACTACAATTATGATATGTTATGCTGTGTCGTCACTGCACATTTCCATGCGGGCCAGTTAGTTAGGTAGTTAGTTAGTTAGTTAGTTAGTTAGTTAGTTAGGTAGTTAGGTAGTTAGTTAGTTAGTTAGTTAGTTAGTTAGTTAGTTAGTTAGTTAGTCGACAGATCATCCTCATTGCACATCGAACCATTCAGTCCATAAGTGCTCGGATCCCCTCCTCAGCAAATCCCGCAGCGTGTAGCGGCTAAAGACACACGTTCTGTGTTGGTTTATCAATCTTCTTTGGCTTCCTGCGTAGTGTTCTTGTTTGGCCACCCCTCTTTTAATTTGCTGAATCAGCAGTCATCCCAAAGTATTTTTCATCCATCCATCCATCATGTGCCATGCCGGTAAGCGTGGGCGGTCATGTTCTGCCATCTCACTCGATCAACAGAGTCGTGGATCAGTTCCGTGTTTTTGTCTCGACCATGCCACAAGGCCAAGCCATCCAGATACTTGTTTCTAGGTCTTCCCCTTGGTCTGTTCCCCTCGATCTTACCAGTTGTCACCAAGTTCTCCAAATCATTTCTTCTCATAACATGCCCAAAAAATTGTGACTGTCTACGTCTAATGTCTCTGATCAGTTTACGATCTTCATTTGTTTCTTGAAGGACTTGTTCATTGGTCTTTCTGGCTGTCCATGGTATTCTTTGCATTTTCCTCAGAAACCACATTTCTACAGCCATCAGATGTTTTTCAGCCTGGCTGCTCATTGTCCAAGCTTCACATCCATATAAAAGTACAGGTTCTATGTAGCATCTCAACACTCTTTTTCTCGTTTCAATTGACATCTTTTTATTGGTCAGTATGTTTTTCATCTTGCTAAAGGCTACTTTTGCCATGGCGATTCTTGTTCTAATCTCTTCAAGGCATCTCCCATCAGATGTTATTACTGTTCCGAGGTAATTGTACCTATTCACTTGTTGAAGAATATTCCCATTTACTTGTATATTACACTGTGGTATTTCGTTCTTCTTAGTGACGACCATAATCTGTGTCTTTTTACAATTTAATTCTAACCCTTGTTGTTCACTGTGTGTAACAACCGCATCTACTAAATGTTGCAGGTCCTGTTCATTGTCTGCAATCAAGACTGTATCATCTGCATATCTAATGTTATTGATGCATCGTCCCCCAATGTTGATTCCTTCCATATTTTCAATATTTCTGAAAATATTTTCACTGTACAGGGAAAACAGATCTGGAGACATTACACATCCCTGTCTCACACCTCTCTTAATAGGCTGATATTGGCTTACTTCATTATCAACTCTTATGGCAGCTTGTTGTTTCCAATATATGTTTTTTACAAGTCTAAGGTCTTTCCCATCAATTTGTAGTTCTTCAAGCATCCTTATCATGTTGACATGTCTCACTTTATCAAAAGCCTTTGTGTAGTCAATGAAGCAAAGGTGTAGATCTTTGTTTACTTCTATAGAACGTTCGATTACGGTTCTCAGTATATACACAGCATTTACTGTACCCTTGCCTACTACAAACCCACATTGTTCTTCTCCTATTTCAGGTTGTATTTTCCTCCTAACTCTTTGCATGATAATTCTTAGCAAAATCTTCGTGATGTGACTCATTATACTAATTATACTAATTGTTCGATGTTGATCACATTCCAAGGCTCCTGATTTCTTTGGGATTGCAATAAATACAGAATTACATAACTCATGAGGTATGTTTCCAGTATCATATATTGTATTAAGCAGACTGGTAACTTTATCTATTCCATATTCTTCTAAAGCATTAATCATTTCTGTTGTGACGCTGTCTGGACCGGGGGTTTTGCCAGATTTCATATGATTAAGCGCATTCTGAACCTCCATTTTCAAAATTTTTCATCACTGTTCCCATAAAGCGGCCAGTCTTTACCCCCCGTTGCTACTACTAGCGAGTGTACTGGACTTACTCCTGCGTGTGATTTAGTTTTCCCTATTACCAGTTGCCACTGTCATCAGGCGAAATTAACGTCCCCGAGTCAAGGACAGTCTAAACTGTTCCTAAACAAATTCATAAAAATGGTGTGGTGCTCATAGAAGAAGAAGAAAGATGTAGAGATTATGGACACACTAGACAACGTACAAATTGAAACCTATAATAGTTACCATTCCGGAATTCAAACCTGTCACTTCCAAATGACGAGAGCTCCTGGCTGCAGGAACAAGTGTGTTTTGACGCACTATCAACTAGAACACTGCTATAAAGGTGTTGCATATCCTTTACATGACGTCACAGTTAATCCCATTATTTTTGGTTATTTGTGATTTCTTGGCAAGTTTACGTTCAGTAGTTTGCCATTACTTTCTGAACGACCTGTACGCATACCATTGTATTAAAACCAACGCAATGTGGCCTGCTTCCAAATCGCCTACAGCTGTGTTTTGAACGCGGTATGCGGGATTATGAATTGCGCTTGTAACTCCTTCTCTACAAAGCTGGTAGCGCCAGGTCTATCATCTACCTGAACCTACAACAATGGAATATGGGCAGAATTCTATCTAAGCATTGAAGCAACACCACAGATCTCAGAATGTTATATTAATCCAGTATGGTTCAAATACCAAACACATCAAGCGGTAATGGCGCCATCGCCTTTTTTTCCCCCCGTCATTGGCACTTGCGAGCGCTATCAAGACAAGTCACCTGAACAAGTCATGGAGCCTGATACGGGGGAAAATGGCACGTCGCAAGAACACCAAAAGACGCATGGCAACCAAGATATGCAGCGTGGCAGCCGACAAGAAGTCGAGCGGAGAGAATCTACCTGCGAGCTGCAGCAAACAACAAGAACCTCAAGCAACCTCTAACGAAGCTACCACGAGGAAGGACGACGACAACCCACCACAAGCAAGAGCCAAACCTACTGAGAAGCAGAGGGAGGAGAAAGACACTAGAGTCGGAAATACTGACTCGCCGACAAGCAAGTGGGTCGCTTAAAAAAAGCAAGTGGGTTGTCAGACGTATCCAAGTGGAACTATCAGACGAAGAAATCCTGAAGCAGCTACGAGAAGAGAATCTTCACATCCGATTCTTGAAGGCGGAGCGGCTCTTCGCCTACTCCAAGATACCTACAACCTTGGCAGTGGTGGCGACGGAGGGCAGCGAAATGCCGACCACAGTATCAATCAACAAGAAAAGACAGCCAGAGAGGTTCATCCCAAGGGTCGATCAATGTTCCAGGTGCCAGAGGGCCGGCCACAGCAGAGCAACATGTCGCAGTAAGGCGGAAATTTGCCGGTAAAGCACCGATCGCAACGCCTTCAACCTTCAAGGAGTATCCGCTGGCCAAGCTGGACACGGACTTCCGAGCACCCAACAACAAAATAAAGTGCGCCAACTGCATGGGCAAGCATGGAGCAAGATATTTGGGCTGCCCGTACCTTCAAAGACATAGAGACGTCTTAAAGTTCGCCATCACCATAGAGACTCCATATATGAACGCAATGCGGAGGTGCGAGACAGCCACGGGCATCTCACAAACAGAAAAAGCTCAACTGCAAGACCAGATAGATGAGCTAAAGAGGCAAATCAAGCTGCTTCAGACGCCGGCACCAACCAGCGACAATGAAAAGCTTCTTGCTGAGATAAAGGAGATCCAGCAGAACATCACGCAAGAAGTGGAACATATGGCACTGATAAAGAAGGAGAATGAAGAAATCCTGCAAATAATTAAATCAGAGCGAGAGCTGCAAAAAGCTGAAATGGAACTTTTCCAAAACAAATCAACAGAAGCCATACAAGAAATCACAGAGAAACCGCAAGATGAAAACCAAGAGACCGAGCCGTAATCGCAAGCGAAAGCCAGCAGCCCAACCACGACAGCCGAGACATTCAAGGAGAAGCCAATATCCCGCCAGACATCCGAAGAAAACCGAGATGAGTACCCTGCCGACGGCATATAGGACGCCCCGCTGCCGCCAGTATTTACCGATGAAGAAATCGCAGAGATAAAACGGATACACGAACTCAGGTGCAAGGAATATAGGAGGCGCATGAAAAAAAAAGGCAAAGAAGTATAAGAAACACAAGCGGAAACCAATGCCCTGCCGTACCGCTGAAGAACCAGATTTATGGCAGGATGACGAACACCCATGGCAATTCTTCTACTTCTTCGTTCATCCGGAGTTTTTTTTTTTTCGGATGTGATTGCGTTGTGCCTGTTTACAGCAGAGCTGCGTTCTTGCGCCGTTAGGCCGACACATCCGACTTCTGCGGGCATTTGTTGACCGGGTTAACCTTCCCGGGGTGGCAATTCTATATAGATGACGGAGAGATCGTCCCATGGCTGACAACAGAGGAAGCAATTGAAAGACAGCAAGAACTCAAGCGCGAAAGTGAAAAAGGCGCAAGGAGGAATATCACATTGAAAAGCTTCTACAGACAGTACACAGAAAAGGAGGCAAAAATACCAAATAAAAAGTCCTTATAAGGACAGCAACCAGTAAAGCCAGACGAGCCAGGAGCTTTCACTAGCAACAATTAAAGAAACCACCAGAGGAGACGGGAACAAAGGACAGCCGCCGACCTCTCCTTCCCCCCCCCCCCCCCCCAGTTAACGTCACAGACACAAAAGCCGATATAACCAGTCCGAGGTAGTACCAACAAGTAAGAGCGCACAAGACAAGAATCAGGGGGAATAAACACACAAAAATCACAGACCTCAACAATAACCACAGCTGAAAGAAGCAGGTTGAACGAGGCCGAATTTGAAATTTTTGTTTTTAAAGCAAGCCAGCAAGCGGTAATGGTGTGTCTCCACTGATAACGAACATATTAAGAAGAGACATGACTGTTCGGTTCCTATGTGATAAAACACAGGAATATCAATTGGGGAACCCATTTGGGCCGCTACGTGACTAAAACATGCTTAAGGTAGCTAGAACCTGATGTGGATATGTGAAGTACAAGAACCATGAAATTGTTTAGGCCTGAGTGCCCGGGGGACAATCTTTAGACCTGAGTGAGCGGGGGAATAGGCGGCCCAGTATTTCCCTTGCGTAAGAAAAGCTCAATGCAGGAATCGAACCCTCGTCCGACCGGCTCATGTTATTGTCAGCGTAACGTCCAACCCATTACAACAACGCACTCTTTCAATTGTATGAGCGACTATTAAAGTCTCCGAAAATTGTGCATTTTGTGTCATTAATGTCCTTACTTTAAGGTGTTAAATCTGTATATGCTGAATATTTGACTGTTTCGTCAAGCCTATAGTTCAGTACATTCGATTTTGACAAGCATTTTTGCTGAGTTGCTGTCACTGGAATCTGATGGTGCCCTTTCTACTTACAAGGCCATAAGCAGATATATGTCTCACTTCGTCTAGTTCCTCTCTATGCCTTGATCGGTCCGATATGGGAGTCCTTCTAATCGATATTGTTCTTGGGATCATCAATGGGACACACAAGCAAATCTAGGCCTATCACTTCAAGAAGGCGACATAGCGGAGGGGTGAAGCAGATTTAAACCATACATTTATCGGTTATTATCATGACGGGGAGGATGATATTCTATCCCCGTATGGTTGATGTCTTTTGGTCCACATCTACCGTTCCGTGTGAATGGGGTTAGAGACATTACGTCTTTGACAGTCAGTGAAGTTTGTTGTCCAGTCTGCATTTAGTGAATGTAGCATATCCTTTACTTTATAATATTCTTCTTCTTTCGTTTCCTTCTTTATATCTAACTGTTTCTTTGTCTCCCCCCCCCCCCCCCGCTGAAAGATCTGCTTCTTTGTTGACATGGTTGGTTGATTTGCTAGATGCGACTCCTCTGGAAGACTATGCATTTTAACTCTTCGGTTTTGAGCCGTGAACAGTGCTTGCATCTTTCTGAGAAGTTAGTGCAGACTGTTCTCTTGACCCGGTATTAAAGCACTTCTATGGAGACTGCCAGCGCTCTCATTCCCCTCTCTGGGCTCAGAAACCAGTAGGACATACAAAGGTGGTACTGGAACTTCGTATCTGCGGAGAGGCATATTAGGATGTAACCATGTTATAATTCAGAGCATGACACACGGATTGGATGAGATTAGGCCTAATGTGGTAATATTTCCTCTATGGGTTTTAGATATTTCATTGTTAAAACTCGAACCCATTCCAGTTGGGATTGTTGTAGACATAAAGCGATAGATTGGGCTTAAAATTCACAAGATATCTGAGCCACTTTATTTATTATAGCAGCATAGATCCAGTTCTGTTAATGGTACAAATGAGAAATTTAAAAAAAAAAAAATGCTAAGGGGCCCTTTTTATACCATGAGGCATTTTGGGCATATGATAATAGTATAGTCCCATATTCTTCGACAGTCGATGGGTGTAGTGATCAAAATCATGACACACACCTTTAATTTGTCGGTACCCATTTTAGGCTAGGTCAGTTTGGAAGCCCGTCTGATTGAAAAAGATATCTGCCTCGATGGGGATTTGAAGACAAGACGAACGAACGAACGAACGAAAATCTTTATTTTCAAAGGGTTAAGAATTGGGCACGTAGGCCCGTCCGACATTCTTCCCTATTTCCTCTCATACATTCTTTCATTCAACATCTCTTATGAAGCAATTCTTTGACAACAAAAGAACAATAAGCATTAAAACGCATGAAAAATAATCAATAATAATACATGACTTGTTGAGGCAATGTTTAACACAGGCATCATAAATATCCAAGGTGGGTGTAACGTGCCATACATATAGGAATGTTTTTTTTTTTTTTTGCTAGTTGTCGTTCAAGATAATTTACCATTATTATTGTCTTTGTTGCTGTTTCTTTTTTTTTTAAGGGGGCATGTAGTCTACCCTGAGGTAGTGTTCAAACAGGTTCCGGCTGTATGTATATTGATTGGTGGTGTCTTTGATTTATTGTGGAAGATTGTTCCACAACTGAGTGGCAGAGTATGTTTTATATGTCTATCCGGGTTCCAAATGTTGCTGTATGTAGCCGAGGCGCGGTGTTGGGGGGAGCGCCCAACATTGCTCAAATACCTCAATGGCTCGTGAATACATAACCTATGCAGCAAAAGTCCAACTCCTGGCCTTCACGTGGCGGACCTGTTTAAACTAACAGGAGAAGGGGCGACGGCGAGTCTCTGGCGCCGGAAAATAACCAGTATGCTCTAGATGTGTATGCACGTACATGCATGCGCAGACAAGTGTGTGCGCGTGTACACATCTACACTCGAGTGAGACCACAGTCTGCTCTAGCAAAGAAAGGTGCTGAAGACGGAGGCAACCAGCCAAGAGGCGCACCACAGAAATCAGGATGCCACGCAATCACGCAAAATGGAATATGTCGACTACTGCTAATCGTTATGGTGCTCGCCCTGCTTTGGACCCCCAGGCAGGTGCAGTGCCGGGCCCTATGTCTCGAAAGGGTCCAACCCCAACTACTGGAGGTCCTTCTCAGATGTCCTGTGGAGCCAGGGGACATGAGAATAGGATGACTGGCCATACTAAACGAAGACTTAAAATAATGCACTGGAATGCGGAGGGAGTCAGCAACAAAAAAATAGAATTAGAAAAAATCTTGGACCAAGAAAAAGTAAGCATATGTTGCTTGCAAGAAACTCACCTCAATGAAAATATAGCCTTCAAAATCAGAGGCTACCAGTGTTACCGATCTGACCGAAAGAACAGGCGAAAAGGTGGGATACTGACCCTTGTAAGAAATAACATCATGGCTTCCCAAATCAAAGTCTACATGGAAGGGGCTGAGTATCAGACACTTAAACTTAAGACAGGTAATACAGATCTACATCTGATCAATTACTACTGTCCAAGTGACCGCCCACAGGCACTGGACACTCTACCACTAAAAGAAAAAATGATTGTGTGTGGCGATTTCAACAGCCACTCGCAGAGCTGGGGCTATGATCACATGGACCAGAGAGGAGAGAGACTGGAAGACTGGCAGGATGAGAATAGATTCATGTTGATTAACAAGCCGTCCGACCCACATACTTTCTACTCGAGATCATGGCACTCTACAACTACACCTGACCTGGCTTTTCATTCACCAGACCTGGAGTGGAACATTACACGAACTGTTGGGAAACAACTTGGTGGCAGTGACCATCGGCCAGTCTTTCTAACCGTAGAAAATGAGCTTGTAAGTGAAAGCAGCACCCTCTCGAGGTGGAACTACAAGAAAGCAGACTGGGCAATGTACAAGCATCGCACCAGCATACTGGTTAGAAACCTGAACACTGAGAAAGACATAAATAAAGTAGTTGAAGAGTTTGGGAAATGCATACTACAGGCAGCGCGAGAAACAGTACCAAGAGGAGCCCGTAAACAATATAAACCCTACTGGAGTAGTGAACTGGAACAGTTGCATAATGATGTTGAAGTGTGTAGAAAGCAAGCAGAGGCCACACCCAGCCAAGAGCACCACAATAAATTCCAACATGCAAAAGCCAAATTTCAAAGGGCCAAGCTGCAGGCTAGACGGAAAAGCTGGCAGGAGAAAACGGAGTCTCTGAACTTTGAAAGAGACACAAGGAAATTGTGGAAGCTAATAAAACAGCTTAATGACGAGGGCACAGGGAGAAACTCAAAAATTGCACTACATAAAGATGGAAAAATCTTAACAAGAAAGCAAGCAGCTGACCATTTTGCGGACTCGTTCGCACAAGATAGCAATATCAAAATTAGTCCAGAGAAACAACAAGAGATTCGAGAGAAACGACAACATACAGGACAGAAGGAAATAGTACATGAGGTTCTGGAGGCACCCATCACAATCAGCGAACTGGAGCTAGCCATATCAAAACTGAAAATGAGAAAGTCACCAGGAGCTGATGGTATCTCCAATGAAATGATCAGGAACCTAGGAACAGAGGCAAAAACAAAGCTGTTGCAGATCTTCAATAACAGCTGGACCTTAGGCAGTGTTCCACAAGCCTGGAGAGAAGCAATCATGATACCCCTCCTAAAATCAGGGAAAGATGGTTCCATTGCCTCTAGCTACAGACCAATTAGCCTCACCAGCTGTCTCTGTAAAACACTGGAGCGCATCATCAATCACAGACTGCAGTGGTACATTGAAAGTAAAAACATCCTTGTGCCACAGCAGGCTGGCTTTAGGCAGTGCTACTCTACGGAAGATCAGACAACCTACCTCTCTCAAGAAATTGAGGATGCATTCCAAGAGAAGAAGCTGGTGCTTGCGGCATGGATAGATCTGAAGAAAGCCTTTGACAAAGTCTGGAAAGAAGGTCTGATGAAGAAACTGAGAAACTGCAAAGTCAATGGAAGAATGTACAAATGGGTGAAAGCATACTTGCACAACAGAAGAGCCCGAGTACAGATAGACGGACTCAAGAGCAAGAAAGTACTACTGCGTCACGGTGTCGCCCAGGGCGGAGTCTTGTCCCCCACACTTTTCCTAATCTTCATCAATGATCTTGTTGCTCACCTACCGCATGGAATTAAAGCGGCAATGTACGCCGATGACCTGGTTCTATGGAGCACAAATGAATATGCATCAGTGGCCACCAGATTGCTACAAAGAGCTGTAGATACATTTGCTGCATGGGCAAATAGATGGTGTGTCAGCATAAACACTGACAAGTGCAGCACCACCCTATTTACCCTCTCTCCAAAACAAAAGGCAGGGATCATCCAGATAAATGGAACACCCCTAAGAGAAGATAAAGAACCAACATACCTTGGAGTAACATTTGATGGCAAGCTGACATGGAGAAAGCACATCAACAAAGCAGTAGCAAAAGCCAGAAGGAAAATAGCCATCCTGAGAAAGCTAAGTGGAACCACATGGGGAGCCAGTACGAAAATACTTAGCAAAGTTTACCAACAGAGCATACGACCACACCTGGAATATGGGTCAACTGCGTGGTGTTCAGCATCAAATACCACACTACAAGAGCTGGACAAGGTGCAAAATCAAGCACTTAGAGTCACCACAGGAGGGATGAGATCAACCCCTATAGTGGAAATTGAGAAGATGGGGAGGACACAGGCACTGAGTGAGCGCAGAGAGACGAAAACGCTAATACAAGCAGAAAAGTTCCTCAGCTTGCCAGGCCACCCTATGAAGAACAGATTTGAAAACCTAGCTATGGGGCGGTTGAAAAGAAGTAGTTTTATCCACCAGGCCAAACGACTCTGCAGAGAAACCACTGATCTGCCCACAGTTGGTATCCCCCTAACAACTATTCCAGAGCGAACTCCATGGAAAGATGAGCATAGACTATCGTTACAAATCCAGACAAAAGTGAGAGGAATATTTGACAAGGAAGAACAGAACAGTGTGCAGCGCAGAACAGCCACTCTCAGCTTCCTTGATGAAGAATACCCACAGGACCTCTGGATCCGAGTCTACACAGATGGGTCAGCACAAAATGCTGTTCGAAATGGAGGAGCGGGAGTGTACATAGAATACCCAAATAATACTAGGGACACAGCCAGAGTACCGACAGGAAAGTACTGCCATAACTATGATGCCGAAATTGAGGCAATCAAGATAGCAACAGAGAAATTACTAAATAACAGCAATGGTACACAACCTGTGGTGCTACTAACAGATGCAAAATCAGTACTCGAGGCGCTCCTCTCTGGGAAATTGCCAGTACTAAGGACACTACTTTCTGAGCTTAGCAGTCAGCATAAAGTCACCATACAGTGGATACCATCCCACTGTGGAGTACCCGGAAACGACAGAGCTGATCAATTGGCTAAGGAAGGAGCCAAAGAGGAACAGCCTGATGTGCCCGTTACATACCACCAAAAGAAAAGAATGATCAAATCAGTCAGAAAGCCACCAAAACCTGCTCAAGATGACTACCACATTATGGACAGACCAGAACAAGTCATTATTCTGCGCCTCAGAACAGGACACAATAGATTACGCAACCACATGTATACAAAATTCAAGATTGGTGAAACAGCCATGTGCACATGTGGATTGGCGTCGCAGACAGCAGAGCACATACTCCAAGACTGCCCAAAATATAACATATCTAGGCAAACCTTCTGGCCTAGAGAGACGACAGTGGAAGATAAACTCTATGGACCACTGTGTGAACTGAAAAAAACAGTTCAATTCATGCAAGAGACGACATTGCAGATATAGACATATTTCAAGCGAACGAAAGAAGAAGAAGAATATGTCTATCCTAGGTTTAGGGACATGAAGTATATTTAGTCGTTCGCTATGTCTTACATTATATTTAAACAATGGCCAAAGGCAGCTCGGGGCATTTTGAAATAGGATTTTGTGAAATAGTTTAGCCTTATTAAAAAGTAGGCATTTGTGGAGTGGCAGTAACTGAAGACGTTCATGTAGGTTAGAAGTGTCTGTAAGCTTATCACCATTGATTTAACGCACTGCCCTTTTCTGGAGTGAATAAAGGCGTTTTGTTATTGATTTGGAGCATCCATCCCAGATTGTAGAGCAATAATCTTGATGTGTTTGTATGTGGGAAGTATAGAATATCTTTCTTATGTTTTCGTCGAGGAAATTTTTAATTTTGGCAAGTTGGTATACTTTTTTGGCTATTTGCTTAACTAAAGCATGAACATGGGAATTAAAGGATAGATTTGGATCTATGATAAGACCCAGTGCCTTGTGCCATGCTATATCTTGGGATGTAGAATGAATTCCAAAAGAACTGTGCAAATAACTCAATTCGGCTCGAACGCAACAGCAGATGAAAAGCTGAACCAACAAAATTGACGAAGTCCAGACAATTACCTTTTACAGTGATGACGCCGTTTAATGTTGCAGCATACTGGCTTGCTAACAAGAATAAACAATAATTAAATGCTTACGTAACCCGCCCTGTCCAGGTTGGGCCATAAGAATAACATTTAAGATTACTGATTGTTGCTAAGCCATCCCTGTTCGAAGATCAATAATGTCCTTGTTCATCCTCACGGAAACCTGTCAATCCGCTAAGTGTCCTTTGTGCCGCTTCGCAGACGTCTAGTTTTCTGGTGTCTGCCTGCTTAATTATTCGTGGCCATAATAAGTGTTGCTTCTACAGATTGTTCCTTCCATTTTCCAAGCATTCATTCAGCCACTGAAGCGCCATAAAGCCAATATTTGACCTATGGTAGCAGAATTAACATGAGCTGCCGTCTTGTTGACACTCCTAAGTAGTCTGTTGTTTCTATTGACATTCCCGTGTGACGATTCTATGTTGTCACGTCATTTCCTTCGCATTACTAGCGTTTCTGTTCTAGGATTCTTTACTCTATCTAATTTACGTCATTCTATCGCACTTGCTCCTTGGCACCTTGTGCTCGGTTACTCTTTCTATAGGCGTGCTACCAATGTGCAGCTGAAGAGTTCTCTGTGAGTTTAGAGTTTAGAGTACGAAGTCTTTGCCTGGTTCCTATTAACATAGATTTTGTTTTAGAAATGTTAATTTGCACGCAGTTTGCATGACGCCAGTTAACTACACTATTTATTTCCTGTTGCAAGGATAATTCTAGCACATTACGATCAATAGCGTTTGTATTAATTGTATACACTGTGCAGTCATCTGCAAATAGATCGCAGGACGATGACAAATATAAGTTATAAGGGAAGATCGTTTATATAAATGGCAAATAACAGAGGGCCAAGTATAGACTCCTGAGGTACTCCAGTATTAATGGTAATTACTAATACTAATGGCTTGGGATAGAGATTTATTGTGTGATACAACTTGTTTTCTGTCTAATAAAAATGAGTTTATTAATGACTACCAGGCTAGCAGAAAAACACGCTAGTGATTACGCTCCCACGACTCCTGGTACCATCGGTATTTGAACTATTTGTATGCTGTCTCTTCTAGTGAAGCCTTCAGTTTTTCTTCATGTCATTGCAAGTGTGGCGATATGCCTTTCTTACAATGTAGATAACACTAATGTATGGCACTGATGGAAGAATGTTGGTTGATGTGAAAGATTTATCATTTGTGGCTTGCCTTCTTTAATAATATGTAGAGGCTCGACTACAAACGTTCGTTAACTGATGCCTGCGCAAAACAGAAGGAATAAAATGGTATGACAGAACTATCAATTTGAAGCTTATGGAGAGAGCTAGACAAATTCTAGTGAACCAAGAGGTAAAGAAAAGATGCCTGAGTTGGATAGGACATACATTGAGAAAACTAGAAAGTCCTTTGTCTGGAATCCAAAGGGTAAAAGAAATAGAGGCTGCGCTAAAAACACACGGAGAAAGAAATAGAAACAGAAATGATTAAAATGGGTAGGGTATGGACAGAGCTGCATGAGATAACTAAGGACAGGAATTGGGATGTGGAATTGACTGAGAGTCTATGCATCAATGGAGGGTTAAAGAGTGAAAGAATAAGAAGAGGTTTGAAAAGTAGAAGTTGGTTGGTGAAACCTCTGGAAGAAGTCAGACGCACTGACGTTCAGGTAATGTGAACCTTGAAAAGGGCTTTCATCTATTAGAGGTTGTAGACAATTTGTCTCCACGAAGACCATGTTGTAGAACTTTCCTTCCCCTCTACAAGCTCAGACTCTTACGTGATGTACAACTCTGGTACTGGAACCTCACATCTTCCCCTCTACAAGCTCAGACTCTTACGTGATGTACAACTCTGGTACTGGAACCTCACATCTTCCCCTCTACAAGCTCAGACTCTTGCGTGATGTACAACTCTGGTACTGGAACCTCACATCTTCCCCTCTACAAGCTCAGACTCTTACGTGATAGTACTGGAACGTCACATTTGCATGGTGGCATGTTGAGATGTTACCAGATCATGATTTACCACAGCACATACAGACTGGCTAAGATTAAGCTTAGGTTGGTAGATTACTTCTTGTCATTTCCACACACAGCTTGCATTTTGCATACTTTCACTTTTCCCAAATGATAGCCAGTTTTTATACTTCAGCTTATCTAGCCACTTTATGCTGACCGCACCACCCATCTGGGGCTGACTGATATATAAAATATGGACATGTCACCATATACACAACGTGCCTTATGATGTGTAAACGGGTCTTTTACTTTTTATACTTTATCTAGCCACTTGTAGTCTTAATTATGATACAGGGTGCTACTCAATCAGCCTCTCACTCACCTCCAACATGTGAACAGTGGAGAATTGGTCAATCATAAGCTTGTTGTTTACTAGAGAGATGAGACACATTTTAACATATGATGGTTGCCAAAACAATCTCTAACAGCCAGAGATTGTTTTGTATGTCCTAGTTACAGTGTGCATAAGTCCACATTTTTTTTTCCATTTTCCCCAAGTTTTTCACAACTGTGATACTCTAAAATACCGTTCCTGGTATGTTACCAGTATCAAGGTCCACTACAGCCCCTGGTGACACTAATAGTTAACTGTATTAAAGTTGTATTAGGTCTCTGCTTATTTGTGTACACACACAAAAAAAGTATGTTTTCAGTGTCGCAACTGAACAAGATCCTGGATGGCTGTGCTCCAAGTTTTTTATCCAAATAGTGCTAATGATACTTCCATCCATCATGTGCCATGCCGATAAGCGTAGTCGGACATGTTCTGCCATCTCACTCGATCATGAGAGTCGTGGATCAGCTCTGTGTTCCTGTCTCGACCATGCCACGTGGCCAAGCCATCCAGGTATTTACTTCTTGGTCTTCCTCTTGGTCTCTTCCCTTCGATCTTGCCAGTTGTCACCAAGTTCTCCAAAGTATTTCTTCTCATAACATGCCAAAAAATTTGGACAGTCTACGTCTAATGACTCTAATCAGTTTACGATCTTCATTTGTTTCTTGAAGGACTTGTTCATTGGTTTTTCTGTCTGTCCATGGTATTCTTTGCATTTTCCTCAGAAACCACATTTCCACAGCCATCAGATGTTTTTCTAATGGTTCTTAGCTCTTTTATATTTTTTTTCTTGCTTGGCCTCAATAAACATTTCGTCACTCAAAATATATAAATGCTTACACTTTCATAAAGGTTAACATAATACATTATGTCAGCTTTTATTTTAATAACTACATTTCAGGAACAGATATTTCATATAATGTACAACCACTAAAAACATATTACAGCAAAACTGGTATCAATCATTTGCATTCAATATGTAACTAGCTAGTTTAAAAAAAAAAAATTACATTTGCAAATATTTCACAAATTAAAGATATACTAGCCTTTCTGATAATAATTAATGCAATTTTAACAATGAACATTAAATAACTTAATGAAAATAAAATAATCTTAGCAGGTTCGCATGGTCGAATGGATAAGAACACATGTTCCTAAACATCTGGTGGGATGATGCTGAGGTTAGCGGTTAAACCCCATACACTGGACAGCTGGACTAAAATGTTGACACATCGTCCTTGACTTGGGGACGTTAATTACAAGTACCTCTGAAGTCGGAGTGGGTTTACCTGATGATGAGGGAAACTATTAATAGGGAAAGCTAATCTACACCCAAAATTAAATCCATCACTACTATAAATAGTGTTATGGACTACGCTTGAGTTCAAAGCGAGCGAGCGCAAAAAAACAAAAAAGTTCTCTGTAACAACAAATATAGGCTATACATATAGTAGACATTTTATACAGTTTACATCTAGCTCATCAACCAGGCATGTCATCAATTATTAATGTAGCTGATCTAGAAATATCTGCTATGGCACCAGTATCCATTGATGCCAGTCACATCATTTTAGTGTTACTTTTTTTTGTTTTTCAAATGTCTCTACATGGGGTTTCTTGTCCTAAGGAAAGACAAAAAACAAACACTTGCTGAGCATATTTAATTAGTGAGATCATAAATACTCATAGTGCCAAAACTCTACAATAATTCATCATTTTTGTCTATGAAGACTACCACAGATTTGCATAATTTCAATATGCCAGCAATGTCAGTTACCAGTTAGCACCAATCACACATCACTAAGGTTTAAGTTTCAGTTTCTTTAAATAAGACAAGACACTCAGTAATGCCTGTACAATTCAGTTGAACACACTTTACATACTGTCATTACTGCCGATAATACCTTGCAGTGTAGGATTGTGCAAAGGAGGAGGAGGAGGGGTGTGTGTGTGTGTGTGTGTGTGTGTGCGTGTGTGTGCATGTGTGTTGTTGTTGTTGTCTTGAGCCTGAGGAATTAAAGGCTTCTGGTGAAGTTGCCATGAACTGTGCAAGTTAGGTTTTTCTTGCTGCCCCTGACAGAAAAAAATCCATCACTTTACCAAGGATTCTAATGGGAGCCTGGCCTTCTAGCCACTCTGCCATATCCTCCTCACACTTTATAACAAACCACCATTATCCTGTAACGAGTACAATATTGAGCGAAGGGATCTAAGAGACTACTTAGTCAAAACCAAGACTCCAATGACAATGACGGAGTGCCTGCGCACAAACAGCAACCCAGTAATACAGCGGCTGCTCAGACAGTTCATATGCAGAACAGGGAAGGCCATATAACTTTTCTATCTTCTTTTTTATATTTAAAAAAAAACACAAATCTCTCTATATATAGTATATATATTTAACATACAAAAAAACCTGTTTAGTATCTGTTCGTACTTTTTCGTCTGTTTTGTGTGTGCGTGTTTTTCTTTGAACATCCATCTATCTCGCCGGGGATGGATGTCCTGAGAGGGACAGTTGAGTGTGGCGGGGTGAGTGGCAGAATGGTGGGGTAGCCCTTCCAGAAGGGCTCCTGAACAGGGCTGACAGGGAGATCCGGTCGTCTTGTTGTTGCACCAACCCATACACCAGTGATGAAAACGAGAAAGCGAACATAAAGGAGTACGGGCGGCTGACCGGGGGCACAACTTGAGACTGCACTTGCCTACATTGAGTCCTTATGAGGACTGGACATGACAGGGACCAGCCCCGGTGAGGACAACACAAGAAACAACCAGCACATAATAGTACTAATAGAGTAAGAAACCAACAAACGAAAGACGGCGGAACCTAGTAGGCCCAACCAAGGACCAGTCTTCATCAAGACCAACATAAGACAGAAAGGAAACTACCAGGTAGCACAAAAATAGCCTTATCCGACAAACAGAGCGGAACCAATAAAACAGTATGAATTAAGACTAACAGTCCACACAACCAGTATGGATTAGGACTAACAGTCCACACAACCACGGATCTCAACAATAACCAAAGCTGAGGCGGCAGGTTGAACGAGACCGAATTTGGAATTTTTGTTTTGAAAATTGGAATTGGAATTCTTGCAAGTCCTTTGCTGAACATTGCTCTTGATCCTTCACTGGCATCCCTGTCATGCATTTTCATGCTCAGGCTGTCTTTAATGATCTGTGCCCACTGTTGTGTTGGTTAAACCTGTTTCTGCTTCCAGGAACCACGCCTTCAATCATTGTTCTTACTAAATTACAGATGTACAATATGGCCAAATTATTTCAGTTTCTAAACCTTGATAGTATTTTTGAGCCAGTTTTCTTCAATGTTCACATCTGGTAGAATTTCTTATTCTTGTCATAGAATGCCACGATTTCACCAGAATGACTCTCATACCACAAGAAAGTTTTCAAGGAGGATTGACATATAGAGGAATAACAATATACTACCAATGACAGGTAGGACAGGACATCTTGGAGTGGTTCGGTTGAGAGTCTATGTCCCAATAGGGTATAAAGAGCTAAACAAGAACAGAAGTAGACACACATAAACAATACTGAAAAGTATCCACTGGTCTTCATGTTATTAATAAAAGTTTTGTCATCGCAAATTCCGTCGATTTATGATTTGTGATCTTGTTTTTGTAAATCTAACCTTTTCTGCTTTCTGGTTGTCCCTGTATCTTTTGCAAATTATCAACGACGACTCTGTCATAGAATGCCACGATTCCACCAGAATGACTCTCATACCCCAAGAAAATATTCAAAGAAAGATAGACAAATAAAGGAGAAATGAGCAAAGGGATGACAATGTACTCCCAGCCTTTAAAAATCTATGAAGTCATTTTGCGTGCCACCACACAAAGCAACCACAGGCAAAGTTTCTACGCATGAGCGTCTTATAGCAGATCTAACGGATTTGATGTTCACCTATAGAGTAAAGAGACATAAAGGTGTCAAAGCCTGCTCGATAAGAATCCCCGGGTTAAACACATTGTCAGAATGACTGGGGATGGCCAAAGGTCACAGGTGTGAAATGGCCAGTCGCTCAGGGAGAATTTATGACGGTCTGAACCTCACTAGGTGTGAACTGAAACAGCTGGTTTATGAAACCATCTGCCCTACCACCTACAGGCCAAACACAGAGTGAGGAGAGGAAACGGTGGCAAATAGATCAGAATAATTAAGAAGGGGTCCTATAAGGTTCCTATGAGATGCAAGAACACAGTACAAAGTGACCAAAATAATGTTTGAGGTGGGAAATAAACAGAGCAGTAACAAACAGAATGTCTCAAGAGGAGGATAAAAGGAGAATGGAGAAAGGAGGAATGAGAGAGAGAGAGAGACTGAGTGAGAGAGCGAGAGCGAGATGAGGAACAGAACAGTGATAAAGAGAATGTTTCAGGTGGGAACAAAACAGATTCATAGGGAAAAATGCTAAAGAGTTATACTATATATTGAGATAACCAATACCATAAAACCTGGAAACATGTGACAGATGCTGCAAGAACATAATAACAGAGATAAAAGTAGTGCAGCTGAAAATGGAACTAGACTGGCTCAGTTAGATGAGTGGAAATAGTTTTTAAACCAACAGAAGCCAAGCAGCAAAAGGAAACAGGAAATAATGCAAGCAGCCATGAAGAAACAACCAACAGAAATAACAATAAGAAAATCTGTGCTCACAAACACAGAAATAACCATAAGAATAACAGCAAGTTACCAAAACTATAACCAATTAACAATCACATAGGTTGAACTGAGACAAGGCCACTTCTTAGAGAGCAGAATGAAGGAATACCAAATCTTTGTGCATTTGTATTTTTCTAGACAGGTGTCTGATTTGTTAACTCTTGATATTAATCTTACTTCAGTTTCCAAATTCATCATCATCATGTGCTATGCATAAAAAGCCTCAGTGGTCATCATTCGCCATATCACAGAATCACCAGAATCTTAGATCATGCCTGTCTATTTGTCCTGATTATGCCATGTAGCCAAGCTTTCTCTGTCTTCTCTTTGCTCTTTTGTCATCAAGATTTCAAGTTTATTTCTCTTCATAATATAGCGAAAAAATATTCACTGAGTATAACTTCTCTAATCAATTTAGGGTTTTCATTTGTTCCTTGAAAGGTCTCATTTGTTTTTCTGTCACTCCATGGTATTCTTTGTATATGCCTCATAAACCACTTCCATTAGATATTTCTCAGTTTGTCTACTTATTGTCCGTTTCACAAGCATACAACAGTGTTTGTTGTATATAGCATGGTAACTCTTCTCACTGCAGATGACAGCTTTTTATTTGTGAGTGTATTTTCCATGTTAAGTTTATCAAACATAGAAAATTCAATTCTAACGCTAAATCAGTACTGCTGTTTAGATCAGAAACATGGAGAATGATTAAAATGACTACAAATAAACTGCAAACATTCATTAATCTGTAACTGTGCAGAACAGGAAGAATAAAATGGTATGACACAATCACCAATGTGGAGCTCATGAAGAGAACTAGACAAATGCAAGAGGTGAAGAAAAGATGCTGGTGTTGGATAAGGATATACAATGAAAGAACCTGAGAATAGTATAATTGGAAAGACCTATGGAATCCACACAGTACTACAACACATGTAGAAGAGAAATAGAAACATAAATGAATATGGGGAGGACATGGAATGGGGCTGCATGGGATACCTAGGAAAGGATATATGGGTTATAAATGGCAAAAGAAGAAGAAGTTTTCCCTCTCACAAAAAGCATGGAAAATGGCATTTTACTTTGGTATTTTTGTTCTATTTAAACTTATTACACATTTACAACTGCAGTGATTACATTTGTCTCCCTCTTATACGTGTCATTTTGTCTCTGGTTACATTAACTCATATGTAACTCTGCCCAAGGATGATCCATCTCTATGCCTTCTTTTGGAAGATGATAAATGCTAATGGAACTCATTTTGGACATACTCCACAGAAAAATTAGGGAAATAAGGAACATATTTTACCTCTGCATCAATAATAGATGCTCTCGATTGCTTTGTCAAAATGGCTTTTATTTACTAGTGGCATCTCACATGGTGCAGGTGCTTCTGTGGACTCAAACATCTGCATCATACAAGCTTCTCTTGCCTTCTGCACTAGCATATTCAAGCGTTCTCCCCTAGGAAAGCAAAAACAAATTAATACATTAAAGACAGATCTAAAGTAAGCTATTAACTCACGCAGGCTCATAAGAAATACTGAATTTAAAAGAATCAATATCACTGCACTGGAGACATAGCACAAATGCTTCATCCCCTTCTTCAAAAGTCACTGAAGAGTTCCCATGCTGATTATTCCAGTAGCAATTTGATTAAAAATCCACCTAGATTTTCCTCTACACTGAGTATGGTCAAGACCTTCTACTCACTGAGTCAGTCTCTCCAGACATGGAATCCGTCTGCTCAGCTGCACTCTCCAACTGATTTCAGAGAGCCTGCAACAGCTAATCAGTATGTTTATTGCTTCGCACACCTGCATGCCCTAGGCAGAACATCCATGATATGCTTGTAATCTCCATCCAGCATCAATATTATTTTTCAAAACAAAAAAGTTTGAAAATCAACAGTTCTTGAAATCAGGAAGACAGAAAAATTCTGCAATGTGCATCAGAAAATAATCACACCATTTAGGAAATTAAATTTCATAAAATCAAACAGCGAATGATAGAAGGAAGTGAAAATTACCATCAGTAGAAGAAAATAAAACACGATATTCATTCTACCTCGCTGATCAATGGAAGTATACTGTTCATGATAATTTTTTTAATGTTGCTAGGCACTGAGGGAATAGAGGTCTTTGCCACCGGGCTAATTAAGGTAGATGTACTAACTTCCAATATGAGATCATCATTATTATAGAATGTGCACCTTTGTTTGGTATCCACCAGGTGGATTTTTTTAGCAGCTAAGTAAAGATTTTTTGCCCAAGCAGTCACTTTGCAGTGTACTAGCTAGGCTTTTTATTTCATCTCCAATATAGAAAATACCTTTGCCCTAATCACGACCTGAATACACACTCCAGGTCACATCTGTATCAACCACTAACAATTATTTGTAATAAGTGCATTTATTTATGTCGGATGTAGTATTTTATGAAGAAGTGTATGCATTATCCACAATCCTATGACATCAAGCAAAGGTAAAGGACCCCTATTCACATCTAATGGCCTATTGGGTATATGGTGCTAGCCCCATACTTTTAGGTAAATTGGCACTTGGGTAATGTGATCAATATCACACCTGTCATCTTTACTACCCATACATTTTCCTAGTGCACATTTTAAGGCTGGGCTGACCTGGGAGTCCACACCAATGAAAAACAAAAACAGCTGCTTTGAAAGGGGATTCAAACACATGACCACTGGGCCAGCAGGCAAGAGTGCTACCATGGCTCCCACAATGTCATTTATCTCTGTTAATGTTACATCCCTTTTTGAATGTTATATGTTCATGATAATACTGATACAGACATAAAATATAGAATTTAAATTCATATTTACGAGATGCCATAACATCTCCTATCCTTTCCTATGCGGTCAAGGTCAACGTCATCTGCTAGCTTAGGGCTGGTACCACCCTGGAAGAGAAAAGTTAGGATTTAAAGACATTAAAAAAAAAAAAAACAACCGATGCAAGAGACTTAATTCTGAAGACTTTTATGTCTAAACATACACTGTAATACGGTGCTCCTCAAATTGAACTAAGCACTGGTGTAACTTGAATGAAATTCATGAATTATAAAACAAGTCTACTCAAACTAATGCAACAAAATCCACAGTACTTCAATTTTAAATCTACTGATATATGTCAAAATCTGGTAAGATACTTTTTAAACAAAAACCCTAACAAATTTAAATATGGTTAAGGAGCAACCATAAGGAATACTTAAAGGGTTGTTCTTGGGATAATATGATTGTTACATGAATAAGCTTTGATAAACACTGCTTTTATGAGAGTATTTATTTATAAACTTGAATGTCTTTTCAGAAATATCACACTATACTTTAGTTCATGATTCATAGTCATATCATAAATTAATTCATCTAGTAATCTCACTAACAAAAATGTAAAGAATACAGTGAACTGACAGAAAAACACCTAAGCACGTTTTTGAGAAGCAGATAAGTGATAAACTTGGTGGAGAAAGGGGCACATGGAAAACAAACAGATAAATATCTAAAGGGTTCGGCCAAACAGCAAAGCAACGAACACTGACATGACAACTGAGAATCACGAGACTCACTCATGTATATTATGATTATGATCATCATGTGCCATATCGATAAGCATAGGTGGTCATGTTTCACCATCTCACATAATTACCATAATCATAGATCAGCTCCTTGTTCCGGTCTCGATTAAATTATGCCCTGTGGCAAAGTCATCCAGATATTTATACCTGCCAGTTGTCATTAAGTTTTCTAATTCATTCCTCATAACTTGCTCAAAAAATCTTGACCGTTTGCTTCTATTTTCTTGAATCAGTTTACGGTTTTCATATCATCTACGAATGAACACCATTCTGTATGAGTGGACAACAGATTATGTAACAATGGACAACAGTTACAACACAAGTAAAGGATCCTTTTATACACTTTTGGCATATGGTGCTAGAACCATATTTTTATAGATTAACTGGCACTTGAATTAAGTAACCAGTACCACGCCAAAATGGACAACATTGTGTAACCATGTACCAAAGAATATGTAACAAAGGACAACATATTATGAATCAATGGACAGCTGATTATGCATGAGTAGAAGAAAACACAAACAAACAATGGAAAGAAAATATGCTATATAATCAGAATGTTTGATACTGTGATAAACTAACAGTAAAATGCCTAATAATATCCTCCCTACTTGGCTGGCATAGTTCCATACCTTAGTGAGGGCCCTCAGAATCTCCACTCTTCCTTCGGAGCTAGGCAGTCCTACATAAATAGTTTTATTGACTGCACCGAGTTCTAATAATTCTGGACTAAGTTTATCTGGAAGCAAGATTATAACCAATATTAGCAATTTAAATTATCATTGATAAGGAAATGTCATAGAACACTGTGATTCCTCCAGAAGGACTCGCATACCACAAGAAAGTATTCATAAAGAGAGACAAATAAAATGCGTTTGATGTTTAAAACTAAGTAAGAATGCTGACACTCAAAGCTATCACTGGTTAGATTTTTACGAGTCTAATCACACTTTGATCAGATTGATGTTCCACAACCCATGAAGAGAAGATGAGGTGTGAATTCACATACAGGGTCACGGAGGCGATAGACGGCCTGGAGCCATTTAGCAGATGAAATATGTGAAATTCAGACTGAATCAATCCTCACCTGACTAAGGTGGGAATGACACAACACCTGACTTAGTGGATGGAACATTTGCCCTAACACCGACAGGCCAGACGCATAAGTCTGAAGCCACACCGATACTGCGGACAGAGATTTTCCCCCAGGACTTGGGGAAAACAGACATAGGTGTGAATGGACGGACATCACGGCTGGTCCAGAAACACATGCAGGAAATATTATATTAGCTGGTCCAGGAAACACACGCCCTAACTAACTCAACCAGATCAGAAAAATTGAAGTTACCCTACAGACAAGAGGGATTTGTATCAAAGATCTGATTGGAACTACACAAATTAGTATTGTTTATTCGTAGGATCAGCTCTCAACTAGAGCGCAAGGTAGATCCTGTTCAGTGAAACAAGGAGAACCCAGGTGGAGCCAAGATGGGTAGTTGTCCCGAACACTGACTCAGCTGTATTAGCTATTGGATCTTAGTGGAATCCTATTGGAATCAAAGCAGTTCTCACCTGTATGGAAATCTTGGATTCCCGATGTCATGCAACAATCACACCACATATGTATTGTATTTTGTGTATGTTGATGTAAACTAACATTACTCAATATCATCATACCATCAACCGTCATGTTTTTTTGTAAAATTAAATTTTGATCTTGATAAATTTTATATTCACACAGACTAATTACCTCTTTACATGCATTTACATGGATACATAAAACAATTCTAAAATATCACACCCCGGGAAGGTTAAACCGGTCAACAAATGCCTGCAGAAGTTGGATGTGTCGGCCTAACGGCGCAAGAATGCAGCTCTGTTGTAAACAGGCACAACGCAATCACGTCCGGAAAAAAACTCCAGATGAACGCAGAAGAAGAAGAAGAAATATCACACACAAAAATAAGACTGTCATACAATGTGTAATAATACAGAGCATTAATAAACATTCACATGTATATATGAAACATATAGAAAATATAAACAAAAAACAAGACTACAATAATTATTCATTCACATCTAGACAAAATAAACACACATTTTTAGATAACAGACAAACTAAACAGAACACATGAAGCCTTACCCAAATTATTAGTTGCTGCCAATACATACATTTCAGATCCTGGCTTAAGTAATGAACACTCCAGGAGTAACTGAGCGGTAGCATGATTTACCGATCCTTTCTGAATCAGATAGAAAAATACATATATAACAAACCTGCAAATAGCTTATAAGTGGAAAACATTCTAGCTCCACTGCAGACATCACTGTGAAGTGATGCTACTTCTGATATACTAGGTTATAGTATGATGAGGATCAGTGACCAACTCATCAATTTATTTTATTTGAATAACAAAGACACAAACAGTATACTACACAATTTATTGCCTGGTATCTGTATCCTGTCAGGTGAAAAGTATAGGAAAAAGCTCAACATATAATGCAGTTTTTTTTCCCGCATATCCTTTACAGGACATCACTGTCAACATCAGCATCTTTCAGCTGATTTCTTGGCAAGATTACGCACAGTAGTTTGCCATTGCTTTCTGAGCGACCGGCTCACATACCCTGTAAGTTACCAACGCGGTGAGAACCACTACCGATTCTCGCGCATGTCACGTTACCCACGAGAGTATACAGGATTGCGGAGAAAGACGTTAACCCCTAGGCTAGGGAGACCGGCATATAATGTAGTAGCATAATGAATTCTGTCAAATGAAATACACAAATAAAACTGTCACGTTTCATTGTCATCGCAGTAGTTTGAAAGAGATTATCATGTCTACAGTGAAAGATGTGATAATATAGTTTTATTTGTCTATTTCAGTTAAAAGAATTCATGTGCAACGTCATTATACATTGAACTTTTTTCTGTAGTATGCACCTGATTAGACAGTGAAATGTACCCTGCAATAAATTGTGTAATATACTGTTTGTGTCTTCATTATTCAAATTCACTTTGGGAATACATTGTTTTGAATTTATTTCATCTTTGTTTTTGTCAAAGAAATCTACAGTAGTCATTTTATGAGAGTGGATCAACCAAGGGCTGTAGTTTATCAAGCAGTAACATGGCAAGTACTTTAAAGAATTATAAAGGAGAGATGATAAGACTTCAGTGCACTTCCATGTGGCTCTGTCTCTTTGGCAGGGTACCTGCCAAAAGTGCCACACAAAGCACGAACTCCATAGCTCCAGCGACAACACCTATGAATCTCAGAGGAAACCATACTCATGAACCAAATGACGGAGTCCTGAATCAAACTTACAGCCTTCAGAGTAGATGGCTTAACCATGAACAACGACAGGTTCTGAGACACTCAATGGATGATGTGTTCAATAACTGAGACAGGTACTGAGACACTCAATGGACGATGTGTTCAATAACTTGCTTGCAGCCTTTACTTCCCAGAACATTTTCTGGCACCCATTTTTAGGCTCGAACAACCTCAGTGCCCAGGGCAACTTTTTATTTAATCTTTGTTTTAATCTGATTTGAATACATTACCAAGATGTTGGCCAAGATACTGTAAGGTGATACAATTATCCAATACTTACTGAGTTAATTGTGTTCGTTGCCCATACTACATTTGCATCAATACAAATAAAAAAAAAAAAAAAAAAAAAGAATTTGAATCATTTTGACACGCGAAAATGCGCTAAAATCATAAAAAATGTGTTATAAGTCATTATACTAAGTTATAACTTTAAATTCTTTTCTTCTTCTTGCATTTATCTCAGTGAAGTGTGTATCTCTAGTGGTGGTGGAGGGAGAGGAGAAGAGAAAAGATGTAAAGATCTTTTATGCATTTTTCTAATGGTCTTTGTAAGTTAGTATTCATTTCTCTAAAGTTGTTTTTGATACCATCACTTCATCTTTTATGTGGTCTTCACCTTGCTCTGTATACATTATATTTCTTCAATGTGGCTTTTTGTGGTAGGTGGTACCAGGGCATTCTTGTTTGTGGCTAAACCATTTCATCTGTTGTTCTTTAATGAACTACATGACTGGTTTCAGACCTAGTTGTCATTTAATGTCCTCAGTTACTGTGGCAGCTCTTCTAATGTATCTCATCTCATGTTATGATTCTGTGCTCATTAGTTGCAGTAAGCTTCCAATTCAAAACTCTGAATTCAGGTTAAAATAAATTGTAAAAAATGAGTTTAGAACAAACACATTTGTCAATCTACTGCAAATACTGGAAATATGTGTTTATATGTTGTTGTTTTTTTTTATTAACACTGTACAAGACATCCAGGTAGTATTTTCAGGAAAATGCTATCCTGCAGATCAGTGGTTCTCAACCTTTTTTAGCCCATGCCCCCCCCCCCCCTTCACCATATGTTCAGAACGTCATTCCTCCCTTTTTGTATTTTCTCCCTATAAATCCCCCCTCCCTTTACACATTATACATAAAAATGGAAGCTAAATAACACATATTAAGAACAAGTCTAGACGTCTACATAAAACATGATTTCCAGGTCTACTTACATTATAAAATGAAGTTCAGAAGGGCGAGAAATACAGAACCGTAAAGTACAGAGGGAAAAAAATAATATTAAACTAGGAGGGAATTCCCCACCGGTTGAGAACCACTGCTGTAGATAGTTCTACAATAATGTAGTTGACCTTTATGAAGTCATGTGTCCAGGTCAAAACTAGTATGCTATTACATCAAGTTTCGCAATAGCTATTTACATTTTCTCTAAGAAGATAGCATCAGCGTAGTGAAATGGTGACCACACCTAATAATGACATAAGCTATTATATGCACTTACAAATTTCATTGCATTTAATATTTCTATAGTAGTATGTCCTTTATGCAGCCTTTATAATTCTTATGTTGTACCATAATTTACAATTCTTATACTTACGTGACTTTCTGATGACATCTTAAAGCAAAGGGAGTCAATTTCATCAATGAAAATTAAACACGGGACTAGGTTGCTAGCTCTCTTGAAAAGATCACATATATTTTCTTCACTTTGTCCAACCACCTGTAGAACAATACAGAACAATATATGTTATCTAATGTGCAAATATAATGTTAGATATTTGTTGGAGTATCAGAGTTGCACTCCACACATGTCCATAAGGCTCAGATCCACCCCCAACATATACATCAGCGGCTGGCGGCTAATAGTGTGTTGGTTGATGAGACTTCTCTCATGTCTCACAGTGTCAATTCTTACTCCGTCTCTCATTCTAGACAACAATGCAGATTCACTGGGGTGAAAGTCCTCGGTGCCCCCACCCACATCTCTGTAAGGGCATTAATAATATCAGCACGATCCATAGGCTGGCCATCTGCAGGGCATGCAGGGCCAGCATGTCTACCAGTTCATTAATTTTCCTTAACTTCTGCATGTCACATAACAAAAATGAAGGTGAATATGAACAGCAGACCTCTGCAATGATTCAATCCACTCGACCTCGACCTTTCAGATCATGATCCTTGATGTGTGATTCTAACTATAAAATCCTGTGTCACTGCCATCATTATCTTGCTTATGGTCATGGAGTGAGCACCACTGGCTTCTTGAATGGTTCGACCTGCTGAGCATGCCATGAATGCCCATGCACTTCTCTGCTGCTATATAACAGATCCATCTGATCCATATATCAGAATCATTTGAATTTTCACTGAAATGCAATCTGAACTCTGCAGCAGGATTCTGCTCACTACACTTCCTGTTAAGCATGACAATGCAGGAGAAGTTGAAATTAAGTGCTGGAGGCACAGGCATCCTGACATCTTCCACCTGACCAATCCATGATTTGCCTTACTTTAACTCGTCACCCTTTTCTTTGAATAGAGCTTGATGCAGAGGGTGCTACCCATCTGCACTTATTTCCAGATATGCTTGAGTCGTTCAAATCTTGATCTAGGAAAGTCTCGTTGCACAACCCAAAATAATGTGAATGGCTTCATTTTGTATCTTTTCAGGTCTTCTAATCTGTGTAGGACTGACAGTGAAGTTGGCTAGGCCAATGCATACTCGATGGGTGAAAGTCCGTGGAACAGTCTTTAATTGATATTGGCTGTAGTCATGACTCTCATTGCTGACAGGCTTTTTTGAGCTTTTATTATAACATAATCAAAATGATCTCTGAAGGACAGACTATGGTCAAACCTCAAGCCCATATATGTCATTGGCTTGGTTCTGATCATAAATAATCCTTTCATTCTCAATGCTGGCAGGTCTGTTTTGACAATATGACTGTTTATGGAGAACCATGTAACTATGCTTTTGCAGGGTTGACAATGGCAATGGAATCAACACACCAGATAAACATTTGATCAAGTTTGTAACGAAAGGTGTGTCTATCTCTACCATTTTGATACACCAGAATGTCATCAGCAAATGACAGTCTCCCTCTCAGCTGTTGCTCACTAATGAGGACCATATACATAATGCAAAATACTAGTGACAGCTGTGAACCCTGTGACAATCTCGAACATATCATTATCAGGTCAGAAGACCCCCAACACCGTTTTTGGAGCAACAGGGCTGCAGCTATCCTTCGTATAGGGTCAGGATACACTTCCAGAATGAGGAGGATTTGTAGCAAGTGCATGAAGGATGCCAGTTCTGTGGCGAAGGGGTTACAGACGCAATTTGTAATCCCTCACCCGACATAACTGCTGGTGATTGGGCAGTTCAGAAAGCTATGACAAACTACTGAACGTAAGCTTGCCAAAAAATCACAATCAACCAAAGGAAATGCTGGGGTTAGCCGCAACGTCCTGTAAAGGTTATGCAACTAACTTTAACTCGAAAGGTACTTTATTGCGAGTATTCTCTAAGTCTTTGGCGGCCACACAAATATGTACTTTTTGTTATAAGCATATGGTCTTCGTGAACAAAATACATACAATGGAGTAGTAATAAAGAATAACTAATTTAAAATTACCAAAATGTGAGATATAAATATGAGGGAAAATGTTTAACCAAGCTGATAAATTTAAATACCTAGGGGCAATTATATGGCAAACTACTGAACGTAAGCTTGCCAAGACATAAACAACAGCAGTAAAATGCTGGTGTTGACAGCAATGTCCTGTAAATTGGATATGCAAAAAAAGGGGCAATTATAACATCAGATGAAAGATGCACGACATAGATTAAGTGTAGAATCAGATAAAGCAAAAGATACATTCCAGAAAATGACAAGTATATCATGCAATAAGTTATTATCACTGACAATGATATGTAAGAGAGTTATGAAATGGTATATAAAACATGTTTTGCTGTATGGCAGAAAACCATGGAATTTTAGGAACACTTAGAAACAACGAAGTTGTGGTTCCTGAGACAAATGTTCAGAATACATGGACTGCCAGAGTAACCGACAACAATTGCCTGGAAGATAGTTAGTTAGTCGATAGATCATCCTCATTGCACATCGAACCATTCAGTCCATAAGTGCTCGGATCCCCTCCTCAGCAAATCCCGCAGGCTAACGACACCAGTTCTGTGTTGGTTTATCAATCTTCTTTGGCTTCCTGCATAGTGTTCTTGTTTGGCTACCCCTCTTTTAATTTGCTGTTCTCGCAGTCTGGCCATGGTTGTAGATTCACAGTCATCACTTGGTTCACGCAAAAGTCTTACTTCTCGCAGAGCATTCAGAATGTCAGCCTGGTCCATGGAGCGCCCGCCTTCCACCGTAGCCTCACCTGCGAGCTTGCAAGCCCGCTCATTTCCTTGTACTCCAGCATGCCCTGGCACGAATAAATCTGCCACTTCAAAGAGAATTGTAATACATGACTCCAAGATGGGCAGGAAAGTGTGCTAGAGATGAGAGGGGCAATATTCAACAGAAAACTGGATTTATCGAGGTTGGTTGTTACCTGGTTCAGTTATTAATAAGGTTTAATCTCCTTAGTATTACAAGTAGTAGCATTTACCTGAAGCACACTTCATACAAGATCAAAAACAAACCTTGCTCATCAGTTCTTCTCCTCTAACGTACAGTAGATTCATTTCGAATTCATTGGCAATTGCCTATTTGGGGAGATATACAGATTATTAATTGCAAAATTACTAAATTTCATTGTTACTGATTACATACCAATCATGAATATCAACTAATAACCATTAGCAAGGACATGAAGCATGACATGAAGGACATTGACTTATTGACAGATGTAGACCGTACTGTACTGGCACCTTGCCAGATGATTGTTACATTGTGCTTCAAATAAGGCATAACAACTACAACCCATGGTGGTAGCGAATGTGACTGATCAGTCCAATTTATGCAGTAAATGCAAGTGAACACATGGTTAATTCCAACATCAAGTGCCATCCGATATTTCATACACTCAGTGTGTGACATATCCTCAATTATTTTCTATTTGGTTTTTATTCCATTTCTGATCTTTGCTCTCTAAGCAAAGCGATCATCGCGACTTGCTTCCAAGGTGCAATATCAATGCATGTATCAATCATGTCTCGCTTACACACATCTTTGTACCATAATAGAGGCCAACCACAAGATCTTTTACCCATCTGTAATACACCAAACAGATGTCTTTTGGTATTCTAAAGACTGAAAATATAACAAACTGTCACACAACCTGATCTTTCCAATACTTCAGTACGTGTGAAAAAATTTTCTACTTATTTCAGATTTCCAGGCTGTGATACTAACATGAATTTCACCTTGATAATCTTATATAGACAGCCGTGGGAGTAATGAGGATTGGAGGACCGATAAACAGCAACATTTTTTTTTACAAATTCCCATTTTCTCTTCATTGTTCTCATATTTTCATCTTTCATTCTTCTCACCCTGTTCTTATGCCTTAATGTAACACTGGAGGGTCTTCTCCATGATAATATGTTGTTTTCTGTATTTGTTAACTGATGAAGACTAGTCATCGCAACGTTCTGTGTTTACCGAAATTGTGTTCTGTGAAGCTGCATTACTTTGTATTATTTTATACTGTTTATATTTCTACAGCTTTACCACAGTTCCTTTAATTTTATTCATTACCATGACAGGGCTTTTAAACAGGAGAAAGTAATACAAGAACATTTGCCTACCTTTGCAATAGACGTCTTGCCACAACCAGAAGGTCCATACAGCAGTGCTCTTACTCCCATGTTCCCATAATGTTCTGGTCGTCTCAACTCATCCTGGAAATTCTGTGTAATAATTTTTAATAAATAAGTGATAATTGACTCATATGTGAGAAGATGTTATGTAAGGTACTTCAATAGTAAACAATACTGTATCTGTGGGAACTGTTAGGATGCCACAAAGCAGTTTAAAAATTTCATGTCAATTTGAAGTGAGCACAATGTCATGTTTTATCTTTATTATTCACTTTAGAAAATACATGTGGTGCATTACTTTCTGACCAACTCTTGCATAAATAAAGTATATGTAAAATTGTTCCCAGATATATCCTGCCGATGAAGCTTTGGTAGTTAGTGAAATGGTGGTCTCCTAAAGAGGAAAATCCTCATCCTACTCCTAGCTCCCAGACACATACACAGACACAGCTAAATATATGTGAACGTTTCATCATATGCTCCAGGTTTTGTTCAGACTACTACCCAGATACCAAAGTAAGTATTCCTGTTTTATATATTTTTTTAATTGTTTTTATTTTTCTTGTTCACTGGCAAAGACTTCAGTCGACATGCTCACCTGTATCTGTGTGTGCTTTTTCATTCAATTATTTTCCTGGTCATAATTTGTGGTTTTATTGGGATTGCCATATTATCATGATGTAGTATCAGGAAGGCCGGCCTAGGGGTTACACACCTTTCTCCGTAATCCAGTATACTCTCGCGAGTAATGTGATGTGCGTGAGAATCCGTAGCAGTCCTCTCCGCGTCAGTAACTTACAGGGTATGTGAGCTGGTCACTCAGAAAGAAAGCAATGGCAAACTACTGAGCGTAATCTTGCTAAGAAATCAACAATCAGCTGAAAGATGCTGATGTTGACAGTGATGTCCTGTAAAGGGGATGCAAAAAAAACTACATTGTACAGTAGTGATGTCCTGTAAAGGATTTTTTTTTTTTGGCATATCCTTTTACAGGACATCACTGTCAACACCAGCATCTTTCAGCTGTATGTTGATTTCTTGGCAAGATTACGCTCAGTAGTTTGCTATTGCTTTCTGAGCAGCTGGCTCACATACCCAGTAAGTTACCGATGTGATTTGAACCACTGCTGATTCTCACCGTCATCATGTTACCGACGAGAGTATACGAGATTATGGAGAAAAGTCATAACCTCTAAGCCACGAAGCCGGCCTGTAAAGGATATGCGGGGAAAAAAATAGTATATTTTAAGACCTAACACTTCACATCCCTACTGAAGAGTATATTGTGGGTTTAGCTTTACATATGGTTATGAGAATCAAACTTTGATCATATGAAACATTTCTCAGCCTTTACATGACTACTTAAGAGTCATCAATTACAAGTACCTGTGAAGCCATAGTGGGTTCACCTGATGGCGAGGGACACTAATAGAGAAAGCTAATCCACACACACACAAAAATCATTCCAGTGCACTAGAATAAGTAGCACGTGTATGGACTACACTTGAGTTCAAAGCAAGCAAAACTTCCTCCCAAAAAACAAAAATAGGTATTTACAAATATATAACATAGTAATATAGAAAAAACCTCACCATAAGATTTAGTTTCAGTTCCCTTCGTATGCTGTTCATTCCTCCGAGATCATCCCAAGTTGTATTAGAAAATACTAAACCATCTTCCCTGCAGAGTGATGGTTTCACTTCTGCCAATGCTTTCTGGTTTGGAGATAACAGCAATATATAGTACTCATGGCTGGTTTACTTAAATCTTAAACAAAGAGGATTTTCTGAAGGATTTTTCTCTCTGAGTTTTAAATTACTAAAGATTAAGAGTTTAGATATTTGGTTTTCCTTAACTCTATTGTCATATAAGTGGTAATAAATGGGATATTTAAAATTTATATTCAGGGCAACAAAACAGTTTAGTACAAGTTATCCTATCAAAAAATACTGGCCACTTGACTATTCAGAGCTAAATGCCATATTTCTGAGTGAAAAACAAAACAACAATACCAGTTTCACAAACAAATATATATTTTTCATACATAAGCATAAGATAAAATTATACCCACTCTTTACAAATGCCAGTTGTCCTAAGATTTTGTTAATCTGTAAAACTGCCCAGTCCTAGGGTGGGATTTGAACCTGGTAACTTCTATGCCTGAGATAGACACCATGTAACATCAGTCATGCATCCCCCTACTCATGTTTATTTTTCTCTTCAATCCTAACATTAATACATCAGCTATCAGCTCGTGGCAGGCCAGCACAATTCCATTGAGCCAACCAATTGGCTCGCAGTAGGCAATCAGTTAAGTAGTTGGACACCAAATCACAATATAAGTAAAACCAACTTAATCAACAGAAAAGACTAAGTAACAGAAAAGACTAAAGTCATGATAGTCAATGTCTGCCACAAACAAGGCAGATACAGAAGCAAATCACACAGTGTCAATAATCATACTGATGCCTTGTAGGGTTTGTGTCATGAGGCAAAAACTAGCAGACATAAACAGTAGACAAACTGAGAAATCACTACTGTACATTCTAGTATATCATTTTTTAACAACGAACACAATAAAGTCTTAACTTTTCATTTTAAAAGTCAGAAATAAATAATAACATGACACTGGTTTGAATACTTTTGGCTCACTTGTTAAAAACAAAAGCTTTATAAAAAATTTTAAAAAACTATAATCTCACCTGAATATCAACATTTGTAAGCGTAAGTCTGTCCATTTCTTCATGTAATGTGTCTTTCTGCCTTCTGTTGCCTGGAAATAAACACCACGAGAAAATTAATTATTCAGTGTTCATGTGTATGCTATAAATATACACATTGCTTAAGATTTTACAATGGCCACATTTCATTAAAATACATGAGCAGGACTAGTATCCCATGTCATTTGTATTCACATTTTGTAAATGAACCCTGGTACATCATGGTAACTTAATTCTGCAGTCAGTTCATTCAAGAGAAATATATAGCCAGGTTGCCAGAAAATCTGTTTCTCATACCAGGAGACAAGAGTTCTAATTCCAAGTAAGGCAAAGCATTTTGTCACACCAAACATGAAATAAATCTAGTCTGTACACCGCACACCGACTATCAAGATCTGTGACCTTTTTTTTAAAAACAGCTGCGTTAGCCCAGTGGTCATGTGTTTAAATCCCTGTTAAGGTAAGGATTTTCTTTTCATTGGCCTGGGCTTTCAGATCAACCTCGCCTAAAATGGGTACCAGGAAATATTCTTTGAAGTAAATGTGCTCAGCATCATATAGACCCATCACATATCAAGTGCTGTTCAGTCTATAAAAAATATGGGGGTAGCACCATATACCATAAGACAAGTAAAATTGTCCTTTATTTGCTTACTTATATTCCGTGTTACCTATTAGACGTGTCCATTACTTGTTTTTAAGATGAGTACTGTGTATGTTTTTGTTCCTGTGTATCATGAAATCAGAATAATAAATGCTCCATTAAACATGTCTACAACATTACAAGTCAACTTGTGATTTCTGTAGTGACATATTACCTTAACACAAACGGTAAAGGTCTTGTATCTGAGATGGTAGGATTAGGTCTAGAGACGTATGAATAACTTAAGTGATCTCATGATATCTTTGACTGGGCCTCCAATAAAGGAATGTAATGCTTCATTAAAAAATATATATAGCTGTATCTGAGTTTCTGTGTATGTGTATACTAAATGATCTTAGTGTAAGAACAGAGCAAGAAGTAAAGTTGCATGTGTTTATAATAAATGATCTTAGTGTAGGCACAGAGCAAGTAGTAAAGTTGCATGTTATTTTTTCTTTCCGCGTTTCCATCCTGTTTCAGGATATTTTGGTCAACATCAGCTTCTTTCAGCTGTATGTTGATTCCTAGGCTAGATTACGCTCATCAACACACCACGACTTTCTGAGCGACCGGCTAGATTACGCTTATCAGCACGCCACGACTGTCTGAGTGACCGGCTCCTTACTCTCATAAGTCACTGCCAGGAAGTTAGAGCCCTGTGTAATATTTATATTTATTGTGATTCTTATTTGTCCTGGAGTTGATTGGCAGTATTCGCCAGTGCTTGACGCTGGTATCTGTCGGGGAGTTATTCTCACATTCTTGTTCACTTTCAGCTGGCAAAGAGCACCCTGTTGTTCTACAGGAGTGATTCTTAAGTGACTGCGTGTTGTATCACTCTTTCTACGTTCTATAAATCTCCACATATATATCACATAACAGTCACCACCACTTTAACAATGACTTTATCATAACACGACAGCTGCATCAATTTCACACAGTGTATTATGTCTTTCTTTAAAACAATGTCTAATCAGTGTCACTAAAACAATAATACTTGCACTCGGTCTCTGCCATCAACATCCGTCACTCGAACTCTCAACTGACGTCGACATTCGACCACAGCTTCACAATCACTGCATCTACACAAAAGTGGTGGCTAGATAGACTTCTGCCATTTGCCATCTTCAGTCCAACCTCGAATGCGGTCCAGACGTGAATGAGCTCTCAAGGACCTGTGGTCCCCTGCTCAAACATCCACCTTACTATCCTCACGCAAAGCGTGATTCATAATCTTCTCTCTTCACACCTTGTCACTGGACGGTGCCATCTGACTCAGGTCTATGGCAGTCACTGGCGTGACTCGAACCGCTTCCAATTCTCGTGCGCTCACGTCAACCATGAGAGTATTCGGGGTTACAGAGAAAGCTAAAGTTGCATGTGTTTATACTAAATGATCTTAGTGTAGACACTGAACAAGGAGAGTTGCAAGTGTGTTTATACTAAATGGTCTGGTGTTGGGTAAAGTTGCATGTGTGTTTCTGTAGTAGTCTAAAGGTCAGATTGTCATGACTGTATAAATTAGCAGTATATTGATGGCTCTACTTAACTCATAATCTCTGACGCCCATTTACTGAGGTTGTATCGACTCCAGGGCCATAGATAAAAACTCTATAGAGAAAAACATAAAGAAAACTCTGCCACTACTAGGAACAAAAACTTGGACAACAGTGTCTATATTTGGGATTTTTAGCTGCTATGATAACATGAAATTTATAACATTGCTTTGAATGAAATAAAATGGCTATGAACGATGCTATGAATGCAGCTGTGATGCAAAATACTTTGGTATAATCGCAATCTGTATGTGTGTCCAATTCACAAAATGGGTATGTGTTCCATTGAGACAGGAAGGACAATGGCAGACGAGTTAGAAAAAAATTTATTAATCTTAGTTACAATATGTACATGTATCTTGTTAAAGTAACTGTCTTAAGCACACTCACTACCCCATACAACAATCGAAGTGATCTTTCAAATGGCAGTAATGATGTAAGAGAATAATTTAAATGACAAAATAGTGTTTAAAAATCTGGGAAGAAATAGAAATATTACCTTCACCAGCACTGCCAGAATCCTTCATAATACTCTTGCTCTGCAATTCATGCTCTGACATAACTCTGTGCATGGCATGTGAAATTGTCAAGGATATCAGCGACTTCAAATCAGATCCCACATAACCACGAGTGAGGCCAGCAATCTCCCACAGTGACACATCATCTGCCAGGTGTTGTTTTTTACACAAGACCTGCAGAATGCTGAAAAATATGTACAATTGACATGTCATTTTTAACACCATTCATTATTCAATTTAAATACCTGTGCTGATTACTAGAAAAAAATTTATGATGTGAGGTGTAATGTCAACATATTCTATCTCAATGTCTATGGACAACCTTTATATCTCAATGTCTAATGTCAACATATCCTATCTCAGTATTACATTACAACATACCATATCCTAATGTCTAATGACATATTCTATTTCAATGTGTAATGTCAATGCAACTTATCTTAATGTCTAATTGCAACACATCCTATCTCAATGTTTAATGACAACATGTTGTATCTCAAATGTGCATCCGTGGGAAAGTTAACCTGGTCAACAAATGCCAGCAGAAGTCGGATGTGTCGACCTAAGGTACAGTATCGCAGCTCTGCTGTAAACAGGCACAACACAATCACATCCAAAAAAGACTCCAGATGAACGCAGAAGAAGAAGATAAAAAATGTGTATGTCAAAATACCCTATCCCAATGTCTGTCTAATAACAACATATCCTATCTCAATGTGTAATGTCAATGTATCCTATCTCAATGTGTAATGTCAATGTATCCTATCTCAATGTGTAATGTCAATGTACCCTGTCTCAGTGTGTAATGTCAATGTATCCTATCTCAATGTGTAATTTCAATGTATCTTATTTCAATGTGTAATGTCAATGTATGCTATCTCATTGTTTAATCACAACATATCCTATCTCAATGCAATACAAATGTTAACTTTTTCAAAATTATTTTATGTCAAGACCTCTGCATTTACAGAAATAAAATTGAAACCAAAATCAAAAGTTTATTAAATGCTTAACTTATTCAAATCAGGCAACACAATTAAAAACGCAGACCAAGGTCATCACATGCATGCCATCATTGGTTTGGGGGGATACTGTGCTAGGTCCATATTGTCCTGACCAAATAGCACTCAACAGGTGACATGGTCAGTATCAAGCTGATGACCATACCCCTTAGTCTCTCAAAAATGTTGTGGTGTCCAGTGTATGAGCCATGTGGTAACCCGGTTGTGGAATGAGCCCTGAACTACTAGCCCCTGACTGCAATGGCTTCCAAAGGAATTAATTATGTGCTAACAATGACAATAACCAAACAGTGTTCTTCAATTATTTTATACCAAATTCCCTCTGGGCCTTGGGTTAGAGTCTTGACCTTGAAATACCTACCATCTGTCAAGGATACATCACCAACTTAGGTCTAATCTTAGTCATTGTGCTGTGCTGACCTGGTTACATTGTAATGTTTGTCAGGTGATATGATACTAGTCTTGCCATCCTCACTGCGTCTGACCTTAAAGAGGGGAGGGCTGTGAAACACACTAACCCATGGAGATGGTGCTTTGGTACCTGATAGGGAGAAAAGTTTCTAAGCCAGCCTCACTCTGTTGGCCTTTTTCAGTGCTCAAATGACCTGAACATCAAATCATCTGGCTCAGACTGCCAGGGGATTCACCAACCAACCAAACAAGATAACTTACAATATATCACATTTTTTATTATAAGAAACCTGAGTGTTTAGATCTTGTAGGAGTTTAGAGTATTTGCTTGATTTAAAATGAACTGCAGACAACATGCCCAGAGACCCAGCCTTTGCAGATCCCGGTTGAGTAGCCTCAGTGAGATGGTTCACTAATGATTACTGAGGTAGCATGCATAAGGGTCAAGATCTTTTTAATATTCAAAGGTTCACTATAGTGACCATATGAGGCAACCACTGAGAGACAGAAGACACCTGAACCAAGCTGCACTTGACAATGATGTCAAGCCTTTCTGGAGAACTCTTTTTCTTTAACATCCAAAGTCAGAAGAGCAGCAATATGTGTGGCATCTTGAGGACATATAATCTCTTATGTTATGTGACCAAATGCGGCAATACACTTTGTATTACACCAAATACATTTACTTTTGACAAACAATCCCCTGGTGCCTATTTCATGAAAAAGCGAGATCAAATAAAAGATGTGCTGTTGAATTTTAAAAACAACCCTACAACAGCTGGAAAGTGAACATAAATGCTGCATACATATACCTTAAAAAGACAACAGAAATATATTAGAAACTTTTATCTCTTCAGTTACAATAGTTTATGATACAATTCCTGAAATCTTGGTCTGATATTCACTAGAGGAAGTTAGTTTTGCAATATCGAAGAATGTCATGCTTTTTTGCCATGTATTAAAATAACATAATTAAATACAAGACACTTATACTAATAAAATGAAAATATCTGACATTTCTGCAAAGGACATTGCAGCTTTTTGACTAACTATCATAATTAAACAAATTACATTAACTCTGTTTTGAGACATGTTCTATTCTTCATATCTCATCCTCACATACAAAGAATAATTATAATTTATTGCCCATACATCTCCAACTGAAGGCATCCCTTTTAGCTGTCACTGTTACTGTAGGGGCCACAACTTTTCCTACTTGTGTATAACAGAACAGTCATAAAGATTTAATCATCAACATCATCATGTGCCATGCTGATAGGCATGGGCAGTCATGGTTCACCACCTCACACAATCTCCAGTCTTGGGTCAGGTCTCAGTTCTTGTCCCAATTATGCCATGTGGCCAAGCCATTTAGGTATTTATCTCTTTGCTCTTTCCCATCAAATTACTGGTAGTGCACCCACTGAAATTGTGAAAATCTGGGATGTGGGCACTTGAATCCATGCAACGCACCTGACAGGCATTGGTTCAGTGAAACAAGACACTGTGTACAAGTCCCCCACACACAGAAACATTTGTCTGTATGTTATCTGTACTTTACATTAGCGTAGAAAAGTCAACAGAATGAATAAAAACAATTACCTTTCTCTTGCACATTTGTTAGGAATTCTCACTGCATGTTCAATGGTGAAACGCTTAGTCCTAAAGGTTTCATCCAATAAATCTGGTCTGTTAGTGGTAAATATCACCAATACAGGTGAGCTCTTACACATTAGATCTGTTTTAAAAAATTTTAAATAATAATTATTATAATGATATACAATAAGATATATTAATTTATTCCATACCAAATAACATTTTTTTTTTACAAATTAGTTCTTACATAATCAACACTTTAATCTATTTGGATCTTCTTCTTCCCATGACATTTCTTGATCGCCATCTTGAGGCTGGGCCCATCTGGGAGCGCAGGCAGGTCAATTTAATAATCTGCCATGATGCAAATTCAAACCCATGACCACTAAGCCAACAGGCAAGCATTTTAGCCACTGTGCTACCAAGGCTCCCTTGGAAATGACACAGGCATATTTTGTTTTTTTGCATTTTCTTGAACTCAAGCGTAGTCCACACCTGTTTAAAATAGAAAAAAAGGCTTGAAGACCAGCTTTATCCCGTATAGCTTAGTCTTTCCATGCAATAGTTAACCACCAGCTGAACGTTTCCCACAGGAACTTTGTAACTTCGGGGTGTTCGGAAATAAAAGAGTGCTAAATTATCTGTTTGTGTTTGTCGGTACATGGAATGTTAGTCTCTCCTGTGATTGGTATGAATCTGTGTGTATCTCTGATTTAGCCAGGCTTCCTTAGCATCCTTGCTTTTGTATACTAATTATTCATGTTGCCTATTATATTCCTCATTAATTTGTCTTTCTTCTTGTGTAATCTTCTGCAGAATTTCATTTCTCATGTAGTCATTGGAATGCTCATCTATTTTTGCCTATAGTAAATATATGTATGTAGAATGCATATAGAGACAGTCATCATTAGTATATTTTAAGTCTACCGCCAAACAAAGCGGTTGGCTGGATTTGGTCCAGTTCAGTCTTTTGGGCTATTGGCTACAAAAGGCCAGCCAGGTTTTTCTGGCTCCCCAAAACCATCTCTCATCTCATCCATTTAGTTCACTCGACGCTGTGGGTACCAGTTGCCTGTAAGAGCTAGTCCACTATCCATGTTTTACATGCTTTACAAAATTACTACTCGGCTCCAGTTAGCCAACATTTATAGTAAAAGAAAATAGTAATACTAGCAGCACCTACCTCACAGCTGAGGCGTATGTTCACGAGACCGATGGGATTGTTATACACCCAATGCTGATATAAACTACACCTGGCTGCATCAACACATCAACTACCAATGTTACTAAATGCAACTTGTGTTTCATCATGGCTTACTTGCCACATTTGAATCACACATTAATAATAGAACAATATCTTTAAGCTCCTAGTAGCACCATAATATCAGAGTCAAGTTTCGAACAGTGTTCAAGCAACATAGACAACATATTATTTAAATAGATTAATAAAATAAAAACAAGGCTAAACTCAGTACATCCAGCCTGGAGAATCGTGAACTCATCATCGCCTGAGGAGAAAGAGTAGAGACCAGATCTTGAGGAACACGACTGCCAGGTACGAGGACAGGAAGCCAAAGATATGTGGCTCAACACCCGTTTGCCACACCTTCACTACTTATGAGAATTAGTCAAGGGACCAATGTGCATCAATCAATGATTAATCCAATATTATTCAAGAATAATAGATTAGTAATACCATCATAAGACTGAAGATTATATATATATATATATATATATATATATATATATATATATATATATATATATATATATATATATATATATAAATAGGAACTTTGGATCATATACAAACACCCTATAGTGTGTCTGTGTATTCTCCTGTGGAGTGCATTGTGTTTTCTTAATAAATTCATGTTGTAGAATTAAACTGTTAATCAAAAATTCTGTTTTAATATCACATAAGATTAAGTTAATGATTTAGCGTGACAGGGTGAAAGTTTGTGACTACATTAATTGTCTTCCTATCTCCATGATGTGAGAAAAAGGGGGACTGGAGGGCTCTTGTACTTCCCAGGCACATTGTAGCAGGATAAATAGGTCTGTAATCTTTCTATAAGTTATGCTGTTCGCCTTACTTTCTTTAGCTCATCACTGTTAGAATGCTAGATTATTTCAGGGCCTGTACTTTCATACAGCCTAGATTTATGAGCCAATTTGATCTTGTCTTCAGCAGTGAATAGTCTTTCTTTTCTGAAAGTCTATTTGTCGCTACTTTGGTGTGAGAAATCTATCAAATAGAGCTACGCTACATATCCACATCTTTTTTTGTGATTTCTTGTAGAGGAATTTGTAGAGGATTTCCTTTGATGACACCAAATAAGAAGAAAATGAGACAACCGTGTTGCATTTGTAAACAAAACTAAATGAGATGTAACAAAATAAACTAACATAATTTTCCAGTACATTAAAACTCAGACAAGATTCTACAAACATTAACTGAATAGCTCACCATGAACACTCACAACAAGTTGAACGAGGAACTTAAGTTCCATTGCTGTAGTTGCTATATTTCTCTCGGGTATTATAGTTTCAATATTTTCTATTAAGAGAATGCAAGGCGCAAGTTTCTGCAGAAAAGAAAATTGCAAAAGCTAAAATCATCAAACTAAGAGCATATAATTTATTTTACACCAGCATTTATAATTAATTCAGGTCAGGGTTTTCTGTGCAAGTAAAGTATAGTATTTAGAGTTTGTAGTCATTGTTTTATTACGGGTCTCAACCAAGTACAATTCTTACATTTCATATTGCTGTATCCTACTGCACTTGCAACTGCTTTGTGTTGATTTGGGTGCATTTGCATCGGCTGTTCAGAAAGCAATGGCAAACTACTGCAATAACATTGCCTAGTAAATTACAAACAGTCAATAAATGCTGGGTTGACTGGAATGTTCTTAATGGACATGCAACTAGATAGTGAGAAGTAAATATAAAAACAAAACAATAACACTTGCAGTACAAAGCAGAGACAAAGTATAAAACTATGCATTCCTTTACTGATCCATTGCTGCGAGCCACTTTATCGCCTGAATTTAACTAGCCTAAACTGCCATAAGCACATTAATCGGCTGATTATTTGTTCCTTCATTATCTGTTTCATTTCCTGTATCATTTCCTGTATCTTCAATTTTAGTGCCCAGTAAATGAAAATACACTGGAAAAAAGATATGCCTTTCAGACATATTGGAAAAGCAGTATGTAGTAAGCATGTTTTGAGAAAAATTGTGTGAGAATTGTGAAACTATAGGGGTTAATATTTTGATTTTAGAAATGGCAATGCCCAACCACACGGAATGACACTATCCAGTGCCGTCCACCGGGCGCTGGAACGCAAATTATTCCTCCCCACGACACTTGACGGCAGAAGTGGAAGATGATGAACGCCCAGTGGTTCCCTACCTCGTTGTAAATAATTTTAGATGATAGTTATTCTGATTTAAAGAACTTTGTGAAAGATTCTGAAACTGATTAGCACATGCAGTATTGTAGTTAATCAGTTAAATTATTTAGGTCATATGGAAAACAAAACTGAAAACAATGAAAAATAGTGAAAGTTTGTCACCATATAATGGCACATGTCGAATTATGCTCATGAATTGTGTTTTGATGGTGTTAAGGAGCAGTTCTTTTGATACTGGTGGTTGAAATGTGGTGTGGTTATCATTATTCATTAAATTTAATTGTCATCAAAAACAGAGAAGTAGTGCCTTGGTAACGTGGAAAGTTTTAATAATTGTCACCCCTTGCTTCTAAATTTTTCTTACAAAACCTAACATTATTATTATGATATTTTTAACCTTTAAAAAGTAGCAATACCCATGTGTTCCTTGTGAAATCCCATTTAATTTGATATATAATACAATATATCTGCTACTATTTTAACAATTTTAACATCTATATTGTGACCCTACCCTACTTCCCATTTCTGGTATCAGTTTTTGTTTGGTCCAAACCCAATTTTTATTTGGTAATGAATCAGTTAAAGAAGACCAAGAGAAAAATGAACACCACAATTATTTGAAATACATGAATAAACAATAAAAAATTAATCATTTGAAATACTAATAGTCTAAATAGTAATATATAGTCTAATATAGTAATAAATAGTCTAAATAATAATAAGTGCCTTGTCTGGAGACATTGGTGACCATGACTCTTACATCCTCTCTGCCATGATGAATTCGTTATTTCTTATATATTAATTGTTGCCCAATACATTTGTTTTTGCCGTGTAGTTCTGATAGTGATCTAGTAACAACTGCAGCAGTCAGTAGCTCAGTGTTTTTTTTTTTTTTCCTCTGTGTCCATGATATTCTGAACATTCTTATAGAAAACAACATCTGCACATCCTCTAATTTCTTCACCATTTCACTGCTCATCGTCAAACATTCACATCCACACAAAAGAACACACAACTTTTCAGAACATACATACTATATAACCCACACGGCTGAAGAGAATATTAAAAAAATTAGTTGCATGTCCTTTACAGGATGTTACTATCAACATCACAATCTGCTTCCAAATTGCATGCAGCTGAAGGACATTACCAATAAAATATATTTCAAACATTCTTATCACTGTTAAAAAAGAAGTTAAAGGCAAAGGAATCAATTTCATGGCTCTGGCTTCTTTCCTCATAGAGGCCTGCCAACGGCATCACACAAAGCATGAAATGCATTCCTCCAGGTATCCATAACTCCAACTACTCCCATGAGTCTCTGAAAAACTGCATTCATGAACTGAATGACAGAGTATGAAAACAAACCCAACATCTTCATAGCAAGAGATAGACAACTTGTCAAGAACAGAATCAATTACTTTACTGATTAAATAACTGCATGCAAATAAATAAGTAATTTCCTAATTTCTTGTTCTCTTAAGCTTACAAATGTATTTTTTAATGCCTTACTGTAGCTTGGTGAAATAAGTCCTGAACATTTGCTTCAGAGTTTCCTTTTGCCAGTTCAGTGGCTGTAAGACTAAGCAAAGGTAATTTGTACTCCTGTAAAACAAAAGAATCACATCCTCCTTGTAATTCATGGCTAAGTAAACCAAAAAAATATGTGACACTCAAATTTGATAGATTGTATCTTTCAATGGAAGTATCGAAAATATTGACTGAACACCAAAGTGACAATTATTGCACATTTCAATTATTTTACAAGGGCCTTATTATCATTTTTTTTTTAAAGTTGCATATCCCCTACAGGACTTTGCAGTCAACACCAGCATTTTTCAGCAGCTGTTGATGATCTTGGCAAGACTGCGCTTTGCCATTAGTTTGCCATTGCTTTCTGAGCGACCGGCTCACATACCCCATAAGTAACCAATGCGAAGCGATTCGCTGCCGAATCTTGCGCAGCTGTATTCCTTATGTTGATATATGGGATTACGGAGAAAGTCGTTAACTCCTTCACCAGGGAGACCAACGAATTATCACTACCTATACAATTATTCCAGCAACATTTATCCTTGTGGGTTGGGCGACCAAATTAAACCTTGCTTACAGACAATAAATATGTTATCATCATCAGATTAGTCATTCTGAAGACTGGTGCTGCAGTCTTCATATCATGTCACCCTACTGCTTCCTATTCTAAGTGATTCTCTTCAACTCTGGTAAGTATGAATCCAATATTCTTGTATCTCTATGATGTAATGGTTTATAGGACATCCTCTTTTTGTCATTCCTCCTGGATTTTGCCTTCCAGCATTTTTACTAGTAGATCTCACTATCACAAATTGTGACAGCTGACTGCTTTTGGACACTTGAACATTATTGTCTTTGTCTTTAAGAAATTATTCATTTGATACAATATTTTCATGGACTTCAACATCTGAGGTACCACTTAGAGAAAGAAACATAAGAATGAATGTATTCTCTACTAGCATAGTAAACAAACCACCACAGACGGCTTTCTACCTGGGAATTTTAATTTGACACTGGTTTATCTATCCAGCCAGACTGGAGGGCAGACTCAAATAATTACCTGTAGCCAGTGCCGGGTGGCAAATGATAACACTAGCCGACCACAGATGGAATGCTGTATGAAAGCAGATTCTTCTTCTTCTGCGTTCATCTGGAGTTTTTTTTTTTTTGGACGTGATTGCGTTGTGCCTGTTTACAGCAGAGCTGCGTTCTTGCGCCGTCAGGCCGACACATCCGACTTCTGCGGGCATTTGTTGACCGGGTTAACCTTCTCGGGTGAAAACAGATTGAAGGCAGGCAATAAAACTGGAAATTGGCAATGCCAGTGATCTAAGGGCAATTAAGACCATGTGTGAGTCATTCACCCACAAAGGCTAGGGATGAATGGACACCTGGACCCAGGGAAACCAGTCAACTGTGAAGTTTCAGGACTGGCCACACAGAGTAAATGTTGGCAAGTAAAACTGAATCAGGAATGCCAGAGGGTGTGAGGTGTCTGATGAAGGCAATTAAAGCAGGACAGGGGGAATGTGAATTGTGGCTTGGGACAGACAGAAAGGTGCCAAGGAGATAATAGTGTCTGTTAGACTTAGTATAAAAACCCATGCTAGACCTGTTCCCTTTAGAATAAGTCAGACATTTGAACAGGTATGAACTCTCCTTGTATATGTTTTTATGTCTAGGAATATTAGTGCTTGCTTGTGTTCATTGGCTTGAGCTCCAACACGAAGTCCTGTATGTCGGATGAAGGCATCCCGTTGTCCAACATCAGTGTGATGTCATACAGGACCTGAGGTTTGCGTGAGTATCCGGTGTCCCAGGTGGTTCCTCTCCGTGCAGACAGACACTCTCTGACTTCGGAGGAATCGGCGATCCTACTAACTTTAGCCAGTAGTAATTAAATTGAGTGTCAATCAATCATGTGCCATGCCGGAAAGCGTGGGCGGTCATGACTCGCCATTTCACTCGATCACCAGTGTCGTGGATCAGCTCAGTGTTCCTGTCTCGTCCATGCCATGTGGCCAAGCCATCCAGGTATTTTCCTCTCGGTCTGCCTCTTGGTCTGTTTCCTTCGATCTTGCCAGTTGTCACCAAGTTCTCCAATCCATTTCTTCTCATAACATGTCCAAAAAATGTTGACTGTCTACGTCTAATTTCTCTAATCAGTTTACGATGTTCATTTGTCTCCTGTAGTACTTGGTCATTGGTTTTTCTGTCTGTCCATGGTATTCTTTGCATTTTCCTCAGAAACCACATTTCTGCAGCCATCAGATGTTTTTCAGCTTGACTGCCCATTGTCCAAGTTTCACATTCATACAAAAGAACAGGCTCTATGTATCCCCTCAACACTCTTTTTCTCGTTTCAATTGACATTTTTTTTATCGGTCAGAATGTTTTTCATCTTGCTAAAGGCTACTTTCGCCATGGCGATTCTTGTTCTAATCTCTTCAAGGCATCTCCCATCAGATGTTATGACTGTTCCAAGATAATTGTACCGATTCACTTGTTGAAAAATATTTCCATTTACTTGTATATTACATTGTGGCACTTCTTCCTTCCTAGTGACGACCATAACCTGAGTCTTTTTACAATTTAATTCTAACCCCAGTTGCTCACTGTGTACAACAACCGCATCTATTAATTGTTGCAGGTCCTGCGCATTGTCTGCAATTAATACTGTATCATCTGCATATCTAATGTTATTGATGTTTCGTCCTCCAATGCTGATTCCATTTATATCCTCTACATTTCTGAAAATATTTTCACAGTATAGGGAAAAAAGATCTGGAGACATAACACATCCCTGCCTAACACCTCTTTTAATTGGCTGATACTGTCCCACTTCATTATCAATCCTTATTGCAGCTTGTTGTTTCCAATATATGTTTTTTATAAGTCTAATGTCTTTCCCATCACTGAGTGTAGTTTGTTTTAAACTCAAGAGTTATCTGTTATTTTTCCAATCGTGCATGCATGTTTGTGTTTGTACATTGGTGGGGGAATAATTACCAGGGAGGGGAAAAGCAGTCGGAGGGGATAATTTGCACTGGCTAGAAATCCTTCTGGAGATGTAAACCTAGTCACCTAACTTTCCCTTTTTCCACTCCTTGGCGAATATTTAGACCAGCTAATTACGAGCCACTTGTAGCTGTACTCTTGATATTCATGGGCTTAATCTGAGGTTCAGCCATTTAGATTCTGTCCTTAGTCAATTTCTGACTATTTGGGGTTCTCGTCAGTGAATAATATATTCAGCTAGGTGGTGGCGCACCCCCACTTCCGACATTTAAGAAATTATATTAATTTTATGATGTTTTTGTCAAGCTCACTCTTTGCATTCTTCAGTAACACTCATCAGTTTTCACATTTGACATCCTTTTTAGCTAAAGACTAGAAATGGACAACAATGTTTCAGAATGATATATGTGCAGTAATTATTCCACATATAGCTAAATCATGACATGTGTGTGTATGTACACATCTATGTGTGTTTGCATGTATTCGTGCACATACATACATATGAGGGGGCTTTAAATGAAAACCTTAAATGTTTTTTTGGTGAATATATTCTGAAAAAGTACAGAACAAATGTATGATCTTTCAATGTAGTCACCACTGCATTCAACATAGTGCTGATAAAGTGCTTGGATTCCTGTAAAAAAAAATTCTCTAACCATTCATGCACCACCTGCTGTACCTCTTCATTGGACTGAAAAGTCTTTCCTCCCAATGACTCTTTGAGCTATCCAAACAGGTGGAACTCACTTGGGGCTAGGTCCGGCAAGTACAAGGTATGTGGTGCACGCTGAAAGTGGTGGTCTTCGATGGTTTCAACCATTGCACGGGCAGTATGGGATGGGCCGAGCATTGTCATGTTGCAAAAGGACACCTTTACTCAGAAGTCCATGTCATTTGGATTTGATTGCAGGTCGAAGATCATTCCTGAGAAGATTTGTATACGTATCACTGGTGACAGTTTTCCCTCTTGGCATGCAGTGCTCTAAAATACCGCCTCATTCATCTCAAAAGAGAGTCAGCATAATCTTCCCTGCAGATAGCTGTGTGCGAAACTTCCTTTGTTTAGGTGAGGAGGAATGTCGCTATTCCTTGCTCACTCTCTTCATTTCCGGCTCGTGGTATTGAACCCAGGTTTCATTTCCAGTAACAATTCTTGATAGGAAACAATCACCTTCTGCTTCAAAGCACTGCAAAAGTTCCTGACAAGTATCACTGCGTCATTGTTTCAATTCTGAAGTAAGCTGCCTTGGCTGTGTATGCTGAACCTGGACTGATGTCAAGTTTTGCTGCAATGTCACTCACAGTCAATCAGCGGTTTTCCTGTATGAGACCTTCAACAATTGCAATCGACTCTGGGGTCACTGCTAGGTGTGCCAGACTAGGTCGTGTACAGTTTGTCATAGAAGTCACGCCATTTTAAAACTTCCTTCTCCACTCATACATTTGCTGAACTGACAGGCATGCACCACCATACTGGACCTTCATTCACTGATGAATTTCTATAGGTTTCACCCCTTCATGATAAAAAACGAATAATTGAAAGCTGCTCTTCTTTGGTGCATGTCAAACGTGGAGTAGCCATCTTTAAACCATCCTTATGACATCACCATGTTTGTCTGCACCATGAAGTCATGTTCTTTTAACTCTTTACATCCTTAACAACAATATTGACAGGTGTCAAGACAATGGCATGGTTATTTTTTCCATCACACTTTTTAATGTTTTCATTTGAAGCCCCCTCATATATAAGTACAGATAATTTTAAAATGTAATATAAAGCAAATTGCAAAAAAGTCAAACCCCAGCTATTGAGTGTGCAAGCAGTGATTTTCCACATCCTTTTGGACCATGGAGCAAGAAAGATATTATCCCATTGTTTTTCATCTCTTGACAGAGTTCTATGTAGTCTAGAGAGCTGTGTCGTTCTTTAAAATGCTGCCACAAGATTTGAAAATTATAGGTTAACAAAGTTAGGTCATCAATTATTACATGCAGCTTTTTTTATTTAAAAAAATTAAGTAGGTTAATCTGCAGTAAAGCTGTGAAAGTGCAATGAATAAAACTGGAAAGTCAGCTTTACAAGCACATAATAACACACAGCAGAGTACACCTTTGGTTACAAGGGTTTCATCAGACAATAAAAGCAAACAATACTAGAAAACTAATACAACCACCTTTGTTTAAAAAATGAAGGCACTTATTTGATTTAAGGTAAGTCCAAGTCGGTCCTGGAATACATCAGCCAATGTCATTAGGGGGAGAGGGAAAAAGAAGAAGAGACAGAGGGAGGGGAGGAGGGAGAGAGAGGAAGACACACACACAGAGAAATGGGAGAGGGAAAGAAAAGAATGAAAGAGAAGTGGGAACAGCTACAGATCAGCATGGAAGGTAAAGGGTGCACAGATATCACTATGGATAAAAAAAAAAGGAAGTGAAAAGGAAGTAAAGGCAAGGAAGTGATAGGGAAAGTGAGACAAATGCAATAGGGAGGGTAAGATAATTATGAAACAAAAGAGAAGAAAACTGTTTGACAGAAAGAAAAGTCTAATCATACTTGCACAACAGAAGAGCCCGAGTACAGATAGACGGACTCAAAAGCAAGAAAGTACTACTGCGTCACGGTGTCCCCCAGGGCGGAGTCTTGCCCCCCACACTTTTTCTAATCTTCATCAATGATCTTGTTGCTCACCTACCGCATGGAATTAAAGCGGCAATGTACGCCGATGACCTGCTTCTATGGAGCACAAATGAATATGCATCAGTGGCCACCAGATTGCTACAAAGAGCTGTAGATACATTTGCTGCATGGGCAAATAGATGGTGTGTCAGCATAAACACTGACAAGTGCAGCACCACCCTATTTACCCTCTCTCCAAAACAAAAGGCAGGGACCATCCAGATAAATGGAACACCCCTAAGAGAAGATAAAGAACCAACATACCTTGGAGTAACATTTGATGGCAAGCTGACATGGAGAAAGCACATCAACAAAGCAGTAGCAAAAGCCAGAAGGAAAATAGCCATCCTGAGAAAGCTAAGTGGAACCACATGGGGAGCCAGTACGAAAATACTTAGCAAAGTTTACCAACAGAGCATACGACCACACCTGGAATATGGGTCAACTGCGTGGTGTTCAGCATCAAATACCACACTACAAGAGCTGGACAAGGTGCAAAATCAAGCACTTAGAGTCACCACAGGAGGGATGAGATCAACCCCTATAGTGGAAATGGAGAAGATGGGGAGGACACAGGCACTGAGTGAGCGCAGAGATACGAAAACGCTAATACAAGCAGAAAAGTTCCTCAGCTTGCCAGGCCACCCTATGAAGAACAGATTTGAAAACCTAGCTATGGGGCGGTTGAAAAGAAGTAGTTTTATCCACCAGGCCAAACGACTCTGCAGAGAAACCACTGATCTGCCCACAGTTGGTATCCCCCTGACAACTATTCCAGAGCGAACTCCATGGAAAGATGAGCATAGACTATCGTTACAAATCCAGACAAAAGTGAGAGGAATATTTGACAAGGAAGAACAGAACAGTGTGCAGCGCAGAACAGCCACTCTCAGCTTCCTTGATGAAGAATACCCACAGGACCTCTGGATCCGAGTCTACACAGATGGGTCAGCACAAAATGCTGTTCGAAACGGAGGAGCGGGAGTGTACATAGAATACCCAAATAATACTAGGGACACAGCCAGAGTACCGACAGGAAAGTACTGCCATAACTATGATGCCGAAATTGAGGCAATCAAGATAGCAACAGAGAAATTACTAAATAACAGCAATGGTACACAACCTGTGGTGCTACTAACAGATGCAAAATCAGTACTCGAGGCGCTCCTCTCTGGGAAATTGCCAGTACTAAGGACACTACTTTCTGAACTTAGCAGTCAGCATAAAGTCACCATACAGTGGATACCATCCCACTGTGGAGTACCCGGAAACGACAGAGCTGATCAATTGGCTAAGGAAGGAGCCAAAGAGGAACAGCCTGATGTGCCCGTTACATACCACCAAAAGAAAAGAATGATCAAATCAGTCAGAAAGCCACCAAAACCTGCTCAAGATGACTACCACATTATGGACAGACCAGAACAAGTCATTATTCTGCGCCTCAGAACAGGACACAATAGATTACGCAACCACATGTATACAAAATTCAAGATTGGTGAAACAGCCATGTGCACATGTGGATTGGCGTCGCAAACAGCAGAGCACATACTCCAAGACTGCCCAAAATATAACATATCTAGGCAAACCTTCTGGCCTAGAGAGACAACAGTGGAAGATAAACTCTATGGACCACTGTGTGAACTGAAAAAAACAGTTCAATTCATGCAAGAGACGACATTGCAGATATAGACATATTTCAAGCGAACGAAAGAAGAAGAAGAAGAAGAAAAGTCTAATGTCATGCAAGAGGGGAGGGGAGGGGAAGAGAGAGACAATATGACATTATCAGAGGAACCCTTGTCATTTGTGATTGTGTTCCTGCTTACCTTTTCCACTTTCTGTTTTTATTTCTATATAACAGCTAAATCTACTTGTTCGTAAGTTTTCTTTCCTAACATTTTTACCAGGATGGCAGTCTTATGGCCTACTTATTACAATTAACAACAGCTATAAGTTTTTTAACGTACACAATTTCTTTTTATTTTCTTTGCTTTGTTCCAAATTTAAAAAGGCTAGTTACCCCGTCTCACTAGCCAGGGAATACTGGGAATGTGCTTTATCATTACACGTCCATAGTTCTTGTGAGAATTCCTGGCCCTCTGATGAGAATTGAACTCAGTACCTTTTGAGCCCGAAACAGACACCATAACCTCCCAGTCACACTTCCCCCCTCCCAAATGAACGTATCTAAAAGATAATACAAAATTATGAGTCTCTCTTGCAACACACTTATGTTTTTTATTACATCAAGGTCACTAATTTTTTTCATTGTAAGTGTACAGGATTCTGGTCTACTTAGTCACAATAAAATAGATAAAACTCGGTAGCTCCAGCAACAACCTCTGAGGTCACAGGGAAAATTGTACTTGTGAAACGAGTGACATGGCCCGGAATAAAATCTGCAACCTTTGGAACGCAAGGCAAGTGGCGTAAACACTTTGCAACAGAGACTCCAGTCAATGTAGTGCAGTAGCTAGCATCCTGGCCTGATGGTCAAATCCCCATTGAAGAAGACTGCTTCAATTAACCTGCACTTCCAGGTTGACCCAACCAGTGTCTGGGAAGTCAAGTCGACTGGCATGATATTGACAACATTACTCATTGAGTGCTGTTTGGTCTGTATAAATATGGGGCTAGCACCATATACCCAATACACCTAACACATGTGAAGAGGTTAAGTACATATTTTCACACTGTAATTTAATTTAACATAATTTTCTATTATAATTTGGAGACATACTGTGAACGCTAATTATTGCTATATTGTTAATAAAATTCTTACCCCTTTAAAACTGTCATTTCCTCCAACGTCGGAAAAGTTAATGTTTCGGTAAGTAGCCATCTCTGAAAATATAATTATACCAAAAATAAAAATAGCACGTTCTTCAAACATGGTAAGTTCATCAAAATTTGGAGCCTTCGCTCGCTCCCAAGTTGAACTGCAACATTTTTTCTGAACATGTGCTAAAAAGAGGAGGTCACAAAAACATAATTTTTAGCCAGGTGTTGAGTGAAGAATGACTTGCGCGGTGAATTGGATTAAAGTGAGGAAGAGTTGCACAATTCATCGACCGCACTCTCTCTCTCCTGAGTCCATCTTAGTCCAGTGGCAAGACATAGCCAGATAGTCATGTGTCCAAATCCCAGTTGAGACTGGGAGGTTTATTTTAGTGACCAGGACTCCCAAGTTGAAACATCACCCTACAGGTGCTAGCAATGACAGCCATTACGATACTGACCACATCACCCTTCAGGTGCTAACAAAGGCAGCCAGTACGATACTGACCACATCACCCTACATGTGCTAACAAAGGCAGCCAGTATGATACTGTCCACATCACCCTTCTGTCTAAAATATAGAGCTAGTTACTAGTATTATATATGCAATCAGTGATCAGCGTTACTTTGCATTAGCAGTCGTGAGTCGGACTTTAAAGAAAGTGATTATGATTCTGAAAATGTGTTTGTAAATTTCCGTATAGATGACTGACAATTACAAACAATATGCTATATTTCGTAAATATTTGTGTTCATGTATGGATTACCGGCAACAATCACATGAGTAACATATTAAGCATGCTTTTCCCTTCATTGTGTTGTTTATTTAACTAAAATCGGTTGACTAACACCTTATTTGTGATGTTTTTACTAACGTAACCCGAAATTTTACACAACCTGAACAAATCTTGCCCGTTTATGGCTAAAAAATGGACAAGCATCTGCCCGGTAAAGGGTTAAAGGGGGTTACACAGGGGAAACTTTTTTCTCCTCCCACATATCCTTTACAGGACATTGCAGTCAACACCATCATGTTTCAGCTGCTGTTAATGTCTTGGCAAGTTTTACATTCAGTAGTTAGCCATTGCTTTCCGAATGACCGGCTCACAAACCTCCGTAAGTAACCAACGCAACGCGATCTCGTGCAGCCGTGTTTCATACGGGAGATTATGGGATTACGAACAACGTCCTTAACTCCTAATAGGGAAAACTACTGTATTGATATTTAAACTATAACTGGGGGGGGGGGGGGAATTTATTCCAATAATGTTAAATTATCTAACACCCGGGAAGGTTAACCCAGTCAAAAAATGCCCGCAGAAGTTGGATATGTCTGCCGAAAGGCGCAAGTATCACAGCGCTGTTGTAAACAGGCACAATGCAACTACGTCCAAAAAATAAAACTCCATATGAACCCAGCTGAAGAAGAAGAAATTATCCTACATATATTTTTAAAAAGGGAGACAATTATTCAAAATTTTTACTTATTCAAATTTCCTTACTTAGGCAATTTTCCTTTATTTTGTGATGATAATCCAATTAAATTCAGTGAGTAACGATAAAAACACCACATTTCTTCACAAAAATCACAAGAACTGCTATCCATACTATTAGAACATGATTATAACATCAAATTTTGAAGCACATCATTTTCACACAATATTCAAAGTAGATGTGTACTCAACAGAATGAGAACCAATATACACACTAATGGCTATTTAGTTATATTTATTTACAATAATGCTCAGCTTATTTGTGATACACAAAGCAAAACTTTGGGTTACATGTGTGGCCCATCAGGGAAAAGATCATTTGACATGTGCCATAATAATAACTTTGGTTATAATCATATATGACATACTTTCCCTGTCAGTTTTGTTTTCCCTATCACCGCCTGCTAACCAATTTAACTTAATAACTACATTACTGCATGTGCTACCAGTATCAGAATCTTTCCCAAAGTCATTTAAATCAGAATCACTATCATCTAAAACTGTTTCAAACAATAATATGATGCAAATCGCCGAGGTCGAGAACCAGTGGGTGTTGCCATTTCTGAAATCAGAAAATTACTCACAAAATCTTCGATATTTCTTAAAATTTTGAGCAAGCATGACTGTCATTTTAGCATGAGTGTCATACATTGGAATATTCCAATGTAAATTTATGTTTATTGAACATTAAAATTGCAGAACAGATCAGGTAAAGAAACAAAGGAATGACAAAATTATGGCGATATATAAGCCAATGGCAGATATATTATGACGATTAATCATTCTTCAGTACTTAATCAGTTCATCTGCTTCTACCTAGTCAAGGAGCCATGGTAGTGTAGTGATTAGCATCCTTACTTACCAAGACAGCGGTCTTCTTCTTCTTTCGTTCACTTGAAATTTTTCTATAACTGCAATATTATCTCTTGTATGAATTTAACGGTCTTTTTTAGTCCAACCACTTGTTAAATTAGGTCATGCTTGACACAATGTTTGGGAATCAGCTGGGTGACCCAATCAAATATTTTTTTTTTTAACTGAGCGACACTTTTGAATGTTCAAGGAGGATATAATATTTAATATTTTAATGTGACTTTTGGGCCTATAGGTTTGTTTTACCAGTCCGCACAGAACAAATGTACAGACTGTATAGCTTGGACAATTATTAATTAACATATCAAAGATTAATTTCTTGAGACATTAACTAGCAGTAATTTTGAACTCTTTAATGATTCAGTGCCAAAAGTAGGTTTGGACAAAACGTTGGTACACAATCAAATGAACAAGTATTATAATGTCAATTTCCATTCACTGAACACTGAAATTGTAGAAGATAACAAGAAACAAAACAAATAACATGATATCCCTAGTATGGCGATTTATTGTACTTCTGTCCAAATAAGAGGTCATATTTGGCAATATATTATCCTTCGGCACTGAATCAGTTAATTAGGTCTGAACGTTTAAGATTACAGCAGCAATGTGATCTTTAGGTTCCATTCATCTAAGTTTCTGCAAAATAGGTCAGTCTAACATTCTGTGCAATTTGCACGGTAGCGATTGGTTGAAATTAGCTTGTCTTTTAAATAAATTCAATTATTTGGCATACGGTCAGTAATTTTATTTTTAGAGCTGCTTTTACAAATCTTCTAATATTCTGAGATGGATGTTTGAATTCTGCATCCATTTTTACATATATATGGAAAGTTTAATCAACAACCGTTAAAAAGAATACAAGTTTAAAGATAATTAATCATTTCTCTAGCTAGTTAGTTAGTCGACAGATTATCCTCATTGCACATTGAAACATTCAGTCCATAAGTGCTTGGACTCCCTCCTCAGTAAATCCTGCAGGTGTAGCGCCTAACGACACCAGTTCTATGTTGGTTTATTAATCTTCTTTGACTTCCTGCGTTGTGTTCTTGTTTGGCCACCCCTCTTTTAACTTGCTGTCCTCACAGCCTGACCATGGTTGTAGATTCGCAGTCATCACTCGGTTCTTGCAAACGACTTCTCGTAGCGCATTCAGAATATCAGCCTGGTCCATGGCTCGACCGCCTTCCACAGCAGCCTTACCTGCAAGCCTGCCAGCCTGCTTATTCCCTTGTACACCCACATGTCCTGGCATGAAAATGAAACTAATCTATGCTAGCCGAGACTGCTTCAGAGACACCACCCCCCATATCTATCTTCCTGAGCATACTAATTGAGTCACTAAGGAAACATGCCCGAGTGAATGTCTTAGCAGCCATAGATTGCTGCAATCGGGATAGCAAAATTAACTTCTCATGTCATCTATAATTAGTAATAAGTAAATAATAAATTGGCGGCCATTTTTAATTGCTAATTAGGTCGCTGCGCATCCTATCGAAAAAAGAAAGTAACCACTTAGCCTGTATCATCACTCCACATAATATTAATAAAATATACATCTTGCCCGGTTTCTAAGCTAACATTAATAATGGACAAGGTATTTAATGAATTAGTAATTAATTAGCAGCCTTTTTGGCACTCTTCCGAATAACAGTCCCAAATTATTTAGTGTAAAAAGTATCCCTTACAGGGCTTCATTAGGTGATGTTGTCGATCACTTCCAGTTCGGTGTGTCACGGACTGCTAGACAGATCGATGGATGTAATATTACTAATAAATGTTTCCTGGGCCCGGAGGGCCCTGACTGTCGTCGGAGTGTATATCTATATCTTGCACATACGTATTTCCACATATAATAATAACTGATAGGTATACATTCCGACAACAGTGAGTGCCCTCCGGGCCCAAAAACATTTATTGCATCAATCAATCTGTCTATCAGTCCCGCTACACACTCAGAAACTGTAAATATCGCCCCTGAATAAGCATAATCACCTAATAAGGCCCTGTAAGGGATGCTTTTTACAAGAAATAATTTGAGACCGTTATTCGGAAGAGTGCCACCTTTTTAAATGGCTAATTAGGTGGTGACACATCATATCTAAACATAAATGGCATGAGCAGTTACGCTTCTCTACCCCGATCACAATGATGTATGGTTGCTAAAATGTTCGTTTAGAAACAAAAAAGTTATAGTAGTAAGTAGCCAAAATTTGATCATTTCAGTTCTCACTTTGACTTGGACACAAAGCAAAACTGCTCAGTGAGCGGAATTTAGAGTATTGCTTTGTTCAAGATGCCGACACTCAAATGTAAATATCTCCGCTTAGAATTTACATACAGGCATCATTGCGGTACTGTTGGATTTGGCTTTTTCTTCTTCTTTCGTTCACTTGAAATATGTCTATAACTGCAATGCTGTCTCTTGTGTGAATTTAACTATCTTTTTCAGTTCACACAGCGGTCCATAGAGTTTATCTTCCACTGTCATCTCTCTAGGCCAGAAGGTTTGCCTAGATATGTTATATTTTGGGCAGTCTTGGAGTATGTGCTCTGCTGTCTGCGATGCAAATCCACATGTGCACATGGCTGTTTCACTAATCTTGAATTTTGTATACATATGGATGCGTAATCTATTGTGTACTGTTCTGAGGCGCAGAATAGTGACTTGTTCTGGTCTGTTGTATAACGTGGTAGTCATCTTGAGCAGGTTTGGTGGCTTTCTGACTGATTTGATCATTCTTTTCTTTTGGTGGTATGTAACATCAGGCTGTTCTTCTTTGGCTCCTTCCTTAGCCAATTGATCAGCTCTGTCATTTCCAGGTACTCCACAGTGGGATGGTATCCACTGTATGGTGACCTTATGCTGACTGCTAAGTTCAGAAAGTAGTGTCCTTAGTACTGGCAATTTCCCAGACAGGAGCGCCTTGAGTACTGATTTTGCATCTGTCAAAAGCACCACAGGTTGTGTACCATTGCTGGTATTTAGTAATTTCTCTGTTGCTATCTTGATTGCCTCAATTTCAGCATCATAGTTATGGCAGTACTTTCCTGTCGGTACTCTGGCTGTGTCCCTAGTATTATTTGGGTATTCTATGTACACTCCCGCTCTTCCATTTCGAATAGCATTTTGTGCTGACCCATCTGTGTAGACTCGGATCCAGAGGTCCTGTGGGAATTCTTCATCAAGGAAGCTGAGAGTGACTGTTCTGCGCTGCACACTGTTCTGTTCTTCCTTGACAAATATTCCTCTCACTTTTGTCTGGATTTGTAATGATAGTCTGTGTTCATCTTTCCATGGAGTTCGCTCTGGAATAGTTGTTAGGGGGATACCAACTGTGGGCAGATCAGTGGTTTCTCTGCAGAGTCGTTTGGCCTGGTGGATGAAACTACTTCTTTTCAACCGCCCCATAGCTAGGTTTTCAAATCTGTTCTTCATAGGGTGGCCTGGCAAGCTGAGGAACTTTTCTGCTTGTGTTAGCATTTTTGTATCTCTGCGCTCTCTCAGTGCTTATGTCCTCCCCATCTTCTCCATTTCCACTATAGGGGTTGATCTCATCCCTCCTGTAGTGACTCTAAGTGCTTGATTTTGCACCTTGTCCAGCTCATGCAGTGTGGTATTTGATGCTGAACACCATGCAGTTGACCCGTATTCCAGGTGTGGTTGTATGCTCTGTTGATAAACTTTGCTACGTATTTTCCCACTGGCTCCCCATGTGGTTCTACTTAGCTTTCTCAGGATGGCTATTTTCCTTCTGGCTTTTGCTACTGCTTTGTTGATGTGCTTTCTCCATGTCAGCCTGCCATCAAATGTCACTCCAAGGTATGTTGGTTCTTTATCTTCTCTTAGGGGTGTTCCATTTATCTGGATGATCCCTGCCTTTTGTTTTGGAGAGAGGGTAAATAGAGTGGTGCTGCACTTGTCAGTGTTTATGCTGACACACCATGTATTTGCCCATGCAACAAATGTATCTACAGCTCTTTGTAGCAATCTGGTGGCAACTGATGCATATTCATTTGTGCTCCATAAAACCAGGTCATCGGCGTACATTGCCGCTTTAATTCCATGCGGTAGATTAGCAACGAGATCATTGATAAAGATTAGAAAAAGTGTGGGGGACAAGACTCCGCCCTGGGAAACACCGTGACGCAGTAGTACTTTCTTGCTCTTTAGTCCGTCTATCTGTACTCGGGCTCTTCTGTTGTGCAAGTATGCTTTCACCCATTTGTACATTCTTCCATTGACTTTGCAGTTTCTTCATCAGACCTTCTTTCCAGACTTTGTCAAAGGCTTTCTTCAGATCTATCCATGCCGCAAGCACCAGCTTCTTCTCTTGGAATGCATCCTCAATATCTTGAGAGAGGTAGGTTATCTGATCTTCCGTAGAGTAGCACTGAATAAAGCCAGCCTGATGTGGCACAATGATGTTTTTACTTTCAATGTACCACTGCAGTCTGTGATTGATGATGCGCTCCAGTGTTTTGCAGAGACAGCTGGTGAGGCTAATTGGTCTGTAGCTAGAGGCAATGGAACTATCTTTCCCTAGTTTTAGGAGGGGTATCATGATTGCTTCTCTCCAGGCTTGTGGAACACTGCCTAAGGTCCAAATGTTATTGAAGATCTGCAACAGCTTTGCTTTGGCCTCTGTTCCTAGGTTCCTGATCATTTCATTGGCGATACCATCAGCTCCTGGTGACTTTCTCATTTTCAGTTTTGATATGGCTAGCTCCAGTTCGCTGATTGTTATGGGTGCCTCCAGAACCTCATGTACTATTTCCTTCTGTCCTGTATCTCTTATTGTTTCTCTGGACTAATTTTGATATTGTTATCTTGTGCGAATGAGTCCGCAAAATGGTCAGCTGCTTGCTTTCTTGTTAAGATGTTTCCATCTTTATGTAGTGCAATTTTTGAGTTTCTCTCCGTGCCCTCATCGTTAAGTTGTTTTATTAGCTTCCACAATTTTCTTGTGTCTCTTTCAAAGTTCAGAGACTCCGTTTTCTCCTGCCAGCTTTTCCGTCTAGCCTGCAGCTTCGCCCTTTGAAATTTGGCTTTTGCGTGCTGGAATTTATTGTGTTGCTCTTGGCTGGGTGTGGCCTCTGCTTGCTTTCTACACACTTCCACATCATTATGCAACTGTTCCAGTTCACTACTCCAGTAGGGTTTATATTGTTTACGGGCTCCTCTTGGTACTGTTTCTCATGCTGCCTGTAGTATGCATTTCCCAAACTCTTCAACTACTTTATTTATGTCTTTCTCAGTGTTCAGGTTTCTAACCAGTATGCTGGTGCGATTCTTTTACATTGCCCAGTCTGCTTTCTTGTAGTTCCACCTCGAGAGTGTGCTGCTTTCACTTACAAGCTCATTTTCTACAGTTAGAAACACTGGCCGATGGTCACTGCCACCAAGTTGTTTCCCTACAATTCGTGTAAAGTTCCACTCCAGGTCTGGTGAATGAAAAGCCAGGTCAGGTGTAGTTGTAGTGTGCCATGATCTTGAGCAGAAAGTATGTGGGTCTGACGGCTTGTTAATCAAGATGAATCTATTCTCATCCTGCCAGTCTTCCAGTCTCTCTCCTCTCTGGTCCATGTGATCATAGCCCCAACTCTGCGAGTAGCTGTTGAAATCGCCGCACACAATCATTTTTTCTGTTAATGGTAGTGTGTCCAGTGCCTGTGGGCGGTCACTTGGACAGTAGTAATTGATCAGATGTAGGTCTGTATTGCCTGTCTTAAGTTTAAGTGTCTGATACTCAGCCCCTTCCATGTAGACTTCGATTTGGGAAGCAGTGATGTTATTTTTTACAAGGGTCAGTATCCCACCTTTTCGCCTGTCCTTTGGGTCAGATCGGTAACACTGGTTGCCTCTGATTTTGAAGGCTATATTTTCGTTGAGGTGAGTTTCTTGCATGCAACATATCAAGGCCTATCAATTTGTGGTGGACTCATTAGTAAATAACCAATTTGATAAACATGATCAATATAATATACCTACTGATTGCGTTAGTACCATCATTCATAGGTACTAGCAAATTTAAAAAACATCAAAGTTGTTAGATAAAGCTATTTAGTATTTAACTAAGAATTAAGAACCCATGCAATTCAATTTACATTTACCGAGAATGTAAGTAGCACTTTTTTTTCATAATTTTATTTTTAGGGCTCTACACTTTGATCTTAACCAAAATAGTTTTAAATACCGAGAAACGGAAAATGTAAGTAATATATAGATTTGTGTATAAAATAATTTAATTAATTACTGCAGGCTAGTACTACTAAGTAATAAATAAGTATGATATTAAATTATTGATATTATTAAATGTTATTACTAATATTACTAATAATAATAATATTACTACACTACTCTATTAAGTATTATACTAACTACTTGCCTTTTTAGCCTTTATTGTCAAATATTAATAACAGCGAAACTCATCAACTACTGATTGAAGTAACCACGTCTACAGTCGTGTGCTCAACCTAAACGTGTATTATTAGTTCTTCGATCTGTTTGTGCTATAATTACCACGCTACGAGAACAATGATTACATACAAAACATGTCACGTGGTGACGGAAACATCACTAACCAGGCTGGTATTTCATTGGCTAGCTAACTACAATGGACATCAGATTTCGAGCATGGCCGGCTGTTCACTTTCGTTTTACAAAGTAGCCAGTCTGCATCTTAAAGCCAGATTAACTTAAACTGGCAACACGAGCATTTATCTCCCCCCCCCCCCTTGTTCGCTCGCTTTGTACTCGAGCGTAGTCCACACACATGCTACAACTACTTATATATATGTTATGCTATGTCGAACGACGTCACTGCGAGCAGTTCCTCGGTGCTGCAGCCATATCAAACTATTTTTGCTTCCATCCATCTAGCAAAGTGGTTCTCAACCGGTGGGGAATCCCCCCCCCCCCAGGGGGGAATTTCAGGGTTTCCAGGGGGGGGGGGGATGAAGACCATTTCAAGATCGTGTTAATACAAGAACCGATTACTTTACATAGTTTTTCCCTTCATACTTTACAGGTGTGTATGTCTCGTCCTTCTAAACCTCATTTTATAAAGTAAGTAGACCCACAAATCATGTTTTATGTGGATGTCTAGACTTGTTTTAGTATATGCTAGTACATTTACCTTCCACTTTTACGTATACTGTGTAGGGGTGGGGGGATTTTTTTATAGGAAATATGAAGGGGGGGGGGGGGATGACGTTCTGAAAATACGGTGAAGGGAGGAACGGGCCAAATTTTTGATAGGAAGGGGGGGGGGGAATGGCGTTCTGAAAATATGGTGAAGGGGGGAATGGGCCAAAAAAGGTTGAGAACCACTGATCTAGCATGTGTCATGCCGGTAGGCTAAGCGTGGGCGGCCATTATTCGTCATTTCACTCGATCACCAGAGTCGATCTTGCCCGTTGTCACCAAGTTCTCCAACTTATTTCTTCTCATAACATGTCCAACAAATTTTACTGTCCACGTCTAATTTCTCTAATTAATTTACGATTGTCATTCGTTTCTTGTAGTACTTGGTCACTGTTTTGTCTGCCCATGGTATTCTTTGCATTCTCCTGAGAAACCACATTTCCACAGCCATATGTTTTTCAGCTTGACTACTCATTGTCCAAGCTTCACATCCATACAAAAGTACAGGCTCTATGTAGCACCTCAGTTCTATTTTTCTCATTTCAATTGACATCTTTTTATTGGTCAGTATGTTTTTCATCTTGCTAAAGGCTAATTTCGCCATGGCGATTCTTGTTCTAATCTCTTCAAGGCATCTTCCATCAGATGTTATTACTATTCCGAGATAAATGTATCGATTCACTTGTTGAAGAATATTCCCATTTACTTGTATATTGCATTGTGGTATTTTGTTCTTCCTAGTGACGACCATAATCTGTGTCTTCTTACAATTTAATTATAACCCAAGTTGTTCACTGTGTGCAACTACCGCATCTGCTAATTGTTGCAGATCCTGCTCATTGTCTGCAATCAATACTGTATCATCTGCATATCTAATGTTATCGATGTTTCGTCCCCCTGTGATGATTCCATTTATATCTTCTACAGTTCTGAGAATAGTTTCTCATGTGATGAGAAGAGAGGCATTGGAGAACATCGTGACAAATGGAAAGATCGAGGGGAAGAGAGGCAGACCAAGAGAAATGATTCTGGATGGATTGAGACGGTGGCATTGAGGAATACCATCAGCAGAGTTGATCCAGAACACCAACGACCGAGATCTGTGGAGAGCCATGAACGCCTACGCCAGCTGGCAGGGCACTTGCTGATGATGATGTATAGGGAATAAAGATCTTGAGACATTATACATCCTTGTCTCACACCTCTCTTAATAGGCTGATATTGACCACTTCATTATCAATCCTTATAGCAGCTTGTTGTTTCAAATATACGTTTTTTTTTATGTCTAATGAACTCTAATGCCTGTCCCATCAATTTGTAGATCTGCAAGCATCTCTACCATGTTGACATGTCTTACTCTATCGAAAACCTTTGTGTAGTCAGTAATTCAAAGATGTATATTTTTGTTTAATTCTAAAGAACGTTCAATTACTGTTCGCAGCATATGCGCAGTATTTACTGTACTCTTGTCTTCTACAAACCCACATTGTTCTTTTCCTATTTCAGGTTGTATTTCTTCCTAACTTTTTTTTTTCTACTGTTCCTATTTAGCGGAATGTATGTGCCTTCACGCTTTACCCCCAGTTGCTACTATTGACTACTATAGTATAACTAGTAGTTGCCACTACTAGGGGTGCACTTGACTTATTTTTGCGTGTGGGTTAGCTTTCCCTATTATCTATGACCACCGTTAACAGGTGAAATTAACGTCTCTAAGACAAGAACTGTCTAAACCAGGGATGGGTAACACGAGGCCCGCGGGTTCGCATGCGGCTCGCCGGGAGTCATGTTGTGGCCCGCGGAGCTAGGTCAAATGAACATAAATGTTAACTTAATTGTATATATCATCAAAAGAACATTACATCATGAGTCGTTCGTATCATATATTTTTAAATTACAGCTAAGAGAATTGTGCCTTAATGTAGTCACTGGAGGGTCTTCTCCGTGACTACATTTTGTGTATGTATTTGTTTGCTGATGCAGGCTAGTCTCCGCAACGTCCTGTATGTTTCGTAATTCTGTTCTGTAAAGCTGCATTACTGTGTGATTTTATATTATTTATATTGTTTACAGCTGTTACAACAACGCGCCCGTTCTACTGAGCGGCTATTAAAGTCTCCGAATATTGTTTGTGTCATTTATTTCCTGCTTGAAGGTGTTAAATTTATATTTGCTGAAGGTTTGACTGTCCACCTATATAAATATCTGGGTGGTTAGGCCAAATGGCATTATTCTGACTCGACGCGCTATCGAGATCAAGTCGGCTTATCGGATAACGCAGAGGATGCCTCGCGTTAAAAGTACCGAGCAAAGACATGCGCTATATGCGGCCGGGAAAAAGAAGGCAGAGACGAGGAAGGCCGCTATGACTGCTGAGCCCATATCTTCAAATAGCAGTCCGGCACCTACACCAGCAGAAACCGTTCCCGTCGCAGAAATCACAAATGTGACCAGTAGCAGACGTGAAGTTAGCAACACTATGGAGATGCAGACCAAATTACCAGAGACCTCCACACAGGAGGAAACATCAAATACTACTGTAGACTTCACCGGCAAAATTCTACTCAAGCAAACAAGCGTAGGAGAAGCCAAACTGTCGGCGCTACCAACAGACAAGATAATCAGTCTGTTGGAAAACGAGCTAGGAAGACACAGCATCAACCAGCTGCGCAAGACACATGAGGGAGTAGTGGTCTCCCTCAACAACAACCCAAAGACCACAGTACTTATGAAGAAGATAACACAAGATGAGAAAGCCAACATCAAGCTTCACCGCGGCATCTTATTGGAAGCCAGCCGGCACAACATGATGAAACGATGGGTCATCAAACGAGTCAAGACTCATCTCACCAACGACCAGATCAGGGAGTTGCTGACAAGGGAAAACCACAATTCAAGATCACCAGTGCTGAGAGGATCATCGGAAAGAACAACATCCCCTCTACTGTCGTCGTCGTAACATCAGAGGACCGATTGATCCCTCAGTACATCAGATGGGACAAGAGAGACCAAGCTCCAGAGCACTACATACCGAGAGTGCTGCAGTGCTCCAAGTGCCAGAAGTTTTGGCACACCCGTGCCACCTGCAAGAGTGAGGTTGAAGTCTGCAGATATTGCTCTGGACCTCATCCATACAGTCAGTGCCAGCATGCAAAGGTCGACAAGGACTTCAGGAGGCCTAACACTAACAGAAAGTGCGCCAACTGCCTCGGCAACCACGGTGCCAGGTACCTCTGCTGCCCCTGACACCAAGACAGCAAAGAAGCCATGAAGATCGCATCAAAAGTAACCCGTTCTATAAAGAAGCTAGGAGGCAATACGAGGCTACCAATCGACTCACAAAAAGCGACAAAGCGCAACTTGAAGGCCAACTGAAGGACTGCGATCAAAGTTCAACAGCATGGAGGAAGAACAAGACAAGAAACAAGAGACTCAGATCGCAGCCACTCAGCGCATCCTGGACAAAACGAAGCAAGTTCAGCAGAAGATTGAGCAGGATGTCGCTCGAATGGCTGCTATGAAGACCGAGACAGAAGAAAGGCTATCAAGCAGGGAGGAGGAAAAACACAAGAAGCAAGAAAAACAGATAACGGCCGTTCAGCGCATCCTCGACGAAATGAAACAAGTGCAGCAGAAGATAGAACAGGATGTCGCTTGAATGGCTGCCATACAGGCTGAGACGGATGAACAGCTATCTAACGTGCAAGATCCTCGGGAAGGTTAACCCTGTCAACAAATGCCCGCAGAAGTCGGATGTGTCCGCCTAACGGCGCAAGAACGCAGCTCTGCTGTAAACGGGCACAACGCAATCACGTCTGGAAAAAACTCCGGATGAACGCAGAAGAAGAAGAAGATAACGTACAAGATGTGAAACGAAATACAGAAATCACTCTTGATAAGATAAATGAACCTCCTCTGCTGTGTGTCCACCGTGACGAGGTAGAGGGGCTTGTGCGTCCCAATGACCCCAAGAGCTATGCCGACAGTAGCACAGCTACTGGTAGGGCCACCCATGTCGGACAGGTCAAGGGAGAGGGACCAGACGAAGAGACACACAAACCTGCTGCCTTGTAGGTAGACTGGGGACAGTCAAAGGCTAGGGAAAGCATCCCGAATAAATGCTTGTCGAAATCGGATGTACTGAGCCACAGGCTTGACAAAGCAGTGCAACGTAAAACCTACTGCCTTGTAGGTAGACTGGGGACAGTCAAAGGCTAGGGAAAGCATCCCGAATAAATGCTTGTCGAAATCGGATGTACTGAGCCACAGGCTTGACAAAGCAGTGCAACGTAAAACCTGCTGCCTTGTAGGTAGACTGGGGACAGTCAAAGGCTAGGGAAAGCATCCCGAATAAATGCTTGTCGAAATCGGATGTACTGAGCCACAGGCTTGACAAAGCAGTGCAACGTAACTTAATTCATGATGTCACAAATCAAAATTAATCGTTATGGTGCTAATCCCGTGAAGTCCCATCAGGCGGCGATAGTGCCGGGCCCCCTGCCTCGAGGGGGTCCACCCATGACTACTGGTGGTCACCTTCCCCTGTGCTGTGGAGTCAAGGCACAGAGGAGTAGGTTAAGAGCTATTGACCAAATACCCCGGACACTCAACATACTACAGTGGAATGCCGAAGGAGTTTACAAGAAGAAAGACTCCCTAACACAGCGTCTTCATAAAGATAGAATAGATGTGGCATGCATTCAAGAGACACACCTCAACGCCAATCACAAATTCTCAGTCAGAGGATATCAGGCCACACGTTTCGACCGCGAAGGACACAAAGGAGGAGTTCTAATACTTACACGAAATACAATACCTTGCAGCGAAGTATCTGTGATCTCTGACAACCAAACGGAAATTATAGGTGTTGATATAATGATAAAGGACGTGAAAATAAGAATCTACAATCTGTATAGCCCAGCAGATAAGGACCTTACACTCTCAAACATGAAAATAACTGACACAAACTGCATTATTGTCGGAGACTTTAATAGCCGTTCAGAAAGATGGGGATACCCAGATACTGACAAAAGAGGAGAAGAATTGGAGGACTGGGAAATAGACTCAAATCTCCATCTACTCAACAAAGCGGATGACACACCGAGCTTCTACTCCAGAAGATGGCTTACCACTTCTACTCCAGACTTAGCTTTCTGCACAGGAGACATCCTCCACAAAATTGTTCGCCATGTGCTGGACCAATTAGCAGGTAGTGACCACAGACCAATCAAGCTTGTAATGAATATGGAGTATGTTCCACAGGAGCAAAAGCCCTTGCCCCGCTGGAATTACAAACGAGCAGATTGGGACAGATTTGCCATACTAACAGACAAATATTGTGAAAAAATAAATACACGATATGGCAACATAAAGCAAATGGTGGAAAGTCTAAACAGAGCGATAATACAGGCAGCCACGGAGTCCATTCCAAGAGGAGCGAGGAAAAATTACAAACCATACTGGACTGAAGAACTACAAAGTTTGGAGGACAAAGTTGAAGATGCCAGGAAGACAGCAGAGAGAGAACAAACAATTGAAGCGAACATCTCTCTCAAAGCCATCTCAGCAAAATATAAAAGAACAGTAAATCAAACAACAAGAGATTGTTGGAGGGAAAAAACAGAAAACCTGAATTTTGACAGGGATGGAAACAAACTATGGAAACTAGTGAAAGCCATGAACAATGAAGGACCTAGCAACAAACAAATAACAATTAAACAAGGAAATGCCTTGCTTACAGGAAAAAAGGCTGCAAATGCACTAATGGAACACTATGCAAATGCAAACCACATTGATATTACAACCGAACAGAAGAAAGCAATCAAAGATAAACAGATACATCATGCAAATACAGAGACAGCAGCAGAATATACGATGGCAAATCTAACAATGGAAGAAATGGAACAGGCAATGAATACCCTAAAAAAGAAGAAATCACCAGGAAAGGATGGAATCACAAATGAAATGCTAATAGGACTAGGCACTAAGGCAAAAAAGAAACTACTAGCAGTCCTAAATTACAGCTGGAAGAGGGGAATAGTCCCACAGGCATGGAAAGAAGCTATACTAATACCAATCCCAAAGAAAGGAAAAGACCTGGAAGAACCAAATGGCTATCGACCTATCAGTCTACTTAGCTGTGTAGGAAAATTAATGGAACGCATTATCAATGGCAGGCTAACATGGCATCTGGAAGAAAACAAACTCTTAACACCACACCAAGCAGGATTAAGAAAGTACAGATCCACTGAAGATCAAATAACCTATATAGCTCAGGAAATAGAGGATGCCTTCCAAGAGAAAAAGCACACACTAGCAGTCTGGATAGATTTAGAAAAAGCATTTGATAAAGTATGGAAGGAAGGACTGAAAGTAAAACTGCAAAACATGCATGTTTGTGGAAAAATGTATAAATGGATCAGCCACTACCTTGAGAACAGAACTGCCAGGACAAAAGTACAAGGACAAACCAGCAAAATGATGCTGTTGGAGCAAGGTGTCCCCCAAGGAGGAGTTCTTTCACCAACATTATTCCTAGCATATATAAACGACATCACAGAAAATTTTCCAGCCAGAGTACACACATCATCCTTTGCAGATGACCAGCCATATGGACATCTGAAGAATATATTAGTACAGCTAACAGCAGAATACAGCAAGCCTTATTAGCACTAGAGGACTGGTCAAAATCATGACTAGTGAAGATAAGTGAGGAGAAAACAACATGCACAGTGTTCTCCCTCTCAAATAAAACTCAACAACCTAAGCTGGTATTGAATGGAAAAATATTGCGCCATGAAGAAAATCCAAACTATCTCGGAGTCACCTTTGATCGTCGCCTGACATGGAAAACACAGGTTGAGAAAAATCGAACAAGAGCAAGGCAAAGAATGGCAATCATGAAAAAGCTTGCTGGTACAACGTGGGGAGCAGATGAGAAAGTTCTCAAGAAGTTATATACTGGACGGGTGAGGCCAGTACTGGAATATGGCATTGCAGCTTGGGCAACAGCAGCTAAGTCAAACTTTAACAAAATAAGTAGAGTCCAAAATCAAGGAATGCGAATCATAACTGGAAGCCTGAAGACAACGCCTATTAATGAATTAGAAAAGATCACTTGTTTACAACCAATGCAGGATAGAAGAGATAGCAGAGCCCAGCAACAAGCTGAAAAATTTAGAAGATTGACAGACCACCCTATGTATAAAAGGTTTAGTGATTTTGGAAAGGGAAGACTGAAGCGTAGCAACTTTGTAGAAACTGCAAAACGAAAGATTAGGGCAGATCCCATACTTAACATATCAACAGTCAAACCCATTTACAATGCAGACAAGTTCCCAGCTTGGAGACAGCAGCAACTGCCTGAGATGATAGAAAACATTCCTGGTATTGAGAAAAAGAACACTCAGCATGAAATCGAAAGAAGAGAAATAACCCTAAACTACATAAAAGAACATTACCCAAGCAGCAATTGGACCCATGCATATACAGATGGATCAGCCAAAAATTCAATAGAGAATGGAGGAGGAGGAATTCTCCTAAATTTAAAAAATGGAGTGAAAAAAACACATTCAGTGGCAACTGGAAAGTTTTCAAGTAACTTCAAAGCGGAGGTAGAGGCTCTGAAAACTGCAGCAGAAATGCTCTTGATGGAGGAAAATAAATAGAAGCAAATAGCTATCTTCACAGATGCAAAGTCAGCTGTCTCAATACTGAAGAGCAATAACAGCACAGAAATAGCTGACCTAAGAGCAGCACTCCATGGTCTATGCCAGAAATCCAAAAAAAGTTGTAATACAGTGGATCCCATCACATTGCAGTATACCTGGAAATGAAGAGGCTGACAGACTGGCAAAAGAGGGCGGACGACTACCACAGCCTGACATAGACATAACCTATAATGAGGCAAAGAGGTTGATAAAAAGCACCTATAGAACCAAATGGGAATCAGAGCATCCAGGCCACCAGAAGGATGATGCATATTACAAACTCGACAGAAGAGAACAAGTAGCAATCTTCAGACTCCGCACAGGACATAACAGGCTGAAATACCACTTGTTCAATAAACTAAAGATAGGAGATACCGATGAATGTAATTGTCAAACTGGAAAAATTACAGCAAAACATTTGCTTCAGGATTGCCCAATATATGCAGAACAGAGAAAGATATTTTGGCCCACACCTGCTTCATTTGAGGACAAGCTCTATGGAGATATCAACAAGCTCAAGTTGACCGTAGCTTACTTTAACTACATACAGGTTGACATTTAAAGGTGTATGAAGAAGTATTCAGACTGCCACACTTCATACCACAGGTATGTCGGTTACAAAAGCCTCCCAGAGGCATGAAATGGAATATTGCTGGATAGGAGATCCATTACGTGGAAAGTCCGAATCAAAAGCTCACTGTGTGGGCTTTCAAAAAAGGTGGAAAAAGTGTCCTAGTGGCACGAAATGGAATATTGCTTGGATAGCAAATCCATTATGTGGAAAGTCTGAATCAAAAGCTCACTGTGTGGGCTTTCAAAAAAGGTGGAAAAAGTGTCCTAGTGGCACGAAATGGAATATTGCTCGGATAGCAAATCCATTGTGCGGAAAGTCTGAATCGAAAGCTCACTGTGTGGATGTCATCTGCACACTGCATTCATCTGGTTTCCGGTAGAACAGCCTATGGTGAACGGAAGGCCCAATATACGGAAGTGAGGCTAAGCAGCCATGTGCAGGACGTGACGATTCCTTGGGTGAGCCCAGTACCAGAGCGCTGTGTGTTGGCTCTGCAAGTATGGAAGCCTCCTTGGATGGCGGGGAATGCCCATGGTCTGCCCCTGCCTTCCCTTGAGGGCTGACCAGGATCTCTTTGGCTGTTCTATATGGGCCAGCTAGGATGGGAGATAACACCACAACAGTGAGAGTCAAACGTCCTAAGAAACCCCCGGGAAGGTTAACCCGGTCAACAAATGCCCGCAGAAGTCGGATGTGTCGGCCTAACGGCGCAAGAACGCAGCTCTGCTGTAAACAGGCACAACGCAATCACATCCGAAAAAAAAACTTCGGATGAACGAAGAAGAAGAAGAAGAAGATAAATGAACTGCCCAACATCCAGACAGCCACACCAGAACCAGAGGATACAAGAGCACAAACAGACGAAGAAGCAACAGAGGAAGAACGATATCGCTCACCACCAAGACCCGACTGGCGAACGCCGAGAAGATTCGAAGGCAACTCACGACGGGGAAATAGAAGGAACACCAGGAGAGACGACAACTGGTAAAACTCCCTGAAGGAAACAGCACCATATGACGGGGTGGGTACCCAATTACTTCAGGCCTCAACAAGCACGTGACTCTGTCCAGACATGGAATACCTCATCAAGAAAGTAACGAACGCAATCAACCCATCAGAAGCCGGGAAGCTGACAACAAGCAGCCCAAAGTACGAAAGTCAAACTTCAAGCTACACCATAAACACCCTACATAGCCAAGTCGGAAATTCCAAGGCTGAAAGGGGGTACTCGTACCAGAAATTGGAATTGGAAATGGACTTGGCCAAATGGCATAATCGAAACTAGAGCAGAGCAATGACTTGATCCGAGACGTGTTTCCGATGCGTGTTACGTCATTGTGATGAGGGGGAAAGGGGGTGGGGGGGGGAATGATGCTCTATTCCAGTATGGACGATGTCTTCTGGTCCACATTTACAGTTACGTATGAAGGAGGTTAGAGGCATAAGTCTTTGACAGTTAGCCACTTGTGTAGCCTAGACTGCGTTTAGTGTGTGTAGCATAACCTTTGCTTTATGGTATCTAACCACTTCTTTGTCTTCCCCTGGCTCTGTTGACAGATCTGCCTCGACGTGGACGGGGCTGGTTGATTTACTAGGCATGAATCCTGTGGAAGACTATGCATTTTAGCCCTTCGATCTGATGCCATGGAATTTAGGATGTATGAGCCCTGAACAGTGCTGGCATCTATCGAAGTGAGGTTAGTGTAGAGACTGTTCTCTTGACCCGGCATGAAAGTACCATCTCTACCGAGACTGTGACAGAGTTCTCCTTCCCCTCTTCGAGCTCAGAAACCAGTAGAGTGTACACAGCTGGTACTGGCACTTCTCATTTGCGGAGAGGTATATTAAGATATACTTAGTTGCATACCCTTTACAGGAGGTAGCAATCAACTCCATCATTTTTAGTTGTTTCTGATTCCTGGGGAAGGTTATGTTCAGTAGTTTGCTATTGCCTTCTGAATGACCGGCACTTATACCGTTGTGTGGAAACCAACACAAGGAGGTCTGCTTCCAAATCGCCCGCAGCTGTGTTTTGAATGCAGTATCCGGGATTAAGAATTGCGTTCGTAAACCCTTCGCCACAGAGTCGACCTGGTTAGGATATAACCAGGTTATAATTCAGAGCATCACATACAGGCTGGATGAGACGGTAATATTTCTTCCATGGGTTTTGGATACTCATCGTCAAAACTCTAACCCAATGCCCGTTGGATTTGTTGTAGACATATAGTGGAAAATTGTGCTTAAAACTGACACAACATCTGTATGACTTTATTTATTGTCGCACCATAAATCCAGTTCTGGTAATGGTGCAATGAGACGTAAAAATAAAATGGTATTTTCCATGTCATGAGGTGTATTGGGTTTATGGTGGTAGTCCTATATTCTTCGATACATCGGCACTCAATGAGTGAAGTGATCAATATTATGACATCCACGTTTAAATTCCAGAAAATTTCCTTGTACCTATTTTAGGCTCTGTGTGTGTGTGTGTGTGTGTGTGTGTGTGTGTGTGTGTGTGTGTGTGTGTGTGCGCGCGCGCACGCTTGCTTTGAACCCAAGCGTAGTCCATACGCACTACTCCTAGTAGTGCTGGACTGAATTTTGCGTGTGGATTAGCTTTCCTTTTTAACAGTGTCCTTCGCCATCAGGCAACCCACTCCGACTTCAGAGGTACTTGTAATTTACGTCCCCAAGTCAAGGACGAGATGTCAACGATACTTCTTAGCGTTCATCTGGAGTGTTTTTTTCTGATGTGATTGTGATGTGTCTGGTTAGGCACCCTTGGGCCGAAACCCTTAGGCCAACACATCCGACTTTTAGCGTTATTTTTGGCAGGTTAGCATTCCTGTGGGACTCTCACTTTTGTGGTGCCGTCCACATCCCAGCTGGTCAAGTTGGAACCGTCGAATGCTTCGCGATCAGCCCTCAAGGGAAGGCAGGGACAGTCAATGGAATTTTTCGCCATCCAGGGTGGCTTCCATAGTTGCAGATCCGACACATAGCGCCCTGCTGCTGGGCTCACCGAGGGAATCGTCACGTCCTGCTTATGGCTGCTTTAATTCCTCACTTCAATATATTAGGCATTTCGTTCACCACGGGCCTTTCCCGCACAAACCTGACCGGTCTGCAGGCGGTATCCACTCAGCGAGTTTTCGATTCGGACATGTGCTTGTCGCTCTGCCCATCAGAGCTGTTCCGGGCACAACGGACATTCGGAAACTAGCTAGTCAGAGCTTTTCCGGATGACATGTAGCACTTCAGAATGAGATATAGAATTTATAAGTGAGAAAGAACCCCAAGAGTTAATCTCAAAGAAACACACGGTAAAAGTCGCCAAGTGACGTAACTATGTGAAAAACGTCACCGCGTGATACATTAGCAACCAACCAGTTAGGTCTGCGGCTGGCAACAAGGAAGGCGGTATAAAATTCTCAGAGGCGAATTATTAACATAAATCATTTAGAAGAAGAAAATGGTGAAAGGGAACCATCACTTATCAAAGATATAATGATCAAGGCACACTCCAAATTCAGGACGGACGATTGGCCATAAGTATTTAAGCCAAAAGTCGAAGGAATGGCTCAAGGTTAGCAAGTGTCAACAGACAGGAGTTTGTAAGTAGTTAATATTATGATAAGCGGCAAGGATCCAATATAAATAACACTAAGCGGTGAAGCATTATCTTAGCAATCGATTAATTTAATATAAAAATGTTCAGCATTGTGCGTTTGCCTATTCATCCATCGCCGACCCTCCTATCAACATGGGAGCGGCGATGTTGATTGTTTCATGACGTCACAAGATATTCCATATAAATAAATATTGCATTGCAAGAAATGTCGGCTGCCTCAAGTTGTTTAATATTTATTGAAGTTGCTCTGATTATTCTGCTGGTCTGTTTTGTTGGACAGCGAGCTGAGTAAATATATTCATATTCAATTTACATTGCTGGCAGAGATGATCCCGGACGATCCCCCATCTTTTACGTTAATACGTTAATATTTCGCCTCTGAGAATTTTATACCGCCTTCCTTGTTGCCAGCCGCAGACCTAACTGGTTGGTTGCTAATGTATCACGCAGTGACGTTTTTCACATAGTTACGTCACTTGGCGACTTTTACCGTCTGTTTTTTTTAGATTAACTCTTGGGGTTCTTTCTTACTTATAAATTCTATATCTCATTCTGAAGTGCTACATGGCACCGGACACGATGGGCATTCGGAAGACAAGGTAGTCAGAGCTGTTCCTAGCACGAAATAAATTTCACTCGGACGTAATTGCGTAGTGCCAGTTTTTATTTTCTGCCCTTAGGCCGGCACAGACGACTTCGGAGGGCATTTTTTTCTAATTAGGTTAACCTTCCTCGGGTTTCGAGGCACGTTAGACTCTTACTGTTGTGGTGTCGCCCACATCTCAGCTGGTCAAGGTAGAACGGTCAAAGACAACGCGGTCAACCCTCAAGGGAAGGCGGGGGTAGACCATGGGCATTCCCCACTATCCAAGCAGGCTTCCATAATTGCATGGCCGGCACATATTGCTCTGAGATTGGGCTTACCCGAGGAATCACCATATCCTGCTCATGGCTTAATTCCTTACTTCCGCATATTGGGCATTTCGTTAGCCACTCGCCGCTCCCCGCACAAACCAGAAATGGTCAGTCTGCGGACGACATCCGCTAGGTAAACTTTCGCTTCGGACTTTGGTCCACGCTATGGATTCGCTAGCCAAGCGTTCCATTTCGTATTATTGAGATGTTCTTCCCCCTTTGACTACACTCTCTGTGAGTATAGGTACAGACTTTTTCGTAACCATTTCGTGCGACTGGGACACTTTTCTGCCTTTAGTACTCGCTCACGGGGTAGGCTACATGTGCTGCCGGCTCAGAACCATACCTCCGTGCATCAGTGAGTGAAAAAAAAAGAAAAAAACTGCCAGGTCTTCTCATCCGGGGAACCCTCATATCCCCCAGCTGAAAGCCTTCAAAACAAGTATCTGAACTAAGCATGTAGCGTGCTCAGGATCTCACCTCCATTTTTTGGTAGGTGTGTATCGGCCCGGCTTTCACGTCCGAGGATTAATGGCTTAGAGGCGTTGAGCCTTATCCCTCAGCCAAGAGCCTTAGTGTCTTGTGACCGAACCAAGAATTTCTGCCTTCGTGCGCCTGATTTAAACTTTTGACTGCTATCCTCAGTCTACCTGCAGAGCAGCAGGTTGTGTCTCTCTTTGTCTGGTCCCTAACCCAAGCCCTGTCCGACACATAGTTGTGCTTCCGTCGGCATAGCTCTTGGGGTCATTGGGACACGCAAGCCCTCCCACAGTGACCAGGTGGAGACACATCAGGAGGGGATGTCAACATTTTAGACCAACTGTCCGGTGTAGGGGTTGAACCCCTTACCTCGGCATCAGTACACACGATGTTTAAGAACTCGTGCTCCAATCCATTCGGCTTTGCTGACCTCCTTTTAGGCTGGGATGATCTGGGAGTCCAGGTAACTGATAAAAGTCTCTGCATCGATGGAGATTTGAAGACATGACCACCAGGCAAACACAATAGTCAGTGCGCTACCACAACTCCTGGCACCAATGGTAATTTGTATGCTGTCTCTTGCCTCAGCTTTTGGTCATGTCATTGCAAGTGTGATGATGTGCATTTCTTACAATTTAGATAACACTTTTGAGTCAGGTCTTAGTCAGATATGACTGAGCTACCGTATAACAGTAGACGGTACTACCTGCTTTCTGTTAGCGCCGAACGTTGGGCGGCGCTTACCAAACCCTACACCCCATATAGTGCCAACGGCTTTGGGCGGAAGAGCGCAATTGGGAGGGTACAAGCCTTACCCTGGTGCGAGGAAATGCAACCCAAAGACAAAGTGTTATGGCAGGGCAGACCAGGCCCTAAGCCTTGGTTGGCGGCTGGTCTAGGATCGAAGTTCCGACAGGCGGACAATTAGAGTATTGCTTTGCTGATCCGGCAGCTTCTGCAGCTTGTCTTGTTCCAGATGTAGAGGTGTTACCTTTCCTCTGGAGTGAACTAGGCAGGCCGAGAGAGGGATCATGCTGCATGGGCAACACATGATCTCTATATTTTAGCCCAGGCTTTGTGCCATGGAGAGGCAATAACTCCATCCCTTACAAACTATCGTCTGTCAAGACGGCAAGGTGCCAATGATAGATAACACTGATGTGAGGAACTGATGGCAACCTGTTCACTGATGTGAAATATGTATCATTTGTGTCTTTCCTTCTTTAGTAATGATAGAAGGAATAAAATGGTGTCACAGAATAACCCATGAGGAGGTTATGGAGAGAACTAGACATATTCCAAGAGGCGATGAAAAGACGCCAGCGATGGATAGGACAACCATTGAGAAAAGCTGAGAATAGTATAACTAGAAAGTATTTTTTAATTTTAATCCAGAGGACAAAAGAAATAGAGGCAGCCCTAAATACATATGGAGAAGAGAAGTAGAAACAGAAATGAATAATATGAGGAGGGCATAGACTAATTTGCATGGGATAACTGAGGATAGGAGGGTTTGGTCGAGGGTCTATGCAACAATGGAGGGATACAGGGTGAAAAAAGAAGAGAAGGCTTGACCAGTGGCAGTTGGTTGGTGAATCCTCTGGGAGAAGTCCGACGCATTGACGTTCATGTCATGTGTGTCTTGAAAAAAGCTGTCATCTATCGGTGTGAGACAGGTGTAGAGATTTTGCCCCGACTTTTATCTATCGGAGTGAGACAGGTGTAGAGATTTTGTCCCGACTTTTATCTATCGGAGTGAGACAGGTGTAGAGATTTTGTCCCGACTTTTATCTATCGGAGTGAGACAGGTGTAGAGATTTTGCCCCGACTTTTATCTATCGGAGTGAGACAGGTGTAGAGATTTTGTCCCGACTTTCATCTATTGGAGTGAGACAGGTGTAGAGATTTTGCCCCGACTTTTATCTATCGGAGTGAGACAGGTGTGGAGATTTTGTCCCGACCTTCATCTATTGGAGTGAGACAGGTGTAGAGATTTTGCCCCGACTTTTATCTATTGGAGTGAGACAGGTGTAGAGATTTTGTACCAACTTTCATCTATCGGAGTGAGACAGGTGTAGAGATTGTGTTCCGACTCTGTATCAAAGTACCATCTCCCTGGAGATTGTCGCAGAACTCTCCTTCCCCTCTACAAGCTCAGACTGTTACGTGATGTACAACTCTAGTACTGGAACCTCATATCTTCCCCTCTACAAGATCAGACTGTTACGTGACGTACAACTCTGGTACTGGAACCACATATCTTCCCCTCTACAAGCTCAGACTCTTGTGTGATGTACAACTCTGGTACTGGAACCTCACATCTTCCCCTCTACAAGCTCAGACTCTTACAAGAGTACAACTCTGGTACTGGAACCTCACATCTGCATGGAGGCATGTTGGATGTAACCAGGTCATGGTTTGGCACAGCACATACAGACTGGCTGAGATTAAGCTTGGGTTGTTCATGTTTCCTCCACAGGGTTTAGATACAGTATTTCATTATCAATAAAATCCAAACTAATGCCTAGAGGGATTGCAGTTGGCAAATCATGGCGTTCTCCTTTTTTGACCACTTGTTTATATTTCTCTTTCATATTCTGTGAAAATATTACCTAGATACTTGAATACCAGAACTAGAACCTGATTTGCTTTAATTTTGTATATGAGTACATCATCTATGAGTATCAGTCAATACCTGTGTATTATTTTTTAATATTATCTTATGGGCCGGTCTCCCTGGCCGAGGGGTTAGCAGCTTTCTCCATAACCCCGAATGCTCTCGTGGTTGACGTGAGCGCACGAGAACTGGAAGCGGTTTGAGTCACACCACTGACTTTTGAGAGTATGGAGCCGGTTGCTCAGAAAGCAATAGCAAACTACTGAGCGTAATCTTGCCAAGAAATCAACAATCAGCTGAAAGATGCTGATGTTGACAGCGATGTCCTGTAAAGGATATGCAAAACATTTTTTTATCTTATGGACTCCTGGGATTGGTTTTTCTGTTTACTTAGTAGCCTAGTGACTAGTGTGCTTGCCTGTTGGCTCGGTGCTCATGGGTTCAAATCCACATGGAGGTGAATGTTGGGTACATGAAAATGTTGTGGTATTGATTACATCATCAGTCGAGTGTCCCATGGCCTTTAACAATATCGTACTAGCACCATATGCACACTACACCTCAAAAATGTAAAAGGGTCCCTTACTTTAGTTTTACTTATGTAAAACAAAGAAACCAACCAATCATGTCTCAATTTTAAATGTTCATTAACTGTCTTCTTTCTTTTTTTTTCTTTTTTTAAGCTACTAAGTTATTTTGTTGTTGTTAACAAAATTATTTAGCAAAATGACGGAGCTAAATATCTTGTAGGTAGCAGCGACTGACGGAGATGATGGGAAACTTTAATGATATTGAGAAAAATAAGACTGAACAAGAAAGAAGACAAACAACCATCAACTACATAGAAGAATATTATCCAAGCAGCACCTGGACCTATGTATATACAGACGGATCAGTGAAAAAAAACTCAACAGAAAATGGAGGTGGAAGAATTCTACTGAATCTAAAAATATGGAGCAAAGAAGGCACAGTCAGTGGCAATTGAAAAAGGCAGAGGCAGAGGCAGAGTTCTTGAAAACTGCAGCAGAAAGGCTGCTGATAGAAAAATGAGAAGCAAATATCTCTATACAGATGTGATGTCTGTTACTTCAATACTGAAGAGCAGAAACAGAACAGAACAAGCAGACCTAAGAGCAGCACTTCACGAACTATATCAGAAATCCAAAACAGTTGTAATACAATGGATCCAGAGGTCAGCATGGCTGAATGGATAAAAACGCTTATTCTAAACATTTGGTGAGTTGATGCCGAGGTAAGGGGTTCAACCCCATCACCGGTCAGATGGACTAAAATGCTGACCTGTCATCCTTGACTTCGGGATGTAAATTACAAGTGCCTCTGAAGTCGGAGTACCTCTGATGCCTGATGGCGAGGGACACTGGTAATAGGGAAAGCTAATCCACACGCATAATTCAGTCCAGCACTACTAGAAATAGTGTGTATGGACTACGCTTGAGTTCAAAGCAAAAGCAAGTGAGTGCAAAAAAATAAAAAGAAAATAAAAACATGGATCCTCTCACATTTCAACAAACCCGAGATTGAAGAGGCTCATAGATTGGCATAAGAAGGCAGAAGATTACATCAGCCTGATATAGACATTAACCTATGATGAGGCTGAGAGATTTATAAGACTCAATTATACAACCAAGTGGGAGTGACAGAGTATGTGCCAGCAGAAAGATGATGTATAATTACACCATCAAAAAGAATAAGTAACCATCTTCAGACTCCATGTCAGGGAGATTGACAATAGAAGAGTTGATGATGAATGTGCACATGCAGATGCAAATGTGTCTATGGTGACATGGTGTGGCAAACAGTGTGATCAAGTATACACAAAGACTTGACAGCCTTACAGCACGAATTACTCTCCTTGTCTGAGCAACAGATACACACAACATGAGACGTCACACTGCTGGTACCATTAGTTGAATATTATTCTGCTGACAGGCCAGTTGAACAATCAGAGAATCAAACCTGAGTGGTCCCCTGACACTTTCTCCATCTTCTCTGTGTCTGGAGCTGGGAGCTTCATTTTAATTCACACTCTGTGTGGATGTCCACAACCTCAAATTGACTGCTGCTTTCTTTGGGTATACTCATACTGACATTTGAAGGTGCAAGAAAAAAAAAATGTAGTAGTTGTAAAAGAAATAGACGAAAAAGGAGGAGGAAGAGAAGAAGAAGATGAACAAGATTGAATTTTGTAAAACATGCAAAGATGAAAAAGACTGAATTTTGTAAAACAAGCACAACTTGCACATAAGACCTCCAGTTTTTCACCCTTATCCAAGAAGGCAAGATGTCTGATCTTACTACTTAATAAGAGATCAGGATGATACTTGATATCAGAAATCAATGATTCTTGTAAACATGCCCAGCCCTATGCTGGGATTTGACTTAGGCAACTCCTGAGCCTGAGGCAGACATCACAAACACTCAGAGATGCCTTCCTAAATTGAAGACAAGATCCTGTCTGGTCAACACACATGGCAAAGAATATCTTGTTGTTTGTCCAGGCAATAGCTCCAGTCTCTTCTGCAGTTTCAGAACTGGTGCTTTACCATTAACAGTTTTTCATGAACTGTGAAGGAGAAGTCCTTAATCAAGTTGCTGATCCAGGTGACTCAGCATGTTTGTTTTGTAACCTGTCTGACCAACACTCAAGGATAGACTTGCACCTGTGATTCCCATCGAGGTACATTTACTGTGTGAATCAAACATCATCATAAAATGCCCTGCCAGCTGGCATAGACATTCATGTCTGTCCACAGTCTTTGGTGTCTGCTGATGATATTCCTCCATGGACTGTCTCAGTCCATCCAGCATAATTTCTCTTGGTCTGCCTCTATCTCTCTTCCCCTTTATCTTTCTAGTTGTCATGATGTTCTCCAATGCCTCTTCTCATCATATAAGATCTGGCCGATGCTCGACATTCAGAGAAAAGGCGAGGCAGACATATAATCAGATTGCTACTGGTACTATTGGTGTACTATGACCAAAGAAAGTTGTGTGAACCCAGCATAGCACAAGTTCAGGGTAGCTATTGAAATACAGTCAAAATACCAAATTAGTGCACAAAAGAATTCAGGAACTTACTAATAAAAGAACAAGTACATCAACAGGCTGTCTAAAAACTAAAGATGGCAAAATCATAATAGAAAAAGATCAGATTCTACATGTATGGACAGATTATGTGAAAAACCTTTATAATGATAACAGAGAGGAACAGTATGATATTAGATTTAATAATGAAGGGCCGCCAATTTTGAAGATGGAGGTTCGATATGTTCTTAAGCATATGAAAGCTGGCAAGGCCCCCCGGTGCAGATAACATAACTACAGAAAGATTAAAGCTTTAGAAGAATTTGGACTAGATCAAGTCACCAGACTGCTGAACACATTATATGATACTGGATATATACCTTCTGAATTATGTAACTCTGTATTTATTGCAATCCCAAAGAACCTTGGAATGTGATCAACATAGAACAATTAGTATAATGAACCACATCACAAAGATTTTGCTACGAATTATCATGCAAAGAGTGAGGAAGAAAATACAACCTGAAATAGGGGAAGAACAATGTGGGTTTGTAGAAGGAAAGGGTACAGTAAATGCTGTGTATTTGCTGCGAACAATTATTGAACGCGCTATAGAAGTAAAAAAGGATATACATCTTTGCTTTATTGACTATACAAAGGCTTCTGATAGAGTTAGACATGTCAACATGGTAGATATGCTTGCAGATCTACAAACTGATGGGAAAGACATTAGACTTATAAAAAGATATATTGGAAACAACAAGCTGCCATAAGGATTGATAATGAAGTGGGAAAATATCAACCTATTAAGAGAGGTGTTAGGCAGGGATGTGTAATGTCTCCAGATCTTTTTTCCCTATACAGTGAAAATATTTTCAGGAATGTAGAAGATATAAACAGAATCAGCATTGGAGGACGAAACATCAATAACATTAAGATATGCAGATGATACAGTATTGATTGCAGACAATGCACAAGATCTACAACAATTAGTAGATGCAGTTGTTGTACACAGTGAGCAGCTGGGGTTGGAATTAAATTGTAAGAAGGTTAGGGTCGTCACTAGGAAGAATGAAGTACCACAATGTAATATACAAGTAAATGTGAATATTCTTCAACAAGTGAATCGGTACAATTATCTCGGAACAGTCATAACATCTGATGGGAGATGCCTTGAAGAGATTAGAACAAGAATCGCCATGGCGAAAGTAGCCTTTAGCAAGATGAAAAACATTCTGATCAATAAAAAGATGTCAACTGAAACAAGAAAAAGAGTGTTGAGGGGATACTTAGAGCCTGTTCTTTTGTATGGATGTGAAACTTGGATAATGTGCAGTCAAGCTGAAAAACATCTGATGGCTGCAGAAATGTGGTTTCTGAGGAAAATGCAAAGAATACCATGGACAGACAGAAAAACCAATGACCAAGTACTGCAGGAGACAAATGAAAATTGTAAATTGATTAGAGAAATTAGACGTAGACAGTCAAAATTTTTTGGACATGTTATTAGAAGAAATGGATTGGAGAACTTAGTGACAACTGGCAAGATTGAAGGAACAGACCAAGAGGAAGACAGAGAGGAAAATACCTGGATGGCTTGGCATGGATGAGACAGGAACACTGAGCTGATCCACGACACTGGTAATCGAGTGAAATGGCGAGTTATGACCACCCACGCTTTCCGGCATGACATATGATTGATATCACAGGGTTGTATATCTTGTCTATCACTGCTGACACATCTGTATTGGGGGAACACTCTGATACACACCCATGTGTTATCGGAGCTCATAAAGGAAGCAAAGCACAGAAACACTGTAACCCAGCATACAACACTGTAACCCAGCATGCAACACTGTAACCCAGCATGCAACACTGTAACCTAGCATGCAACACTGTATCCCAGCATGCAACACTGTAACCCAGCATGAAACACTAACCCAGCATGCAACACTGTATCCCAGCATGCATGTTATAAGAGGTGACTATGAAGAGTTGGGTTGAGACTGGCTATATCATCCAGTAGAAAACTGTAGCTGCAGCATCCAGCCAATCATGAACCAGTCTACTAGTGGCTTGGCCTGAGTTGTTTGAGTGCCTGCACCCCTTGGGAGATGCAAGGCGGATGATGATGACCCTGATACAGAAGTGGGACAAACAGTCATGTGCAGGATGCGATTATTCCTTGGGTGAGTTCAGGAATAGAGAATCATGTTATCAGCTCAACAGCTGTCAAAATCTTGGTTGGTGGGAAATGTTTTGCCACTGCACATCTCAGTAACAAATATTTAATATGCTGTACAACCATTCACAAATACAACAAAACTGGCATTAATGATTAATATATTCAATTCAATATTTAATTTGGTAGAGTTGTCAACAGCAACATGTTAAATACATAGTATTCTTCAAATTCCAACATTCTCCAATATAAATGATTTATGCAGTTTTAACAAAAGACAATATTTCACTTTACTGGAAATTAGCAGTAAACATAAAATACGAATTATGTGTTCCTTTACTAAATCACAGCCGGCGCTGTGATGATGGGATTACAGGTGTAATTCGTATTCCCACATACCACGTTCAAAACACAGCTGTAAGCAATTTGGAAGCAGACTGCCTTGCACTGGTTTTCATACAATGGTATGAGTGCCGGTCATTCAGAAATAAATGTCAAACTACTGAACGTAAACTTGCCAAGAAATCACAAACAGCCAAACAATGCTGTGACATCCTGTAAAGGATATGCAACTAACATTTTTACAAAATCACAGTAGGGAAACTAAATGATCCCTTCGATTTATGTGAATGACAAACATCTGCTCATAATTGTGGTGGGAAACAGTCCATGAACAATGAACACTTCTGAACACTTCTACATACAACTTAAATAACCAAGAAAATGTTTGCTGATGATTATAAAACATTCATTTCAACATTCAAGGCAAGTCAACAACTATTGTTAGATGGCATCAACCAAGATCCATTGTAGGCCCTACATTTGACTTAGAATGTGGATTAATCTCAGCCATGTCTTTTTTAGCTGTTCTTTTTTCCAAAAGTCTTTTTACTGCCTCAAAGTATTTCTTGGCCTAATCCTAATGAAAAAATAAAAACAAATCTATGTTTAACAAATGTGAATTCAATGTGTTCTCACTCTCTCTCTCACTCACATTCTCTCACTGACTCTCACTCTCTCTCTCTCTCTGTTCTAATAGCGACAAACAACATCAGTCACAAACCAGTCCTGCAACACCAGTTACAAACAATAAGTCCCCCGACAAACAAAGTCACATTTCTATTACCATACTTTTGTTAAATAAGACCAAACTCACCAAAACACAGGTTCCAATTTTGGTTTCTTCTTCATACATTCTCAAATATCGACAGATGATATAAATAAACATCACAGTTATCGTAAATCATCCAGACCACAATAGTTTTTCTTCGTTCTGTGGCGAAGGAGTTATGTTAGCAATTCATAATCCCGCAACTGAAACACAGCTGATGGTGATTTGGTAGCAGATCACCTTGCATTGGTGTCTATAAAATGGTATGAGTGCCTGTTGTGCAGAAAGAAATGGCAAACTTCTGAACGTAAACTTGCCAAGAAATCACAAACATCCAAACAATTCTGGACTTAACTGCAACCTCCTGTAAAGGATATGCAACTAACTTTTAACTCCTGGACATTGATCCAACGTACCAATGTTTCAACTTGCATAAAGAAATGATATTGGGTCTATTGTGGCTTGTTCAAAGTCTGAAAAATGTTGCTTGTTCTTTTCTGTGGGTGTATTATACAGCACTAATCTCCCTCTTTCTTCCCCACAAATAAAGTTCTTTTTCTGCGCTCGTCCGGAATATTGTTTTAGGCGTAACTGCATTGTGCCTGTTTACAGCAGAGCTGCAATATTTGAACCTTTCGGCCGACACATCCAACTTCTTCGGGCATTTGCTGGCTGGGTTACCTTCCCAGGAAATACAGTTCAAATATCAGTCACCATACAGCATACAAGAGGGCACATTAGTATAATCGCTAGGAGTCTGCACTGATAATGTCATGAGCACGGTCGGGCAAGGGTTCTCCGCCTGCATTCCTTGTCTGCTAAGAGAAGGAAAGACTGAACACCTATTTCTCTGTGCATTCAGGCCTATAAAATGTGATGATCTTAGCACAAACCCACTGCAAGTTCCTGCTTCGGGATATAAAAAAATATACCATGAAGTAAAAACATTCCGGTGAAGAGAAGATTCTTGCCCTGGATAGGACACACACTGAGAGAAAATCTGAGCATAATACAACTCTTCCTTGTCTGGAATCCACAGGGCAAACAAAATAATGGGAGACCTAAAAATGCTTGGAGAAGAGAACTAAGGTGTATAAGAAGAGAACTATAAGAATATAAGTATATATGTATAAGAAGAGAAGAGAACGAGGTGTATAACATGGGGAGATCATGGTCACAGCTGCAAGATAGCAAAAGACAGAATGGCTAAAGATAGAAGTGAATAACATGGGGAGATTATGGTCAGAGCTGCAAGATAGCAAAAGACAGAATGGCTAAAGATAGAAGTGAATAACATGGAGAGATCATGGTCACAGCTGCAAGATAGCAAAAGACAGAATGGCTAAAGATAGAAGTGAATAACATGGGGAGATTATGGTCAGAGTTACAAGAGATAGCAAAAGACAGAATGGCTTGGCATGAGTTGGTTGAGGGCCTATACTCCAATTGGGGATGCAAGGAAAAGAAGACAAATGTCCCTGGGATTTGCAGTAGCACAACGGCTTGCACATTTGCCTGCCAGCCCAGTGGTTGTGTGTTCCAATCTCCATGAGAGCAGGGATTTATTTCACTGACCTTGTTCCCAGGTCAGTCCAGCCTTAAATGGGTACCAGTAAAATGTCCTGGAAAGTAAAGGCAGCTGATGTGATACTGATCACAGCACCCATTGTGTGTCAGTTAGTCTATGAGGGTAAAAACGGGACTAGCACTATATGCTCAATAACTCTCAAGGTGAGAACAAATGTCCTTTAAATTATAATTATTTCACCATATACCAAATACACCTCATAGTGACAGATGGCAATACAAATCTAACAACCATGCATAAACCACCTTCATGCACTCCTTTGACAGAACACTTGAATGCTGTTGGACAACAAATTTGTGACATACTCAACAGAAAAATGAGGAACAACAGGGACAGTTTTTACCTATGCACTGACAATCTCAAAGGCGATTTCAAAGTGAGTTTCATTTAATACAGGCATCTCAAATGCCTGGCCTACTCTTCTTGACTGAACAATGTCATCACAGCAAATTTCTTTAGCAATCATCAGTAGGTACTCCAAGTCTGCTCCTCTGTAGAAGAAGATTCATCAATAAATTAAAACAGGAGATCCAAAATAATACTAGATACAAGGACTAAGATTAGCTTATATGGAACTCACCATCAGTAATGCTGTCTTCTTCTTGCATACACGCCCTCTCTAGCACATCCTCTAACAAGGAGCTGCCTTTTTTATTTGGCTAAATCTCCAGTGTACCACCCTAAGTGGTAGAGGGACTTGCATTTTCCAATGATCCCAAGAGCTACACTAACGGTAGTGCAGCCGATACATGAACCTGCTACCTTGTAGGTAGACTGGGGACAAAGGCTAAAGAAAGCAAACCAGAATAAATGCTTATCAAAATTGGATGTACTGAACCACAGGCTAGATGAAGCAGTGCATCACAACTCACTCGCTGATGATTTGGCTGAAGTATCTTAATTGTCTTACCTTGATCGTATTCAGTAATGTTTTATTTAATCCTAGTTTTTGTGTGTAATACTTTGACTTCTTCTCCTGTCATGATATTCTTCCTATTTGTCTAAATAATCACATACTGAATGCTTACATTTTGTCCTCACATTATTTATTCATTATACATGTTTCTGCACAGTACAATAACGCAAAATAAATTTAACACTTGATCACTGTTTTAACTCTCAATTTTTTAGATGTAAAAAGCCGCTACATATTGTTGAACACTGTTTTGGCCATTTCTATTCTCTTTCTGCCTCGTACCTGTCATCCTCTTCTCCTAATTAACATAGGTAAGAAAAACTATTGACTTATTCAATTGTCTTTCCATTCATTGTAATTTTCAAAATTAGCTTATTGTCTTGGTACTATCTTTGTTGATAATCAGTTTTTGTTTCCTTTCTATTTATGCTTAGCAGGTCAGGTCTTAGTCAGATATGACTGAGCTACCATATAACAGTAGACGGTACTACCTGGTTTCTGTTAGCGCCGAACGTTGGGCGGCGCTTACCAAACCCGACACCCCACATTGTGCCAATGACTTCGGGCAGAAGAGCTCAATTGGGAGGGTACAAGCCTTACCCTGGTGTGAGGAAATGCAAGCTAAAGACAAAATGTCATGGCAGGGCAGACCAGGCCCTAAGCCTTGGTTGGCGGCTGGTCTAAGATCGAAGCTCCGACAGGTGGACAGTTAGAGCATTGCTTTGCTGATCCGGCAGCTTCTGCAGCTTGTCTTGTTCCAGGTGTAGGGGTGTTACCTTTCCTCTGGAGTGAACTAGGCAGGCCGAGAGAGGGATCATGCTGCATGGGCAACACATGATCTCTATATTTTAGCCCAGGCTTTGTGCTATGGAGAGGCAATAACTCCATCCCTGGTCTTAACTGGTCTCGGAATCAAAGCGAGAGGCAACTGTTACGGGTTATAAGTCCTTGTCAGTTGGCATAGACATGGGGCGCCACGCGTTGCCTCTGACAGTGGGAGACACCTACAGGTGTCACTGATCAGCTACCGCCCACCTCAAGCTGGGCAGCCCCCGGCCAATTGGGTGCTGATCCGCCACAGCCTGCCTGCTTCAATGGGTGCTTGGGGCTAGGACAAAATCTGAATCGCAGGCTGTAAATCCAATGCACCAGGTACAAACAAAAATAAAAATAGAAACCTCAAGCTACGGCTTGCAACCTGGAATGTGAGAACCATGTGTCCAGGATTTTCCACTGACTTGACCATTATTGACGATGTGAGAAAAACGGCTGTGATTGATGCCGAACTCAATCGTCTTAACATTGATATTGCTGGCCTGCAGAAGACTCGCCTCGCTGAGGAAGGGTCACTCAGGGAAAACAATTACACCTTTTTTTGGAAGGGTAGAGGGCAGGCAGAAAAAAGGCAACATGGTGTGGGCTTTGCAGTGAAGAATTCGCTACTGGGAATGATTGAAATTCCAGCAGGAGGAAATGAAAGACTATTATCTCTGCGCTTGGCAACCTCTTGTGGGTTTGCCACCATTATTACTGCATATGCACCGACACTGGATTCCTCTGAAGTTGTGAAGGATTAATTCTATGAGGAGTTAGACTCCGTGATCAAGGCAGTTCCAAAATCTGACTACATTTATATGCTCGGTGATTTCAATGCTCGTGTGGGCAAGGACTCGAGTTCATGGCCAGTGTGCCTTGGAAAATACAACATCGGTCGCATGAATGAAAATAGGCAAAGGCTGCTGGAGCATTGCACCAGTAATGACCTATGTATTACAAACTCTTTTTTTAAAACAAAAGAGATGCATAAGGCCAGTTAGATCCGGCCATTGGCACCAGCTGGACTTCATCATCACACGGAGACAACATATGAACCATATATCATTGACTCGAAGTTACCACAGTGCTGACTGTGATACGGATCATTCTTTGGTTGTTGCAAGGGTTAGATTGAGACCAAAGAGAATCTACACAGCTAAACACAAATCTAGCCCCAGGATTAATATTATTAACACTCACGATACTGAAAAGTGCTTTCAGTTTCAACAGCAACTTGAAGACGCTTTCACTGATACACCAGAAAATTGTACAGTAAATGAAAAGTGGGGTCAACTTAAGGAAACTCTTTATAAAACTGCCGTAGGGGTTTACGGCACTGTGGATCATAAGAGGCAGGAATGGTTTGCGGCAAACAGCCAGACTCTGCAGCCCTTGATTGATAAGAAGAATATAGCTCTCTTAAGAAACAAGGAAAGAGCAACACGTAACGCTCTGAGTGAGCTAAAGCAAGGTAGAAAGGATGTGCAAAAAGTTGCCAGGCAGTGTGCAAATGATTATTGGATCAAGTTATGTGAGTCCATTCAAATCGCAAGTGATAAGGGAAACACCAGAAGCATGTATGAAGGAATAAAGAAAGCTTGCCGTCCAGTGATCAAAAGAAGTGCACCATTGAAAACCTTGACTGGAGAAATCATCACTGATAAGAAACAGCAGATGGACAGATGGGTAGAGCACTATTTGGAGCTTTACTCAAGTGAGACCAAACTAGAGGATGATGCCCTAAATGCCATAGAGACTCTACCAACTCTTGACCACCTGGACACACTTCCCACCTTAACAGAAGTTAAGTGTGCTATAAATGAACTTGCATCTGGCAAGGCTCCAGGTAAGGATGGGATTCCAATAGAGGTTATCAGGAGTGGGCAAGACACACTCACTATACAAATCCACCAGCTAATAGAGCTATGCTGGCGAGAAGGACAAGTCCCACAGGATTTCAAAGATTCAAGCATCATAACACTGTACAAGAACAAGGGCGATCAGAGCGACTGCAACAACTATAGGGGTATCTCACTTCTGTGTATTGTTGGAAAAGTATTTGCCAGAATTGTTCTGCGCAGACTTCAAGTCCTAGGAGATCAAGTCTACCCTGAATCACAGTGTGGCTTTCGACAGAACCGGTCTACCACTGATATGATATTCTCATTGCAACAAATGCAAGAAAAATGCTGTGAACAGAATCAACCACTGTTTATTGCCTTCATCGACCTCAGAAAGGCATTTGATTTGGTCAGTCGTGAGGGTCTGTTCAAGTCACTAAAGAAGATTGGCTGCCCACCAACTCTTCTGTCCATTGTGGAATCGTTCCACACAGGCATGAAGGGTATAATCAAGTTTGATGGTGCAACTTCTGAAGAATTTGAAATCAAGAGTGGAGTTAAGCAAGGTTGTGTACTAGCTCCCACCCTCTTTGGAATATACTTTTCACTTCTACTGAAATATGCCTTTCGTGATCAGGATGGTGGTATATACATTCACTCACGCTCAGATGGCGGCCTTTACAATGCTCAGAGATTGAAGGCTAAGACCAAAATTAGGAGGGTACTGATCAGAGAGTTGCTTTTTGCAGATGATGCTGCAGTTACGACCCACTCTGAGGAAGAATTGCAATGTCTACTATCTGCATTCTCCAATGCTTGTTCTGAATTTGGTTTAACAATTAGCAAAAAGAAGACACAGATTATGACACAAGGTGCACATGGGGTACCATCAATCTTTATTGACGACGCCGAACTAGAGATGGTAGACCATTTTACATATCTAGGATCAGTGGTAAATAGCAAATTATCCCTAGATCAGGAAATCAACATCCGGATTGGTAAGGCAGCAACAACAATGAACAGGTTAAGAAAAAGAGTCTGGGAGAACAGGAAGCTTACTGCCAAAACAAATGTCCTTGTCTATCAAGCCTGTGTCCTTAGTACTCTTCTCTATGGCAGTGAAACCTGGACAACTTACTCACACCAAGAAAAATATTTAAACAGCTTTCATATGTGGTGTCTGCGAAGAATTCTTGGTATTAAGTGGCAAGACAAAATCACAAATACTGAAGTATTGGAAAGATCAGGATGTGTGACAGTTTATTCCATGCTCAGTCTTCGTAGACTTAGATGGATAGGACATCTTAGGAGGATGGATGATGGTAGAATACCAAAGGATATCTTTTTTGGTGAATTACAGATGGGTAAGAGATCTCAGGGTCGGCCTCTACTACGATACAAAGATGTGTGTAAGCGGGACATGATTGATACAGGCATTGATAATGCACATTGGGAGCAAGCCTCCGCTGAACGTGTTGCATGGAGGGCAAACATCAGAAATGGAATAAAGACAAAGGAGAAAATTATTGCAGACATGTCTCACACCGAGCGTTTGAGACGTAAGATGATGCATGATGGTGAAAATGACCACGTGTTCACATGCACCCACTGTGAACGGACATTTACAGCGCAAATTGGCCTTATCAGTCACACTCGCTACCGCCATAGGTAAAAGTTATTATGCCTTTTTAAAGCACAAACTATCGTCTGTCAAGACGGCAAGGTGCCAATGTGTGTATTTATGCTTAAGACATTTCCATTACTTAATTTGTGTACTTGGTTTACTCATTCTTGGAGATCCTGTTGTTTCAGCCAACAAAAATGTGTTGTGCTAAGATTCTTCTTGTGCGATCTATGGAAGAAGACTGGGTCACTTATGGAGATCTGAGTGTAAAGAAAATATCCTTAATCAATGATCAAACTCTGTTAATGTGATATAACATGGGTAAACATAAGTATGATGAACTGGCAGTACAAGCTAGAGATATCTTGATAACTGCAGCCAAAGATTTAATTCCGACCAAGAAAAAGCAGCTTAAGCCATGGATTACATCAGACACATTAAAATTAATAAAACAACGAAGGGAACTTAAACAGAAAGGAGGTGAATCTGATAACAGCAGGATGAAGTATAAATCTTATACTCGAGAAATAAGAAAAAACACAAGAAAGGACAAAAATCAATATATACAAGATTGCTGTACCAGAATAGAGCAATATCATAAGACTGGAAGAGATTATGAAATGTTCATAGATATGAAGTTATTGACAAGATATGTTCAACCTCAATTGAATGTTATCGGTGACAAGATGGGAAATACCTTAACAGAATCTAGACAAATTCTAGAAAGATGGCGGGAGTACTGCAGTGGAATGTATGATATGAGTGACAGTGAGGATATGAATGAGATACATGAACCAATGGCAGCAGATACAGAACCTGAACCCTCATTAGGTGGAAAAGTGTCCTAGTGGCACGAAATGGAATATTGCTTGGATAGCAAATCCATTACGTGGAAAGTCTGAATCAAAAGCCCACTGTGTGGGCTTCATAAAAGGTGGAAAAGTGTCCTAGTGGCACGAAATGGAATATTGCTTGGCTAGCAAATCCATTACATGGAAAGTCCGAATCGAAAGCTCACTGTGTGGATGTCATCTGCAGACTGCATACTTCTGGTTTCCGGAAGAACAGCCTATGGTGAACGGAAGGCCCAATATACGGAAGTGAGGCTAAGCAGCCATGTGCAGGACGTGACGATTCCTTGGGTGAGCCCAGTACCAGAGCGCTATGTATCGGCTCTGCAAGTATGGAAGCCTCCTTGGATGGCGGGGAATGCCCATGGTCTGCCCCTGCCTTCCCTTGAGGGCTGACCAGGATCTTTGGCTGTTCTATATGGACCAGCTGGGATGGGGGATAACACCACAACAGTGAGAGTCAAACGTCCTAAGAAACCCCCGGGAAGGTTAACCCGGTCAACAAATGCCCGCAGAAGTCGGATGTGTCGGCCTAACGGCACAAGAACGCAGCTCTGCTGTAAACAGGCACAACGCAATCACATCCGAAAAAAAACTCCGGATGAACGAAGAAGAAGAAGAAGAACCCTCATTAGATGAAATTGCTTGGGCTATAAAGAACCTGAAGAATAGTAAATCACCTGGATGTGATGAGATACCAGCTGAACTAATTAAAGCGGGAGGAGAAGAAAGCATACACATATATCATGCATTATTTACAAAGATTTGGAAATATGGTATATGGCCAAAAGATTGGAAGAGAACTATCTTCATTCCAATACCAAAAAAGGGCAACCTAAAATTATGCACCAACTATAGAACTGTTGCCTTGATCAGTCATGCAAGTAAAATTCTACTAAAAGTCATAATGGGAAGACTTCGTAAGAAAATGGAAGAAGAGATTAACATAGTTCAAGCTGGATTTAGACAAGGAAGAGGAACAAGAGATCACATATTCAACATGCGTTTAATAATAGAGAAGTGCCGAGAATTTAATGTAAACCTATTCTCATGTTTTGTGGATTATTCAAAAGCATTTGACTGTGTACAACATCAGAAACTTTGGGAAATCATGAGGAATATGGGCTTTCCATCACATGTAGTACAACTCATAAAAATGCTCTATCTAGACCAACAAGCAGCAGTTAGAATAGATGGCGAGGCATCAGATTGGTTTGACATCAAGCAAGGAGTCCGTCAGGGCTGCGTGCTGTCACCCTATTTGTTTAACCTGTATGCCGAAAATATAATGAGAAATGTAAGAGATGATATAAACAGGGAGCTATATGATGCCCTAAATATTGGCGGTCATGACATACCGGAGATTCGATATTCTGATGATACAGTATTACTATCCACAACACAGAATGGCATAGAAAACCTAATAGCTTCAACCCAATTGAATAGTGAAAATCACAACTTATATCTTAACATAGCAAAAACAAAGATAATGCATACAGATAAAACTACTATGGAGAAAGAAATATACATTAATGGGGAAAAATTGGCGGAGTGGAAAATTTTGAATATCTTCGTTCATTGATTACCAACAACGGTGACACAATGAAAGAAATTAAACGGCGACTATCAATTGCTCTTCAAAGACTAAAACAGCTGAATAAACTATGGAGTGGGACAGATAGGACTACAAAAATTAGATTTTTAAGAGCATGCATCTTTCCCATTGCAACATACGCCTGTGAGACATGGACACTTACTAAACAAGCTGAACAGCGCATAAACGCCTTTGAATATAAATGTTATAGACGAGTTCTAAGAATATCTTGGGTAAAGAAAAGAACAAATGCATCCATACTTCAAGAGTTGAATATTGAAGAAGGTTGGCTATTAAAGACGATAAAATAAAGAAAATTGAAATATTTTGGTCACTTGAAACGTCACGAAAGTTTGGAGAGAACAATAATGGAGGGGTATATGCCTGGGAAGAGAGGAAGAGGAAGGCCAAAGAGAAGATGGGTGCAGGATGTGGCGGATGATCTCCAGATGGGTGTATCAGACGCGGGACATCTTGCTTATGATCGAGAGGTTTTCTGGAAGGTTGTTATGGGAACGAGGTTCTGCAAAGGACATGCTACTGAATGAATGAAAACATAAGTAATACTCATGCTAATAAAAAAAATACACTAATTAAATTTGCTAAAAACAAAATGCATATTTACGAGAAGCCATTGCATCTCCTATCCTTTCCTAGGCAGTCAAGGTCGATATCATCTGCCAGCTTGGGCCTTGTACAATTCTGGGAGAGAACAATTCAAATTTAAGGGGATGAGAGGAATACAAATGACACATCTCTGGAAACATTTATATCCAAACTACTGCTGTGTTCCTCAAACTATACCAGCACTGGGTAAAACTGTAACGAAATTCATCATGCGTAACTTGAGACTTGTAAAACTAATGCAATTGAAATCTGGACTTTAATTTTACATTTACTGAAATGTGCGAACATCTTAAATTGGTAAGATAATTTTAAAAAATTAATAACATTTCTTAAGAAACAGTTCGATTCTAAATATGTTATGACTCTGGACATGTCTTTGGGAGTTTGCTGTTAAAAGCTTATTTAGCTATGAGAAACACTGCTTTAAACAAAAATAACATTATCTGCCCAAATGTGTGTTCAGGTATGTCATAATGTATGCTATAGTATGAAAGGGCAATAGATTCTCTATGAGCAGACACCTTATTGCATATATGACAAAAACAGATTATATATGAGTGGACACCATACTGTATATAAAAGGATAACAGATTACGTATAAGTGTACACCATACTGTATATAAAAGGATAACAGATTACATATAAGTGTACACCATACTGTATATAAAAGGATAACAGATTACGTATAAGTGTACACCATACTGTATATAAGTGTAAACCATACTGTATATAAGTGTACACCATACTGTATATAAAAAGATAACAGATTACGTATAAGTGTACACCATACTGTATATAAGTGGACACCATAATGCATATAAAAGGATAACAGATTACGTATAAATGTACACCATACTGTATATAAAAGGATAACAGATTACGTATAAGTGGACACCATACTGTATATAAAAGGATAACAGATTAAGTATAATTGTACACCATACTGTATATAAAAGGATAACAGATTACGTATAAGTGGACACCATTCTGTATATAAGTGGACACCATACTGTATATAAGAGAATAATCAATCAATCAATCAATCAATCAATAAGAGAATAATAGATTATGTATGAGTGGACACCGTACTGTATGTAAGAGAATAATAGATTATGCATGAGTGGACACCATACTATATGTAAGAGGATAACAGGTTATGTATGAGTGGACACCATACTGTATATAAGAGAATAATAGATTATGTATGTGTGGACACCATATTGTATATAAGAGAATAATAGATTATGTATGTGTGGACATCATACTGTATATAAGAGAATAATAGATTATGTATGTGTGGACATCATACTGTATATAAGAGAATAATAGATTATGTATGAGTGGACATCATACTGTTTATAAGAGAATAATAGATTATGTATGAGTGGACACCATACTGTATATAAGAGGATAACAGTTTATGTATGAGTGGACACCATACTGTATATAAGAGAATAATAGATTATGTATGAGTGGACACCATACTGTCAAATGGTTTGGCCATGCAAGTAGGTTACCAGTCAACAGCATACCACAACAAGCAATGATGTAGAGACCAGATGGAAACAGAGGAAGAGGCCGACCACGTAAACGTTGGACGGAGGGAAAAGCAGAGTCCATGGGAATATCGATATATGAAGCCCATAATCAGGCACTCTCACGAAGTTTATACTTCACCTCAACACCACAAGGTACAAGAGGAACATGATGAGATGAGATGAGATGATGGACACCATACTGTATATAAAAGGATAACAGATTATGTATGAGTGTACACCATAATGTATATAAAAGGATAACAGATTATGTATGAGTGGACACCATACTGTATATAAGAGAATAATAGATTATGTATGAGTGGACACCATACTGTATATAAGAGAATAATAGATTATGTATGAGTAGACACCATACTGTATATAAAAGGATAACAGATTATGTATGAGTGGACACCATAATGTATATAAAAGGATAACAGATTATGTATGAGTGGACACCATACTGTATATAAGAGGATAACAGGTTATGTATGAGTGGACACCATACTGTATATAAGAGAATAATAGATTATGTATGAGTGGACACCATACTGTCAAATGATTTGGCCATGCAAGTAGGTTACCAGTCAACAGCATACCACAACAAGCAATGATGTAGAGACCAGATGGAAACAGAGGAAGAGGCCGACCACGTAAACGTTGGACGGAGGGAAAAGCAGAGTCCATGGGAATATCGATATATGAAGCCCATAATCAGGCACTCTCACGAAGTTTATACTTCACCTCAACACCACAAGGTACAAGAGGAACATGATGAGATAAGATGAGATGATGGACACCATACTGTATATAAAAGGATAACAGATTATGTTTGAGTGGACACCATAGTGTATATAAAAGGATAACAGATTATGTATGAGTGTACACCATATTGTATATAAGAGGATAACAGATTCTGTATATGTGGACACCATACTGTATATGTGGACACCATACTGTATATGTGGACACCATACTGTATATGTGGACACCATACTGTATATGTGGACACCATATTGTATATAAAAGGATAACAGATTCTGTATATGTGGACACCATACTGTATATGTGGACACCATACTGTATATGTGGACACCATATTGTATATAAAAGGATAACAGATTCTGTATATGTGGACACCATACTGTATATGTGGACACCATACTGTATATAAGAGGATAACAGATTCTGTATATGTGGACACCATACTGTATATGTGGACACCATACTGTATATGTGGACACCATACTGTATATAAGAGGATAACAGATTCTGTATATGTGGACACCATACTGTATATAAGAGGATAAGAGATTATGTATGAGTGGACACCATAGTGTATATAAGAGGATAACAGATTCTGTATGAGTGGACACCATAGTGTATATAAGAGAATAAGAGATTATGTATGAGTGGACACCATACTGTATATAAGAGGATAAGAGATTATGTATGAGTGGACACCATACTGTATATAAGAGGATAACAGGTTATGTATGAGTGGACACCATACTGTATATAAGAGGATAACAGGTTATGTATGAGTGGACACCATACTGTATATAAGAGGATAACAGATTATGTATGAGTGGACACCATAGTGTATATAAGAGAATAAGAGATTCTGTATGAGTGGACACCATAGTGTATATAAGAGAATAACAGATTATGTATGAGTGGACACCATAGTGTATATAAGAGGATAACAGATTCTGTATGAATGGACACCATACTGTATATAGGAGGATAACAGATTCTGTATGAGTGGACACCATACTGTATATAAGAGGATAACAGATTCTGTATGAGTGGACACCATACTGTATATAGGAGGATAACAGATTCTGTATGAGTGGACACCATACTGTATATAGGAGGATAACAGATTCTGTATGAGTGGACACCATACTGTATATAAGAGGATAACAGGTTATGTATGAGTGGACACCATACTGTATATAAGAGGATAACAGATTCTGTATGAGTGGACACCATACTGTATATAGGAGGATAACAGATTCTGTATGAGTGGACACCATACTGTATATAGGAGGATAACAGATTCTGTATGAGTGGACACCATACTGTATATAAGAGGATAACAGATTCTGTATGAGTGGACACCATACTGTATATAGGAGGATAACAGATTCTGTATGAGTGGACACCATACTGTATATAGGAGGATATCAGATTATGTATGAGTGGACACCATAGTGTATATAAGAGGATAACAGGTTATGTATGAGTGGACACCATACTGTATATAAGAGAATAATAGATTATGTATGAGTGGACACCATAGTGTATATAAGAGGATAACAGATTCTGTATGAATGGACACCATACTGTATATAGGAGGATAACAGATTATGTATGAGTGGACACCATAGTGTATATAAGAGGATAACAGGTTATGTATGAGTGGACACCATACTGTATATAAGAGGATAAGAGATTATGTATGAGTGGACACCATACTGTATATAAGAGGATAACAGGTTATGTATGAGTGGACACCATACTGTATATGAGGATAACAGATTCTGTATGAGTGGACACCATAGTGTATATAAGAGGATAACAGGTTATGTATGAGTGGACACCATACTGTATATAGGAGGATAACAGGTTATGTATGAGTGGACACCATACTGTATATAGGAGGATAACAGATTATGTATGAGTGGACACCATAGTGTATATAAGAGGATAACAGGTTATGTATGAATGGACACCATACTGTATATAAGAGGATAACAGATTCTGTATGAGTGGACACCATACTGTATATAGGAGGATAACAGATTATGTATGAGTGGACACCATAGTGTATATAAGAGGATAACAGGTTATGTATGAGTGGACACCATACTGTATATAAGAGGATAAGAGATTATGTATGAGTGGACACCATACTGTATATAAGAGGATAACAGGTTATGTATGAGTGGACACCATACTGTATATGAGGATAACAGATTCTGTATGAGTGGACACCATACTGTATATGAGGATAACAGATTCTGTATGAGTGGACACCATACTGTATATAAGAGAATAATAGATTATGTATGAGTGGACACCACACCACATATAGGAGGATAATATACTCTTTAGCAATGCACAATTGATTATGTTTTCATGTACAGCATAATATCTATTAATGGACAGTAGATTATGTACAAACGAATAACAGATTATGAATGAGAAATATGAAGAAAGTTTTATATTGTGGTAAGTTAATACAACTGCAATCAATGAAATTCTCCCTACTTGACAGGTCTATAATTTTATACCTTAGTGAGGGCTTTCAGTATCTCCACTCTTTCTTCGGGACTGGGCAGTCCTACATAAATTATTTTATTGATGCGGCCTGGGCGCAATAATGCTGGATCAAGACAATCTGAAAGCAAAATGGTAACCATGATTCTATTAATTTCAACTACTGTAGACTGTAAAGCAAACAAAGAACATGTATGGCTATTTTACAGCTATTGAATGTGTAAACTTTTATTTCTTTTTCAAAAATTTTCAGATGGATGTATTTAACATTTAGAAAATATAGAACACAACAAAAACTTAACAATACCACCAAACAAAATGAAGAAGCCACAGTTATGCAGTGGCAGAAGCAACAAAAGCTGCAAACATACTTTAAGATTACTTAATAAACCATAAAATAAATATTGGAAAAACAAACAAGGAAGCTAGAAAATCTGTCATGCACAATAAAACACATAAATGATGAAAGCACAGACATTAATTATAAACGCAACATTCATTCATTCAGTCAGTCATCAAAGGATTATCTTCACTCCACACAAAGTCTATAGGTGCTGTGACAAAGTCAACAAACCCCATATGATTTTGTTTATCTAGGGATAGACCCGCCCTAAGAAGTTATGTAAAGTTGTATGCTTTTATATATATTTATATGATTTATTAGAGTAGTGAGAGTATATGTAGTGTACGGTTTGTTTAAGCACCAAGGAACCAAGTTAAGCTGAGAATTTTATTCAGTTTGGCTTGAAATTAATTTGGCAACCGGAAGTCTCAAACGGATCGCTCTTGGTCCAGATGAGAGCACTTTAATTCTGTCATTTGATCACTCGACCTGATGGTGAATGGAGGTACCAAGTCAACTGGCTATTAGTACACTTGTTTGTGTCTTCAGAAAGTTTCATCTGGCTTTTGTTAAGCCTTAATATCTCAAAAGAATATAGTGAAAACCAGTGGTACCCTCCTCCACCTGATAGGTGCTGATCAAACCAATTTGAAGGGTATATTGTGAAGAATTTTGTCGTTAACATTTCTGTGTGTGTTGATTTGTCTGTGTGATCTAAAGGCAGTTAGGATCGACAATAGATAATGTTAATAGAAGAAGTAGTTAGATAACTAATACTAGAATTAGTACAATGTTTGTATCTCGCTGCTTGAGTACAAGGGAAAACGCAATCAAGCAGGGGCAACCGAAAAGTGGCATTAAACATGGCTAAAATACAGTACTATATAATCAAAAATAAGAGGTGTCTACATGCTGAAATGAATCTCAATTTATTCAATAGATGATTAGAGTTAGTTGTAGTTTATAGTCTCTCTTTTTTTGGGAGACAATGGCCACGGTCATCAACCAGTATGGTCACTGCTAGGAAGTAAAGCAATGGCAAACTACCTTCTTTACAGATGCCAAGAATATCATGTACTGCAGTCTTATCGATAATCATAGCTGATCCACGACTCTGGTGATCGAGTGAGATAGCAGAACATGACCGCCCACGCTTATTGGCATGGCACATGATGGATGGATTAGAGTTAAGATATACTAATTATGTGCTTAGCTTAGAAAGTAACATATTTATTTAGATAATATTTATTAGTTGAAGGAATTAGTTCGGGGAATAAATAAGTTATACTTAAATAACGAAGACACAAACAATAGATTGTACGATTTATTGCCTGGCATATTTCGCTGCATCTTGTCAGGTACATATTGCAGAATTCACACAACGTAAAGTGAAATAACTAGATAAATCCTTCAATCTGAAATATACACATATTCGCACAGTAATGTTGATTGTCTACCACGGTAATTTTAAACTGACTAACATGTCTTTCTGCTTGCACAAGGCCGGCTTATGTTGATCACTATGACTTCAGCAAACCTTAACAACCGACCACTCTGTGTGTTGAACAACACAAGGAAGGCACTGTCTCTTTCAACCACATGACCACTCTCGAGCACATGTCTCACGACCGATGAAGGAGGACTGTTCCGGTGTGTCGGCCTGCCTAGGCTACCATCTTCTGTGTGTAGTATCTTGTCTACCCAGTTCGGAATGTGTTCCAACACCCTGTTATGTAACTGTCGCTCTGTTCTACCTATGTAGATGGCCTCGCACCTACATGTAAATTGGTAAATACAATTCGATTTGGTGTACAAGGCTACAGGTTCTTTAACTGCTGGGATGGGGATCGGTGTGGATAACCGATGGCACAGAATGTTCGCCAGACTGCTGTGATGAACCGGTCCTGCAAACATTGCATTACGTCATCTCCTTGGAAGGTTAACTGTTAAGTTTCACGCTGGCCAAGGTGATACCCACCTATACCAAATCTGTTATCCTTTTATATATACACTATGGTGTTTATTTAACCTGTTATCCTCTTATATTTTTCCATGGTGTCCATTGACATCTGTTATCCTAACTTCCCAGAGCATGTCATGATACCTGTTTCAGACTGGGTTGACCTGGGCAAGTTTTTAAAATGCTTATCTCGATAGGGATTTGAACACATGACCCCCGGGAAGGTTAACCCGGTCAACAATCTCAGCAGAAGTCGGATGTGTTGGCCGAATGGCACAAGAACGCAGCTCTGCTGTAAACAGGCACAACGCAATCACGTCTGAAAAAATAAAACTCCGGATGAACGCAGAAGAAGAAGAACACATGCCCATTGGGCAGCAGACAAGCGTGCTAGCCACTGCATTACCATGACTTCCCTAACTAGTATAGAGCGTCTGTTATACCAACAATCATTGGATGCTGTAGCTATACAAGCAGTGATATCAGTCATAGGACATTGTATATATGAGCTCACAGAGGTGCCTCCCTAACCACCTACCCTCACAGTAGAAATCACCAGCACCCCTCCAGACTGGGGACAGACCTCAGACATTTGTACTGGAAAGACGGTTTACGATGCCACACTGGCTCATGTCTTGAAATCGTATGTAATTACACAGATAACCACACCAACATGACGAGTTCTAAAATGAGATGTGTCATGTCAGAACAACTACATTATGCATTTATTATCAGGGAAGTTGCGACAGTGTAGTGGCTAGATGCTCACCAACTGGTCCAGTGATAATAGGTTCAAATCTGCATTGGGGTTAGTTAACTGAATATCCTTTACAGGACATCGCAGTCAACCCCAGCATATTTTGGCTGTTTGTGATTTCTTAGCAAGTTTACGTTCAGTAGTTTGCCATTGCTTTCTGAACAACTGGCACTCATGTCATTTTATAAAAACCCAGCGCAAGGCAGTCTGCTGCCAATTCGCCTACAGCTGTGTTTCGAACTCGGTAGGCAGGGTTACAAATTGCACCCGAAGCCCTGTCACCACAGAACCAGTCGCATAGGGGTGGATTTTAAAAATTGAGCTGGGCTCCAAGGTGAACTCAGTCTAAGACAGGTGCCAGGAAATGGTCTGGGAAGTAAAGACAGCCAGCATGAAATCACCCACTGAGTGCAGATTGGCGTATAGAAATATGGGTCTTGCACCATATGCCCATTGTGCCTTAAGGCATGTAAATGAGTCCTTTAATTTATTGACTTGTTACCACAAGAAAAAGAAGACAAATAAAGTCTTACCCAGTTCGTTGGTTGCTGCCATTATATAAACTTCATTTCTCTGCCTGAGTCCAGACATCTCCAGCAGCAACTGAACGGTGACACGGCTTGCTGATCCTTCCTGTAGTAGAAACATGTATCTATCAATAAATGCAGAACAGGGGTGCGCGCTGTTAAATAAAGGTACTTCTTCTCCTTCTGCCCTTTATAGGCACAGACCTTCACCCAACCCATGCCAAGCCATCCTGTCTTTTGCTGTCTCCAACATATCCCTCCATGTGCTCCCAATGTTATTCATCTCTGACTGTAATTCTTTTCTCCTTGTGTTTTAGATGTCCCGCTATTTCTTTTACCTTGTAGGTTCCAGACAAGAGAGTGTCTAGTTATATTATTATCAAGTTTTCTTAGTGTGTGTCATATCCAGCGCCAGCGTCTTTTCTTCACCTCTTGGTTCACTGCAATTTTGTTAGTTCTCTCCATAAGCTCTACATTGGTCATTCTGTCCCACCATTATATTCCCAATGCGCAGTGAATGTTTATAGTTTATTAGTAATTCTTGTAGTTCTTTTTCATGTATCTGACCCATACAGTAGTAACAATTTAACATTGGGTTTAAAAATTATACTCCATTTTTGTTGACATAGCTTCTCAAATAAGTGTGTGATTCGACCTCTTAAAGTGAGGTTTCACCATGGGAGATAAGTTGTTATTTTCTTGGTTTAAGGGGGAGGTACTGGCTTACAATTATGAAGTCCACCTCTAACCCAAACATGGTGTGAATTCTTATAAAATAAAACACCCCAGGATTCTGGGATAGTGGATCAGACATCTAGCCTTCTCAGATAAGGGTAACAAACTAGGAGGACTCATATCACACACTTTAAAATCCCCCAGAAGTTGGATACTGAAAAGAGATTAAAAATCCAACACACAAAAGAATATGTATGCACTTGTGATTCTGGTATATACATTTGGAACCTTGCCAGATTCCTCATTACACTGTACTCATAATTATTTGTAATCCAGAATGAATTTTACATAAACACTTTCCAGCATGTAACACTGTTACATGTTGTATGTTTTACTTGTACAAATTGCATGTTCTTTTCAGGACGTTGTTATCACCCCCGGCCCCTATTTGTCATTTGTGATTTACTAGGCAATTTTACATTCAGTAGTTTGCCATTGCTTTCTGAATAGAAGTCAACATTAATGTCCAACTGGCCAGCATGTGGAACCAACCCTCTACACCGCCATCAGAAGAGAAAACACATTAAACACCTCAGCCACACCAATCTTTCAGTTTGATATTCATAAATGTGAAAAATAAAATGTCACGATAATTATTTTATAATCATTTTTACATCCATTTGAAAACTCAGAAAGATATCCAGGCTATAATAAGCAGCTGTCAGAAATGGTTTACAGCAGTGGTTCTCAACCTTTTTTGGCCCGTGCCCCCCTTCACCATATTTTCAGAACGTCATCCCCCCACCCCCCGCGCATCATATTTCCTACCTAAAAATCCCCCCCCCCCCCACAGTATATGTATTAGTGGAAGCTAAATTTAATAGCACATACTAAAACAAGTCTAGACGTCCACATAAATTGTGATTTGTGGGTCTACTTACTTTATAAAATGAATTTTAGAAGGGGGGAATTAAGATTATTTCAAGATCGCGTTAATACAACCGATTACTTGATATTGCTTTTCCCTTCATACTGTACGGTTCTGTACGTCTCACCCTTCTAAAATTCATTTTATAAAGTAAGTAGACCCACAAATCACGTTTTATGTGGATGTCTAGACTTGTTTTAGTATGTGCTATTAAATTTAGCTTCCATTATTACGTACGTGTAGGAGTATGGGGCGGGATTATTAGGTAGGAAATACGAGGGGGGGGGGGAGAATGGCGTTCTGAAAATATTGTGAAGTGAGGCACAGGCCAAATTTTTAGGCAGGAAATACGAGGGAGGGGGGGGGGGGGAGGGGGAAATGGCGTTCTGAAAATATGGTGAAGGGAGGCACGGGCCAAAAAAGGTTGAGAACCCTGATTTAGTCGATGGATCAACATCACAGCATATGGGTGTAACCCATAAGTGCTCCGTTCTCCTCCTAACTCAAACCTGAGTCTGGAGAAACTCAGCTCAGTGCACAAACTCTGTAGCACTGGCGGGGATCCTGAAATACTTTGGGTAGATTTTTAACTCAAAATTTAGCCCGGCAGCGCCATTAGGCTACTCTTTTTCGATTTCCAACTGCCAAGGGATTTTTTTACGTGCGCAACAATACACACGGGCGTCCGATCTCACTACCCAGAGACCAGGTGGAATTGTATTACAAGAAGTCCATGTGAAAAAAAAACCCTGGTCCTCACCGGGGCTTGAACCTGGGACCTCCAGCACTTGAGGCGGACACCATACCGCCTAAGTATGTGGTTGAAAACTAATACTATCTATTGGAGTATAAGACACCTTTATCTTGTTGATATAGGAAAACTAATACTATCTACTGGAGTATAAGACACCTGTATCTTATTGATATATATATGCCCTGAAGCAGTTTCCTGCTATGGGTCTGTAATGTGACAGCGACATCACATTTTGTAGGCCAAGAGCAAGGAGGAATAAGTGGCCAGTCTTTCCCACATTTTGTAGGCCAAGAGCAAGGAGGAATAAGTGGCCAGTCTTTCCCTCATTTTGGCAAGTGATGAACCCAGGTGTCTAACCCGTGTCAAACTATGCTCATGACATTACCAGTGCAGTTTTCTATCTACATAGCCAGCGCTCCTTTTATCCTATTGCTGTACTGTAAATTATAATTTACCTCACTTCCTGATGGCCTTTTAGGACAAATAGCGTCGATCTGATCAAAGAAAATGACACACGGAGCCAAGCGGCAAGCTTTTTTGAAGAGGTCGCTCATTTTCTCGCTCTCTCTAACATGCTGAAAAATATAATGAACAAATAAACAAAAAACGAGAATTAGAATTGGTAAGCTTGACTAGAACATGATCACAAGTGAGAAAATAGATGTGGCCCAAAGCTTCACAGCAAACAAACAACAAACATACACTCCCGGGTCCAGTCAAGGATATACACTACTGACGAACTCAAACGAGGGCACAACTCGAGTCTAGTGCTTCCAAATTGATGTGGACAAGGTCTTAGGTTCGTACCAAAATACCATCAGCGTTGCCAGTAGTGGGTTGTGCTCAATGTATATATCTCAAATCCCGGAAAAAACCAAATTAATCAATTACTCATCCGTTTCCTTTTTGATATGACTTGATATGTGTGTAGTTTAACACCTTGTGTGTAGCTCACAGTACAATACATATTACCCTGTTACATAGTGTTGCAAATATAATGTAATTTTGGTTAATAACAATTTGTATTCTTTTATGTATTTGTATTCTTTTTCTTTTTGATTCATCTTTTAAGGGGAGTGCAAGCCACCTAGTAATGCACCTCAAAGATCAGTTTGTCTGATTTCGGCATGCATTCATGTAAGGTCTGCTTCCTCTAGACAGATTCCATTCAAGATAACGAGCCCTATCTACCTGTAGGTAGGTTTTCTTTCCTAACAATTTTGCCAGGCCTGTGGCCTTATCATAGCATAACCATAAGGTCGCCCTCATGAACAAAACAGTACAGTAAAGGAAATATAAATATATACTAACCTGTTACTCCGAAAACAAGCAAAATACATTCAGATTTCTTCCCACGGGTAATGTGCAATATAACAAATAAAAAAAGCAGTAAACTTAAGATGACTTTAGTTTGTTGTTATTCCCCTTATTTTCTGATGCCTTCACTTACGAACACAAAGCGAACGAACGCAAAAATAAATCTCTACCTCACAGGACAAAACATAAACAATATAAGGTTTGCTATGAAAATGACAACACTGGGGTTAGTGCTTTCAAAGATAAAGAATTGAGATGTCATAATAAAATGTAGGGTCTGGAGAACATTCTATTCATGTCAGATGACTTGAAGAATGAGGCAATCATGACTAAATGAATAATTGTTGAATCACTTGTAAACCAGAAGAAAATGTAGATTAAAGAGACTTCAGTGTGTCCTCATTCCCTTTTGTTCCTTGCTAACTTATCTTTTCTGCATCATCACTGATCTAATAACTCGAGGTGAGCGCCAGAGTTCAGATTGAGTGTAAGTAACATAAAGAACCCCATTTCATGCCATGAAACACATTGGGTATATCATGCTAGCCCTATATGTTCAGACCAACCAGCACTCTGTGGGTTAGTTAGTTAGTTAGTTGGATAAGAATGCATGTTCTTAAACATCCGGCGTGCTGATGCTGAGATTAGCGGTTCAACCCCTACACCGGACAGCTGGACTAAACTATTGATCTGTCGTCCTTGACTTGGGGACATTGATTACAAATACCTCTGAAGTCAGAGTGGGTTCACCTGATGGCGAGGGACACTGTCAATAGGAAAAGCTAACCCACATGCACAATTCAGTCCATCACTACTATAAATAGGTGTATGAACCACGCTGGAGTTTAAAGCAAGCGATCCCCCCCCCCCCCCCAAAAAAAAATCCTCATTGCACATCGAACCACTCAGTCCATAAGTGCTCGGATCCCCTCCTCAGCAAATCCCGCAGCGTGTAGCGGCTAACGACACCAGTTCTGTGTTGGTTTATCAATCTTCTTTGGGTTCCTGAGTAGTGTTCTTGTTTGGCCACACCTCTTTTAATTTGCTGTTCTTGCAGTCTGACCATGGTTGTAGATTCGCAGTCATCACTTGGTTCTCGCAAAAGTCTTACTTCTCGTAGTGCATTCAGAATGTCAGCCTGATGATAGGCCTCGTCCGCGCTCCACATTAGCCATACCTGCGAGCTTGTCAGCCCACTAATTTCCTTGTACTCCCACATGCCCTGGCATGAAGATGAAACTAATCTTTACCAGCCGAGACCGCTCCAGAGACAGCAACCACTCTCTTCGGATCCACCTGTCTCTATCCTCTTGAGCATGCTCATTGAGTTGTTAAGGACACATGCCCTAGTGAATGTCTGTGTCTCAAGTCATGTTATTGCTTTACTTACTGCCATGACTTCCATAGTCAGGCTACTTGTGGTCTCAACAAATGCACCAGAGTCCTCCGTCACAATTCTCCCTCCGGCCCGCGCCGTAAAGGCCCATGAGCTTCTCACATGTCGGACGACCGACCCATCTGTGTAAATGACAGCATCACTGTCTAACGAATTCTCGAAAATCAACGTTTGTACTTCCGCCTCCACAGCAGCTGGATTTTCTTGTCTGCATTTTCTGTCTAGTTGGATGCAAACTGAAAAGGACGTACAGAAATCTGTTCGCACTAGTACCCACTCCTCACCAGGTTCTAGGTCCTCCAGTGAACACACTTGTTGAAGAAAGTCTTCCGCTTGACCCATCCACGACCTTCCTCTTTTTAACCTGCTGCCCTTCACCTTCCTAATTTCACTATGCAGTGGATGTTGTGTGTTTGCGTTGACTCTGAGGTAGGCACGTGCTCTGCAAATTTGTAGTCTGTCTTCAATGGTCGCAAAATCAAGAAGGTAGCACATTGCCCTGCATGCTGTATCTCTTGTACATCCAAGTATAATGTGCATAGCTTCGTTTTGTATCCTTTCCATCCTTTCTATCTGTTTACGGCTGAGAGTCAGGATCGCCATCGCATACTCAAAAACAGACATGACCAGCCCCTCGTATAGGAGGCATAGATGGTGCTGCTCACATTTTGCTGCCGCCATCACCCGCATTGCAGCCAAACCCTGCTTGGCCATTGTTATCACCTGGTCTGTGTGTTCATTATAAGCAAGGCTTCGATCAAACATCACTCTGTGGGTGATGTGGTCACACTAGCCCTGTATGTTCAGACTAACCGGCACTCTGTGGGTGATGTGGTCAATATCAATATCACACTAGCCCTGTATGTTCAGACCAACTGGCACTCTGTGGCTGATGTGGTCAATATCACATTAGCCCTGTATGTTCAGACCAACTGGCACTCTGTGGCTGATGTGGTCAATATCACACTAGCCCTGTATGTTCAGACCAACCGGCACTCTGTGGCTGATGTGGTCAATATCACACTAGCCCTGTATTGATTGATTGATTGATTGATTTAGGAACCGACATCACAGCATTCGGGACATTCCCATAAGCGCTCCGTCCCCATCCTCAGCAGCCAGCGAAGAGTTCCAACACTAATAGTTCCAGTAGCAATCTGATTATATGTCCATCTCTGTTGGAGATTTAGGGAGTTAATGGATGCTGTGCAAAATGGGGAAATAGGTTTGTGAACGCATGAGCACCAGTAGTTTAGGTATCTAGGGTTGCTCATGCGTTGACGTAAACAGTCCTCCATTAGCCGCCTAGAAGAACTGGTATGATTTTACATCTGTGCGGTATTTTTATAAACTGATGTCAAATAAACTTGAATACATCATCAAGTTGGACTTTGTTATCTATCGACACGTGCCATCAATTGTATTCAGCGGCCTTGTTCTCCTATAGCACTGTTATACAGTCTTTTTTGTTGTTGCCGTAGACCCCAGGATTTCCAACATTTGGGTCGCCGCGGGAATCATCTTGGCACAAGCGAAGACCTCTTTTGACCGCGTCTGGAAAATGGATGCATACTATTTTTGTTGATTATATTTGAGAGACGCAGCAACTGAAAGCCCGCCCAGGGGTAGTTGTTGTGATTTCTCGGGCTACTGAATTATCAAAATATAGTCCTCTGTGAAGGTCAAGAAGCTACTCAGTATTGCCTAACTAAGGTACCGATGTTCTGTGGCCATGCGTGAGTCATTGTTACACAGTGGCCTGATGCTTGACGTACAGTGATTTTTGCTGAACTCGAAGCCAATTGGAGTAACTTACTGTTGCTTCACGTCGTCACTCTTGGATGATGCCGCTGGTGAATACATCATCCACCTTATAAACCTGGGGCGTTACTGTGAGAATTATCTACCTGCAGCCGGATAATCAGGTCTAATCGGACAGCAAAGCCACGATAACGCTAAACTCTACTCAAGTACAAACGTTGCCTCAGCCCAGTTAATTTTTTGAGGTCACTCAAGGTCGGCTGTTACCCCAGGTCAGTAAAGTTTTTGAGACTGCTCAAGTTATCTCAAGTCAGTAAAATTAAAATTTTCCAGAATGGCGATTAATTTGAACTGGCCGTTTTGTCGAGTCTCATCCAAAGTCGAAGGAACTTGCAATTGAATGATGTTCAGCAATTTTTGAAGCCACTGCAACTAAATCGTTTTAGTGAAGAGAGTTTCCATCGAAGGCCATCCAAGGCGGCAGTCAAGAACCCGACCAGGGGCGAATTGTCAGTGAAGAAACGTTTTCCATCAAAGATCCACCGAGAACCGGCAGTCAAATAGTTCATTACTCTGTCGATTGGGCCATATCTCTTGGACGCTGTACTGTACTTCGTGAGCCTTAACGTCATTTTCACCCAGGAACATAAGACAGGCATCTGGTCAGTTTGTTAAGCTGAGAAACGGTCGAGCAGACAACATTGTGCGTAACTGACGAACTGAAGCAAGTATAATAATTAACTTAGTAGAAGAGTATAAAACTTTTGAATCTTGGGTAGTTTAGAATAACATTGCCAAATGAACAAAGTACAAATCTAATAGTTTAAATTGCTGAAAAGTTATAGAACTTGCTTAGTTTAGGATAATAATTTTGTGTTACTATATATTATTATACTATATTGTGTTGTACTGGTATATTTTGTATTTCAGATTTTAATAATAGAACCCCAGGACCTTTCCTTAGGACAGGTGCTTGGTGGAGTAGGTAGAGCCATATCCAAGTTGGACACAATTTTGAAACAGCAAGGCGAGGTTCCATTATAGATACCAAGAAATATATAGAAGAAGAAACAGGCATATCGTTTTGGCTTGAGATAAATTACAGAGAAATAAGTATGAACTACCTACATACAGAATTAAGACGTGTGAGTACATGGTTGGGAGAGTTAAAAGTGGCAGTTAGTGAAGTAGTGAATTTTGAGGAAACGTTACGGGGAAGAACGACTGGACAGGAGGCTCATAGATTTAAGGTAGAGTGCAATGGAATAGTAAAGAATAATAGGAGACAGACAGTATCTAATGAAAACAGAAGACAACATAACGTGGTATATAGAGACAGTTATGTTGAACCAGATAGGACTAAGTCCAGAAGCAGTTATAATGAACAAAGATATAGAAACCTTTCCAGGAAACAGTGGAATTGGTCATCCAATAGTATGACTGCTAGAAAAAGACGTGACGAGTGGTTTGAACAAAGACGGAGACAGTATCTTAAGTCAGGGTCAAAGGACAGGATAGAACACATAAATAGAAATTCAATTGCTCCTAAGGTGGTTGCGAATGTGACTGAGAGACAGAAAAAGATGACGGTATTAGTAAAGAAAATGGACCGAGAGACACAGACGCAGGCAAGTAAAATGATCAATGATAGTACGCAGACACAAATTGATACTGTGGATAGAACAACTCAGGTACAGCCAATTAAGAAAATAGAAAAGGAGATACAGACTATCAAGATGGTAGAAGAAGTTACAGAATCACCGCGGGTGAAAGTAGAAAAGAGAGACACCGTTAAATTTAAGGAAGACAGACAGACGAAAACCAAGGACGTCAAAAGACAGCTGAGGAAAAGTACTAGGGAGAGGAATATAAATAGTCTGATAGTCAATAGGGGTACAACTGATATGTCAGTTTCCTCAGGTAAAGACATTGAAGTTGTCCCGAACCGGAGCGTGAGGGATAGAGGTGTAGATAAGAAGAAGGTTAGACGTTTTAGTGACAACCATAGGGATATTATCGCCATGTCTGCAGTCAACTATAATAAGCCTGATGAGAGAACTATCATCAGTGAATCTTCTGAAGACGAGATGGGGAAATATAAGCGATATATAACTTATACAGAAAACAGTGAGCAGACCGACGCAGTAAAGACAGGAGTAACAAATAAAGGGAACAGAAAGAAAGCACTTAAGAAGAAGAATAGTAATAGACAGATAGCAGAAATATACTCAACTACGGAAGATGACATAAGAAAAATCAAAGAATATATGACCTTAAGACCTGAGTACTTTAGTGACAGTCTAACAGTTATGGATATTGAAGATGAGATAGTTGAAGAGACACACACTAGCAGTAGGAGACAATGAAATATTTGGGTTGGATGCGCTCTATGGCTGTTAGAATTCCGAGGGTGAGAAAGGGTATTGTTTTGTTTTACGAGATGCGGTTTGAGCATATACATATGCTCTGTCTAAAATAGGCAGATGAATTTTTTTGGTGTAGCATCACAATATATGGTGCAGGGCAGCCAATAGTGTTAAGGATAGAGAGTCACAGCAACTGATAGATAATTTTAAAGCTAAAGCTGGTGAGTGCTGGAATATTCTACGTGGGTACGCTATAAAGAATATCTCGTGTTTGGTAGTGGTGCGGGGAGAATAGACAATGTGGAAAATGAAATGTCCCTTGTCCGGAATGGCGTGGGTTGATAATGTTGAGTAAAGTATAACTGGTGTGATTGAGGTAGGCTAGACTCAGCACAGAATTTGCACGGAGAGAGATAAACTAATTATGAATGCTCGTACTAGACTGACGTGTTGTTTGAGATGGCTTGACTCAGAGCTTTTAGAAGAGTAACTAGAATATAAAAATACTATGACGTGATGTCTGAGATAGAATTTAAATTTCGCTGGTTGGTTTGAGAAGCAGATATAGTAGCATTGGTGAAGGTGAAAGAATCCGACGCGTTAATAGTGTAGGATGAAGAGGTTGAGGAGAATTGACTGAGCAGTTGAGTGTCAGAGTGATGTGTTTAGTTATGCATTGTCTTTGCGTGTGTAAATGTGTAGACAAACATGTGTGCGTCGTGCTGAAGAAGGAAGCTTTGAAAAGTCTTTTGGGGTGGAGTGCATGGATAGAACGATGTCAGGTGATCAGTAGTAGTAGCGCATGCATGTACGGGACGTTTTGTATATCTTGTGTCACTGTTTGAGCAAGCATAAAATACGACTGCCTTGAGAATATGCGAAGAATGGCTGAGTAGTGACGCTGATAAAGCATACTGGTGATTTCGTGGAGGACAGAGTAAGTGAGTATGCGAAAGTTGGGAGGTAGAGAGAAGATGATTGTAAATTTGTGATATCTTTTGTTTAGAATGTGTGGTGTTGGACAGAATTAATGAATATTCTATGACAGAGATAATGAAGATAGGGAAGTAACGTTCCGTTTGTGTTTTAGGAAGCAGATTCCATGTCGTTGGCAGATGTGAGTGTGCGGAGAAAGTGATTGTCAGCGAGTAAAAGGTATAGGCAGTAGAATTAAGGTGTTGAATGATGGGGGTTGGTGAGGAATTGGTTGTCTGAGTTAAGTTGTGAAGAGAAGACGTTGAAAATTGATCGTTGAATAAGCGAGTGAAGATGGTAAAGGAAATTGAGGAGTAATGGCGAGAGAGACAGAAGTGAGTAATTCTGAGAAAATATTATGTAAGATGCATGTGAATCGTTAGAAGCATGTAGAATGTAAAGCTGACAAGGAGAGATATAGGCTGCTTGTGAATGTTGATTGCTAGAGCTAATGTGTTGTTTGAGCAGAGGAAGAAGAGAACGTGACTAACCAGCTGAACGGCAGAGTATTATAATTCTGAGTGACGTGACTCCCGTCGCAGTGTGAGTGAATGAACTTAGGAGGGAGTGTAACCTTGACTTGTTGGGGTGAGATGATGGAGAGTAGTGATGATGCGGGAGAATGAAACGTTAGTTGCGTCGTGTGGACGAGAAACTTAAAAGTAGAATTAGTTCTTGGTACAAATCACATTCAGGGGAAACAACTAGATTAGGAAATAGCTGTGCTGAGTTGCAGTTTCCCTTGATGAGTAGATGAGTTGTGGTGTGATGAAATAGCCACACTAGTTAGTAAAGGGAGCAATTTCAGCTGTGGTTAACAGTAATTGTTTCCTTCATATTTCAAATACAGTGGTGTCGTTATGAGTTAGTTTTGTAAGAGATGGAATATTATGAAGGGAGATAATCAATGGTTTGACTTGCAAATAGATTGAGAAAATATTTTGCAGATAGCAAGATGAAAATTTTTTGCTTTAAGGAGGAAATTTGTAATTGATGAAATACGGTAGCTGTGAATTACAGATGAATTATAGAAACAGGTTAACAAATAGCCTGGTTAATAGTTGTGGTGAGTTGTCTTGATGAGTAGACATGATGTTGTATATTTTGGTAATGAGTTGGGTAATATGGATGTCAATTTTTGTGAGGTCTTGAAGATGTATTCGTTATTGCCATTTAGTTTTGAAATTTGACTTGTTGAGTTTTCTTAGTAGGTAAATAATTGGTTGTTAGTCCAAAAATGCGACTAACATTAGATAGCTTGTATTTAAATATGATTTTCTGTGTTTCATCATGTATGTCATATTATTTTGAATAATGTCTTCCTTTGACTTAGTTGATTTATTTAAAATGTAGGGATAAATTGTCTTTAAAATATTGGGGGGAATGATATCCTGTTTTAACTTCGTTTTGGTTTGCTCATGAATTGTGATTTTATTTGAATTACTTTATTTATTGAATAGTAATTAACCTTGTTTAAAAATAAGTTGTTATTGTTTTACTTAGAGTAAAGATTTGGTCTAGATCAATAAGACTAGATTTTGTTGAGTTCACCATATTAATTTAATGGTTATTAAGACTTGGTTGAAAAGAAAATTGTTATTAGTTTGTTCTGAGTATAGAATAGAATTAGTAAGAGCAATAAGACGGGGCCTTATGGAGAACCCTTCGTTCAGAAAATAGTTAACAAACGACTGAGGACTAGAAGAGAGACACATTCTCCTTGTGAGTAATAAGTTTTAGTAAACATGAGTACCATAAACTTTGGCCTTGTGCTAGTAAGAAGGCTGCTGCGCCAGTCAGCGTTAATGTTTGGAATAGGGGGGGGGGGGGGGGGGGGGGTTAATTACATGGTGCCTATGTAGTTTAGAAACACATGCCATGCTTGGATGACGGGGTTTTATAATGGATCCTACACAAATAAAAGTTAGTAGAAATATATGGTTCTGGGGGGTTGAAATAGGAGCTGCATTAAGTCAGCATTAATTGAAAATATATGGATTAGATGCCATGTTATATTAAGGAAGAAGAAGTTAACGTGACTAACGTCTATAGGTGGTATAAAAAGAGGCTGCGTTAGTCAGCATCAATGGGAATATAAGGAGCTAGTTAATTGAGAGTGGACATTAATGTGGCAGTAGATAGCAGCACATATGGTTTAGTACAAAGTTAGATACGCCCATGAACAAGGATGGTTATAATGGGATGTGAGGGGGTAAATATAGGAGCTGTGATAAGCAGCGTTAATTGGTTTAAAGTATGTTCATAAGAAAAGAACATTGTCACAATTATATTTATGGTTTAATCATGATTGAACATGAGCCATGGGAAATATAGTCATTAATGGTTGTGGGTGGCAGCACAAATATTAATATTGAGTATATAAGGAAGAAATTTTGGATCGACTTAATTTATAACAAACAGAAGTATATATTCATGGATTATAAGATGCGTTTTTAAAACTTTATTTATAAAGTTTTTGTGATTGCAAGGGAGGTAAATGTGATTGCTTTCTGACTCTTCTTTATATCTTTATATCTGGGTGCGCACCCCATCTTTTCTGTCTATCCTGTGTTGTTTTGTTGATGTTGAGAGGATATGAGAGGTTGCATAACGCACGACAAATTTTCAATTGTGTTTATATACCAACGGTTTTGATGAACATATGTATATATGAAATGAAATATCTAGATAGATTCCTTATAAATTGTTTTAGAAAAATGAAATTTTGTATACATAAACGAAGAAGAAGTATGACTTCACAAAGGTCTGTGAAGAAACATAGCGGTTTTCTATAAGATATAAGTAGACAAGTAGACTCTTAGGAATAGAAAGAGTAACAACTAAAGCTCACTGGGTAATAAAGGGTTAGTTTAGGATGAGTAAGCGGGTTGAGAGAAATACATTAGGTGAGTAGGTTAGGGATTAAGACTTTTTTTTAAAGAAAAAGTCTTGTTGAGGATAGGGAGGAATGTAACAGAGCACCATCTCTGTTGGGGATTTAGGGAGTTAATGGATGCTGTGCAAAATGGGGAAATAGGTTTGTGAACGCATGAGCACCAGTAGTTTAGGTATCTAGGGTTGCTCATGCGTTGACGTAAACAGTCCTCCATTAGCCGCCTAGAAGAACAACTCGTATGATTATACATCTGTGCGGTATTTTTATAAACTGATGTCAAATAAACTTGAATACATCGTCAAGTTGGACTTTGTTATCTATCGACACGTGCCATCAATTGTATACAGCGGCCTTGTTCTCCTATAGCACTGTTATAATGTGGTCAATATCAATATCACACTAGCCCTGTAAGTTCAGACAAACCGGCACTCTGTGGCTGATGTGGTCAATATCACACTAGCCCTGTAAGTTCAGACCAACCGGCACTCTGTGGTTGATGTGGTCAATATCACACTAGCCCTGTATGTTCAGACCAACCGGCACTCTGTGGCTGATGTGGTCAATATCACACTAGCCCTGTAAGTTCAGACCAACCGACACTCTGTGGCTGATGTGGTCAATATCACACTAGCCCTGTATGTTCAGAACAACCGGCACTCTGTGGCTGATGTGGTCAATATCACATTAGCCCTGTAAGTTCAGACCAACCGGCACTCTGTGGCTGATGTGGTCAATATCACACTAGCCCTGTATTGATTGATTTATTTATTTAGGAACCGACATTACAGCATTCGGGACATTCCCATAAGCGCTCCATCCCCATCCTCAGCAGCCAGCGAAGAGTTCCAACACTAATAGTTCCAGTAGCAATCTGATTATATGTCCGTCTCGCCTTTCCTCTGAGCGTCGAGCGTTGGCGAGATCCCCTCGTCACACCTCGCTGTCTCATTCTTACCAGACTATGGTGATCCATTTGCTCCTCCGAGGTGTACACATGCTCCCACAAGGCCGCAACCACATCTGTTTTGTCATACATCAATACTCACCAAGTTTTGCCGAGCCAGCCAATCTGTCCGCCTGTTCATTCCCCTGCACACCGGCATGCCCACTAGCCCTGTATGTTCAGACCAACCGGCACTCTGTGGGTGATGTGGTCAATATCAATATCACAATAGCCCTGTAAGTTCAGACCAACCAGCACTCTGTGGCTGATGTGGTCAATATCACACTAGCCCTTTATGTTCAGACCAACCGGCACTCTGTGGGTGATGGGGTCAATATCACACTAGCCCTGTATGTTCAGACCAACCGGCACTCTGTGGGTGATGTGGTCAATATCACACTAGCCCTGTATGTTCAGACCAACCGGCACTCTGTGGGTGATGGGGTCAATATCACACTAGCCCTTTATGTTCAGACCAACCGACACTCTGTGGCTTCTTCTTCTTCTTCGTTCATCCGGAGTTTTTTTCCGGACGTGATTGCGTTGTGCCTGTTTACAGCAGAGCTGCGTTCTTGCGCCGTTAGGCCGACACATCCGACTTCTGCGGGCATTTGTTGACCGGGTTAACCTTCCCAGGACTCTGTGGCTGATGTGGTCATTATCACACTAGCCCTGTATGTTCAGACCAACCGGCACTCTGTGGGTGATGGGGTCAATATCACACTAGCCCTGTAAGTTCAGACCAACCGGCACTCTGTGGCTGATGTGGTCAATATTACATTAGCCCTGTATGTTCAGTCCAACCGACACTCTGTGGCTAATGTGGTCAATATCACACTAGCCCTGTATGTTCAGACCAACCGGCACTCTGTGGGTGATGGGGTCAATATCACATTAGCCCTGTATGTTCAGTCCAACTGACACTCTGTGGGTGATGTGGTCAATATCACACTAGCCCTGTATGTTCAGACCAACCGACACTCTGTGGCTTCTTCTTCTTCTTCTTCGTTCATCCGGAGTTTTTTTTCGGACGTGATTGCGTTGTGCCTGTTTACAGCAGAGCTGCGTTCTTGCGCCGTTAGGCCGACACATCCGACTTCTGCGGGCATTTGTTGACCGGGTTAACCTTCCCAGGACTCTGTGGCTGATGTGGTCATTATCACACTAGCCCTGTATGTTCAGACCAACCGGCACTCTGTGGGTGATGGGGTCAATATCACACTAGCCCTGTAAGTTCAGACCAACCGGCACTCTGTGGCTGATGTGGTCAATATCACATTAGCCCTGTATGTTCAGTCCAACCGACACTCTGTGGCTGATGTGGTCAATATCACACTAGCCCTGTATGTTCAGACCAACCGGCACTCTGTGGGTGATGGGGTCAATATCACATTAGCCCTGTATGTTCAGTCCAACCGACACTCTGTGGGTGATGTGGTCAATATCACACTAGCCCTGTATGTTCAGACCAACCGGCACTCTGTGGGTGATGTGGTCAATATCACACTAGCCACCTTTACTTCCCAGGACATTTCCTGGCTAGGCTAGGTCGACCTGGGAGCTGAGGTCAGTGAAATAAATCTGCCACTTCAAAGAGGTTTGTTACACATGACCCCAAGATGGGCAGGAAAGTGTGTTAGAGATCAGTGGGACAATATCCAACAGAAAACTGGATTTATCGAGGTCGGTCGGTCCTGGTTCAGTTCCTAACTTGGTTAGCAGGGTTACCATTCTAGATATTTTATATCCAGATCTAGAGGTTTTTGCAGGCGTTTGGATACCGTTTTCTGACGTTTGGATGCTGGATGCAATTCTAGATACTTTTCATTTGGATATTTCGGATACTTTCTAGATTTTACTTTTCTTTCGGTGTCATTTACCCATTTTTTGTTTGGTCTGGACGCGCGTATATTATGGTAACTGCCATTATTTAAACTTTGAACTGACATGGGTCAACGCTCAACAATCTGGCAACCCCCCGGTAATGAGTAAAAGGGCGCATAAATTATAATAACATTATTTGAACTGTAAACTCACTGTGCTGCGACTTATTGTGACTCTTTTCATGTAAATTTGGCTGCAACTGGTACAGATAATGCCTCGATAATGGTTGGTATCAACCATGGCGTTTATGCAAAATTGAAGGAAGATATCCCATCTTTAATCCTCATAAAATGTGCGTGTCATTCCTTGCAGCTAGCATTATCACATGCCTCATCAGAATGTTTACCAAGGAATTTGGAATTCCTTATTTGGAAACTGGTTTTCCAAATCATCTGTCAGACAACAGCAATATAATAATTTATATAAAGCATTAAATGGTAGTTCCTCACCACTGAAAATTCTGTCATATTGCAAAACTAGTTGGTTATCAATACCACGAGCTGTTGAAGTAATTGTGAACCAATGGTTGGAGTTGAAGACACACTTCAAAACAACAAGACAAAATGAAAAGTGCTACACAGCTGAAATACTATATGGAATGTACAGTGATGGAAAAATTGTGGCATTCCTTCTCTTTTTACAACCTAATTTAAGTAAAGTGCAAAAAGTTAATAAACTGTTTGAATTTCAAAATGTTGATAAAGTTAAATTACTTGACGATCTTACTTTGCTATTTCACTCAATTGGTAAAAGACTTGTTCTCTTGCATTATAGAGAGCTATTTGGCTCCTAAGCCATACCTGGGATACCAAATCGAATAAAAAATTGATGGTTTAAAAACAAAAGGACTGTTAACAGTAAATGAAGAGAACAACTTAAGACAGCGCTGTCAAGATTTTCTTCTCTCATTATTCAAGCAATTGAAGCAGAGACTTCCTGAAAATTTAGATGTATTGAAAAATATTTCACTCTTTTCTGTTAACAACATACTTCAGCCAGTAAAGGACATATCAAAATATTGTCAAGTTATGAAATTTTTAGGGGCTACTGATAATAGTGTGGCGGAAGCAGAATATCAGTTAACCAAAATAAATTTGGTTGACCGGAGAAACAAAACAGAAACTGAAGCTTTTTGGAGTGAAGTAAGACAATTTAAAGATGCCTCAGGTAACAGTCCATTCTGTGAGCACTTTGAATGTGCGATGTCTGCTATGATACTACCCCAAAAAATGCAGATGTGGAAAGAGTTTTCAGTACTATGAATTATACAAAATGTAAACTAAGAAAGAGGATGAAACTTGACCTCTTGAATGCTATATTGACAATAAGATTTGGCCTGATGAGAGCAAGAAAATGCTGTTCAACTTATCAGATCCCTGATCGTGTATTAAAAGAAATTGGAACAGCTAAAGCATGCCAGAGTCATTTTGAATCTGAAGCTTCAACTTCATTATCCAAGCTAAGTGCATCTTGTGAGACAGACATCAATGAAGATGAGGACATTATTCTATAGGGTAAGTCACATCAATTTTTATTTTGATGTTGCATATCCCTTACAGGACGTTGCAGTCAACATCAGCATTTTTCAGCTGCTGTTGATTGATTGATTGATTGATTTAGGAATCGACATCACAGCATTTGGGGCATTCCCATAAGTGCTCCGTCCCCATCCTCAGCAGGCAGCGAAGAGTTCCAACACTAATAGTACCAGTAGCAATCTGATTATAAGTCCGTCTCGCCTTTCCTCTGAGCGTTGAGCGTCGGCCAGATCCCCTCGTCACTCCTCGCTGTCTCATTCTTGCAAAACCATGGTAATCCATTTGCTCCTCCAAGGTGTGAACATGCTCACACAAGGCCGCAACCACGTCTGCCTTGTCATGTATCAATACTCCACCAAGTTCGGCAGAGCCAGCCAATCTGTCTGCCTGTTAATTTCCCAGCACACCGGCATGCCCCGGAGAAAAGATCCAGGCGATACTTGTCACCTGTGACCTCCGAAGCGAAGCAAGCCACTCTGCACGAAGCCTGCCCGTCCTCACCCTCGTCAGCATGCTTCCTGAGTCAGTTACAATCACGATGTGTGTGTGTGTTGTATTCTCCATCCAGCGAAGAGCCGCAGTGACTGCCTCCACCTCCATACTTAAGCTGGATGTTGTGGTATCATATGCCAGGCTCTCCTGCCCCAAACATCGACCATTTGCTGTTGATGTACTGAGCGTAATCTTGCTGTTGATGTACTAGGCAAGATTACGCTCAGTAGTTTGCCATTGCTTTCTAAGCGAACGGCTCACATACCCCCTAAGTTACCAGCGCGGCTCGAACCACTGCCGGTTCGGGTGCAGCTGCGTTACTCATGAGAATATATGGGGTTATGGCAAAAGCCGTAAACACCTTCGCCAAGGAGCCCGGCAGTCACATCAATACATATGTAATTTCTTACTTTCTCAATCTGGATATTTTTCCTAGATACTTTCCAACAAAATCTAGATATTTATGCATGTTGTTTGAGCCATTTCTAGATTTTTTGGCAAAAAAGAAAGTGGCAACCCTGTTGGTTAGTTATACTCCTCAGTATTACAAGTAGTAACATTTACCCAAAGCACACTTTATACAACATCAAGAACAAACCTTGTTCATCAGTTCTCCTCCTCTAACGTACAGTAGATTCATGTCAAAATCATTAGCAATTGCCTGTTTGGGGAGATATACAGATTATTAATTGCAAAATTACTAAATTTCATTGTTACTGATTTCATAATAATCATGAAAAACGGATAACCATTAGGAGAGACATGAAGCATGACATGAAGGACATTGACTTATTGACAGATTTAGACTGTACTGTACTGGCACCTTGCCAGACAATTGTTACCTCGTGCTTTAAAAAGGGCATAATAAAGACAACCCATGGCGGTAGCGAATGTGAGTGATCAGTCCAATTTGTGCCTGGTGCTACCAACAATGACATATAGGCATAGGGTCCTTCAGGCCAAATGGTACCTGAGAGTTGCCGCAGACAGGGATCACCCGCTGCATGCAGCAATAGATATGGTCAAGGGTCATAGACTAAGACGAGGCAGGTCCTGGATGGCAAAGGCAGAACTTTCTATACGTCAGGTGTGTATCTACAGGCCATCAACCGTGAAAGAGAGTGGGTTGAAGTTCTGGAAGACATGACAGACTGGCACAATGTAATAATAAATAACACTGGGTTGTGAGTGCAGAGAATGGGCAGTGGGCCGCACAGAGTTTGAAGTGCAACAGCTGACCCAGAGCAACACACATCAAGGTGACATAGTCATCTACACCGATGGGTCAGTGGTGAGAAACAGACGTAGTGGTTGGGGCTTTATTGCAAAGGCTAATGGGTGAGTCTTGAAAAAGGAGAATCTGGCATATGAGACTACGACCTCCAGCATGAGAATGGAGGTGGAGGCAGTAACAGCGACATTCCGGTGGCTAGAGGAAACTTCTCCAACACACGTTGTATTCATTACGGATTCAAAGAGTAAGCTCGGTAAGGTGGAGAAAGGAATGTTTTGTGTGGAATGGCTCTTGTCGCTTCAGAGGTCACAGACTGTGAGAATTGTATGGATATTTTGCCCTGGCCATGCAGGTGTACGGGGGAATGAACAGGCTGATAGGCTAGCAGGGAATGCACCTCTTGGTGGTATTCTGCCTATGGACAAGGGGGAAGTGGTCGAGCACCCGTGGGACCAGGTGGAGAAGGCGGAGGAACAAATTGAGAACCCATACGTGGAAAGAATGAGATTGCGGGGGATCAGCAGAGGTTCTGGAAGAATCTCAAAACTGAGAGGGAAGACCAGGAGAACTTTTAATCAGATAGCGGTGGGAACGATTAGTAGTATGACTCTTCACTGGCTGTTGAACGAGGGGAAAGAATACGTGGAAAGAATGAGATTGCGGGGGATCAGCAGGGGTTCTGGAAGAATCTCAAAACTGAGAGGGAAGACCAGGAGAACTTTTAATCAGATAGCGGTGGGAACGATTAGTAGTATGACTCTTCACTGGCTGTTGAACGAGGGGACGGAGCATGTATGGGAATGTCCTGAGTGCAGTGATGTCGGTGCTTAACTCAGCTCAACTCCAATTTGTGCAGCAAATGCAAGAGAATACATGGTTAATTTGACCATCACGCGCCATATGACATTTCATACGCTCAGTGTGTGACCTATCCGCAATCATTTTCTCCTGTGTCTTTATTCCATTTACGATCTTTGCCCCTTTGCGGTGGCTTGCTGCCATGGTGCAATATCAATACTTTTGTAATCATGTCCCGCTTACACACATCTTTGCACCGTAGTAGAGGCCGACCATGAGATCGTTTACCCATCTGTAATTCACTAAAACGATGTCCTTCGGTATTTTAAAGACTGAACATGGAACACAACCCAAATTTTCCAATACTTCAGTATTTGTGAAACAATTTGCTACTTATCTCAGAATTCCAGGCTGTGATACTAACATGAATTTCACCTTGATACTCTTAAATAGACAGTCGTGGGAGTATGTGGTGTCAAAAGGTCCAGTTAAGGGGATTCTGCCTGGAATTCTGAGATAAGTAGCCAAAATTGTTTTTCAGATTTATTATTTTCTCTTCATTGTTCTCATTTTTTCATCTGTTCATTCTTCTCAGCCCATTCTTATGCCTTAATGTAGTCACTGGAGGGTCTTCTCCATGATTATATGTTGTTTTGTGTAAGTATTTGTTATCTGTTGAAGTCGCAACTGCCTGTGTTTACCGAAATTGTTTTCTGTAAAGCTGCATTACTGTGTTATTTTATATTGTTTACATTTCCACAGCTTTTACTGCAGTTCCTCTAATTTTATTTATTACCATGACAGGGCTTTTAAACAGGAGAAAATAATACAAGAACATTTGCCTACCTTTGCAATAGACGTCTTGCCACAACCAGAAGGTCCATATAGGAGTACTCCTATTCCCATGTTCTCATACAGTACTGGTCTTCTCACCTTGTCCTGGAAAATCTGTATAATAATTTTTAATAAATTAGTGATAACTGACTCATATGTGAGCAGGCTCAAAGATGTCATGTAAGATATTTCAGTAGCAAACAATACTGTATCTGAGGGAACTGTTAGGATGCCACAAAGCAGTTCATCAATTTCATGTACACCAATATTAGACAACTAAAAGAATTACAAATAAAACACAAACATTCATGAACTGGTGCCCATGGAATAGTGGGAATAAAATGGTAGAACAGAATTACCAATGTAGAGCTCATGGAGAAAACTAAACAAATTTTAGTGAACCAAGAGGTAGAGAAAAGACGATGGCGCTGGACAGGACACACACTAAGAAAACCTGATAACAATATAACTAGACACACTCTCTTCTGGAATCCATTAAAGCAAGCGAAATAGTGAGACACCTAGAAACACTTTGAGAACACTTGGCATGAGATAGTTGAGGTGAAATCCTATGCTTCAATGAGATACCAATGGCAGAAGAACAGCGAATAACAGAGCTCAGAAACCAATGTATAAATCTCAAATAAATCTCCAATTTAGCTCTGTTATTCATTCTTCCAAACTACTGAACATAACACTTGCCTAGTACATCAACATCAGCTGAAAAATGCTGGTGTTGACTGCAATGTCCCGTAAGGGATACGCAACCAAAAAAAACATTCATTCTTCAATGTTATTATTCATTGTCAAACTGTGTTTCACTAATCTCATTGTCAAAGATTCTGGCTGCATACATTGTAAAGGCATAAATGTCAAACAGGTCAGTCAGTTTCAATATCTAGGCAACACAGTGGTGTCTGATATAAGATCTGACAAAGAGAGACATTTTTTTAAAAAAATTGCTGTAAGCAAAGATTCTTTTACAACAATGAACAGTGTAATGAAAAGCAGAAATATCACACGTGCAATGGTAAGATATGTCTGATATGGAAATATTATTTCAAGATGTCAGCAACCAAAGGGAAATATTAAAGAAATCAGTCAACCAAGCTGCAGAAATAACCATTCCACAAATAAAGATATTGAGATGCAAGAAATGGATGATGGTAGACATATTAAAACTCATGGAAATGAGAAGAAATAACAAACATAACCATGAAAAATATGAAGAGATTCACAGGAATATTAAAAAACTATGCAAAGAGGCAAAAGAAACATGGCTTGAGGAAAATAGCAGGGAAATTGAAAACCAACACAACACCCGGGATACCAGATTAATGCACAAAAGGATTAATGACACCAATCACAAAAGAACATACACATCAACGGGTTGCCTAAAAACCAAAGATGGCAAAATCATAATAGAAAGAAATCAGATTTTACATGTGTGGTCAGATTATGTGAAAGACATTTATGATGATACAAAAGAAGAACAGTATGATCTTCGAAATAATAATGAAGGACCATCAATTTTTAAGATGGAAGTTCAGAATGTTCTTAACCATATCACCAGACAGCTGAACGCAATATATGATACTGGATATATATATATATATATATATATATATATATATATATATATATATATATATATATATATATATATATATATATATATATATATTGTTTTTTGCATATCCTTTACAGGACATCACTGTCAACATCAGCATCTTTCAGCTGATTGTTAATTTCTTGGCAAGATAACGCTCAGTAGTTTGCCACTGCTTTCTGAGTGACCGGCTCACATACCCCTAAGTTACTGACGCGGGGAGAACCACTACAGATTCTCGCGCATGTCATGTTACTCAATATACGGGATTATGGAGAAAGACGTTAACGCCTAGGCCAGGGAGACCAGCAATGGATATATACCTCCTGAATTATGTAATTCTATATTTACTGCAATCCCAAAGAAATCAGGAGCCTTGGAATGTGATCAGCATCGAACAATTAGTATAATGAGTCACATCATAAAGATTTTGCTAAGAACTGCCATGCAAAGAGTTAGGAAGAAAATACAACCCAAAATAGAAGAAGAACAATGTGGGTTTGTAGAAGGCAAGGATACAGTAAATGTATATATGCTGAGAACATTAATTGAACATTCTGTTGAAATAAAGTAAGGCATGTAACCAACCATGATAGATGCTTGCTATTCAAAGGTATGCATTCGTTATGTGATGTGGTGTAGTGTTGGTGCCTGCTGGTCGCAGAGGGAAAATAAAAGGTGGGAAGTGTCCTTACTGTTACAAATTACCTGGTGCAAGACTTTTGCCATATGTGCCCGTGGCCTTTTTTCACCCTTTATCCCCCAATGCCCATCTGCCGTGTCTCCACCTTGATGAAGTAGAGGGACTTGCGGGTTACAATGACCCCAAGAGCTATGCCGACGGTATCACAGCTACTGGTAGGGTCTCCCATGTCAGACAGGTCAAGGGATAGGAACCAGACGAAAAGAGATACACACCTGCTGCCTTGCAGGTAGACTGGGGACAGTCAAAGGCTAGGGAGAGCACACTAGAAAACGCTTGTCAAAATCGGATAAACTGAGCCACAGGCTTGACAAAACAGCGCAACGTGACTTAATCTATGATGCCACAAATTAAAATTAATCAGTATGGTGCTAATCCCGCAAAGTCCCATCAGGCGGTGATAGTGACAGGCCTCCTACCTCGAGGGGATCCGCCCATTGCTACTGGTGGTCAACTTCTATTGTGCTGTAGAATCAAGGCACAGAGGAGTAGGGTAAGAGATACTGCAGTGGTATGCCGAAGGAGTTTCTAACAAGTCCCCCCCCCCCCCCCCCCAACAAATCGTCTTCATAAAGATAGAATAGATGTGGCATGCATTCAAGAGACACACCTCAATGCCCATTGCAGATGCTCAGTCAAAGGATATCAGGCCACACGTTTCGACCGCAAAGGACACAAAGGAGGAGTTCTAATACTTACACGATACACAATACCTTACAGTGAAGTATCTGTGACCTCTGACAACCAAACGGAAATTATAGGTGTTGATATAATGATAAAGGATGTGAAAATAAAAATTTACAATCTGTATAGCCCAGCAGATAAGGACCTTAAACTTTCAAACATGAAAATAACTGACACAACTGCATTATTGTCAGAGACTTTAATAGCTGTTCAGAAATATGGGGATACCCAGATACTGACAAAAGAGGAGATGAAGTGGAGGATTGGGAAATAGACTCAAATCTCCATCTACTCAACAAAGCGGGTGACACACCGAGCTTCTATTCTAGAAGATGGTTTACCACCTCTATTCCAGACTTAGCTTTCTGCACAGGAGAATCGATCGCCATGTGCTTGATCAATTAGCAGGTAGTGACCACAGACCAATCAAGTTTGTAATGAAGATGCAGTATGTTCCACATGAGCAAAAGCCTTTGCCTCAGTGGAATTACAAACAAGCTGACTGCAATAGATTTGCCATACTAACAGACAAATATTGTGAAAACATAAATACACGACATGGCAACATGAAACAAATGGTGGAAAGTCTAAACAAAGTAATAATACAGGTGGCCACTGAGTCCATTCCAAGAGGAGCGAAGAAAAATTACAAACCATACTGGATTGAAGAACTACAAATTTTGGAGACAAAAGTTGAAGATGCCAAGAAGACAGCAGAGAGAGAACAAATAACTAAAGTGAACATCTGTCTCAAAGCCATCTCAGTAAAATATAAAAGAACAGTAAATCAAACAACAAGAGATTGTTGGTGGGACTGGGGGGGGGGGGGGGGGGGGGGGGAAGACGACAGAAAACCTAAACTTTGACAGGGATGGAAACAAACTATGGAAACTAGTGAAAGCCATGAACAATGAAGGACCCAGAAACAAATAACAATTAAATGAGGAAGTGCCTTGCTTACAGGAAAAAAGGCTGCAAATACACTAATGGAACACTATGCCAGTGAAAACCACAGTGATATTACAACCAAACAGAAGAAAGCAATCAAAGATAAACAGACACATCATAGTAATGCAGACACATCAGCAGAATATATGATGGCAAATCTAAAAATTGAAGAAATGGAACAGGCAATGAATACCCTAAAAAAAGAAGAAATCACCAGGAAAGGATGGAATCAAATGAAATGCTAATAGGACTAGGCACTAAAGCAAAAAAGAAACTACTAGCAGTCCTAAATTACAGCTGGAAGAGAGGATATGTCCCACAGGCATGGAAGGAAGCTATACTAATACCAGTCTCAAAGAAAGGAAAAATATTGTGCCATGAAGAAAATCCAAACTATCTAGGAGTCACCTTTGATCGCCGCCTGACATGGAAGACACAGGTTGAGAAAAATCGAACAAGAGCAAAGCAAAGAAAAAGCTTGATGGTACAACGTGGGGAGTAAACGAGAAAGTTCTCAAGAAGTTATATACTGGACGGGTGAGGCCAGTACTGGAATATGGCATCACAGCTTGGGCAACAGCAGCTAAGTCAAACTTTAACAATATAAGTAGTCCAAAATCAAAAAATGCGGATCATAACTGGAAGCCTTAAGACAACACCTATTAACAAACTAGGAAAGAACACTTGATTACAACTAATGCAGGATAGAAGAGATAGTAGAGTCCAGCAACAAGCAGAAACATTTAGAAGATTGACAGACCACTCCATACATAAAAGGTTTAATGGTTGTGGAAAGGGAAGACTGAAGCGCAGCAACTTTGTAGAAACTGAAAAACAAAAGATTAGGGCAGATCCTATGCTTAACATATCAACAGTCAAACCCATTTACAATGCACACAAGTTCCCTGCTTGGAGACAGCAGCAACTACCTGAGATGATAGAAAAAATTCCTGGTATTTAGAAAAAGAACACTCAGAATGAAACAGAAAGAAGAAAAAATAGCCCTAAACTACATGAAAGAACATTACCCAAGTAGCAATTGGACCCAAGCATATACAGATGGATCAGCCAAAAATTCAATAGAAAATTGAGATATTTCTTAAATTTAAAAAAATGGAGTGGAAAAAAAAGTCAGTGGCAACTGGAAAATTTTCAAGTAACTTCAAAGCAGAGGTAGAGGCTTTGAAAACTGCAGCAGAAATGCTTTTGATGGAGGAAAATAAAGAGAAGCAAATAGCTATCTTCACAGATGCAAAGTCAGCTGTCTCGATACTGAAGAGCAAAAACAGCACAGAACTAGCAGACCTAAGAGCAGCACTCCATGGACAATGTCAGAAATCCAAAAAAAAGTTTAATACATTGGATCCCATCACACTGCAGCATACCTGGAAATGAAGAGACTGGCAGAATAGCACAAGAGGTCAGATGACTACCTCAGCCTGACAAAGACACAACTATAATGAGGCAAAGAGGTTTATAAAAAGCACTTATAGAACCAAATGGGAATCAGAGCATCCAGGCCACCAGAAAGATGATGCATATTACAAACTTGACCGAAGTGAACAAGTAGCAATCTTCAGACTCCGCACAGGACATAACAGGCTAAATACCACTTGTCCAATAAACTAAAGACAGGAGATACCGATGAATGTAATTGTAGAACTGGTAAAATGACAGCTAAACATTTGCTGCAGGACTGCCCAATATATGCAGAACATAGAAAGATATTTTGGCCAACACCTGGTTCATTTGAAGACAAGCTCTATGGAGATGTCAACAAACTCAAGTTGACTGCTTACTTTAACTACATTCAGGTTGACATCTAAAGGTGCATAAAGAAGTATTTAGACTGCCACACTTCATACCACAGGTATGTCGGTAGAAAAAGCATCCCAGAGGCATGAAATGGAATATTGCTTGGATAGCAAATCCATTACGTGGAAAGTCTGAATAGAAAGCTCATTGTGTGGGCGTCAGCAAAGATGGAAAAAAGTGTCCTAGTGGCACGAAATGGAATATTTCTTGGATAGCAAATCCATTAAGTGGAAAGTCTGAACCGAAAGCTCACTGTGTGGATGTCATCTGCAGACTGCATTCTTCTGGTTTCCGGAGGAACAGCCTGTGGTGAACGGATGGCCCAATATACAGAAGTGAGGCTAAGCAGCCATATCCAGGATGTGACGATTCCTTGGGTGATCCCAGTACCAAAGCGCTATGTGTCAGCTCTGCAATTATGGAAGCCTCCTTGGATGGCGGGGAATGCCCATGGTTTGCCCTTGCCTTCCCTTGAGGGCTAACTGGGAAGTCTTTGGCTGTTCTAAATGGGCCAGCTGGGATGCGGGATAACACCACAACAGTGAGAGTCAAACGTTCTACAAAATACCCGGGAAGGTTAACATGGTCAACAAATGCCCACAGAAGTCAGATGTGTCGGCCTAACAGTGCAAGAATGCAGCTCTGCTGTAAACAGGCACAATGCTATTACGTCCGAAAAAAACTCCCCGGATGAACGCAGAAGAAGTATTCGTGAAACAATTAGCTACTTACCTCAGAATTCCAGGCTGTGATACTAACATGAATTTCACCTTGATACTCTTAAAAAGCCAGTCGTGGGAGTATGTGGTGTCAAAAGGTCCAGTTAAGGGGATTCTGCCTGGAATTCTGAGATAAGTAGCCAAAATTGTTTTTCAGATTTATTATTTTCTCTTTATCGTTCTCATTTTTTCATTCTTCTCAGCCCATTTTTATGCCTTAATGTAGTCACTGGAGTGTCTTCTCCGTGATTATATGTTGTGTTTTGTGTACGTACTTGTTAGCTGTTGAAGTCGCAACTGCCTGTGTTTACCAAAATTGTTTAATGTAAAGCTGCATTACTGTGTTATTTTATATTGTTTACATTTCCACAGCTTTTACTGCAGTTCCTCTAATTGTATGTATTACCATGACAGGGCTTTTAAACAGGAGAAAATAATACAAGAACATTTGCCTACCTTTGCAATAGACGTCTTGCCACAACCAGAAGGTCCATGCAGCAGTGCTCTTACTCCCATGTTCCCATAATGTTCTGGTCTTCTCACCTCATCTTGGAAATTCTGTGTAATAATTTTTAATAAGTGATAACTGACTCATATGTGAGCAGGCTCAAAGATGTTACGTAAGATACTTCAATAGTAAACAATACTGTATCTCAGAGAACTGTTAGGATGCCAAAAAGCAGTTCATCAATTTCATGTACTCCAATTTTAGACAACTAAAAGAATTACAAATAAAACACAAACATTCATGAGCTGGTGCCCATGGAATAGTGGGAATAAAATGGTAGAACAGAATTACCAATGTAGAGCTCATGGAGAAAACTAAACAAATTTTAGTGAACCAAGAGGTATAGAAAAGACGATGGCGCTGGACAGGACACATACTAAGAAAACCTGATAACAATATAACTAGACACTCTCTTCTGGAATCCATTAAAGCAAGCTAAATAGTGGGACACCTAGAAACACTTTGAGAACACTTGGCATGAGATAGTTGAGTTGAAGTCCTATGCTCCAATGGGATACAATGGCAGAAGAACAGCGAATAACAGAGCTCAGAAACCAATGTATAAATCTCAAATAAATCTCCAATTTAGCTCTGTTATTCATTCTTCCAAACTACTGAACATAACACTTGCCTAGTACATCAACATCAGCTGAAAAATGCTGGTGTTGACTGCAACGTCCCGTAAGGGATACGCAACCAAAAAAAAAAAAAAAAATTCATTCTTCAATGTTATTATTCATTGTCAAACTGTGTTTCACTAATCTCATTGTCAAAGATTCTGGCTGCATACATTGTAAAGGCATAAATATTAAACAGGTCAGTCAGTTTCAATATCTAGGCAACACAGTGGTGTCTGATATAAGATCTGACAAAGAGAGACATTCTTTTTAAATTGCTGTAAGCAAAGATTCTTTTACACAATGAACAGTGTAATGAAAGCAGAAATATCACATGTGCAATGGTAAGATATTTCCGATATGGACATATTTCAATATGTCAGCAACCAATGGGGAATATTAAAGAAATCAGTAACCAAGCTGCAGAAACAACCATTCCACAAATAAAGATAATGGGACGCAATAAATGGATGACGGAAGACATCTTAAAACTCATGGAAATGAGAAGAAATAACAAGCATAACCATGAAGAATATGAAGAGATTCACAGGAAAATTAGGAAACTATGCAAAAAGGCAAAAGAAACATGGCTTGAGGAAATTTATAGGGAAATTGAAAACCAACACAACACTTGGAATACCAAATGAATGCACAAAAGAATTAATGACATCACTAACAAAAGAACATACACATCAATGGGTTGCCTAAAAATCAAAGATGGCAAAATCATAATAGAAAGAAATCAGATTTTACATGCGTGGTCAGATTATGTGAAAAACCTTTGTGATGATATAAAAGAAGAACAATCTTCGGAATAATAATGAAGGACCATCAATTTTTAAGATGGAAGTTTAGAATGCTCTTAACCATATGAAAACTGGCAAGACTCCGCGTCCACAAAACATCACAACAGAAATGATCAATGCCTTAGAAGAATATGGAATAGACCAGGTCACCAGACTGCTGAACACAATATATGATACTGGATATATACCTCCTGAATTATGTAATTCTATATTTATTGCAATCCCGAAGAAATTAGGAGCCTTGGAATGTGATCAACATCGAACAATTAGTATAATGAGCCACATCACAAAGATTTTGATAAGAATTATCATGCAAAGAGTTAGGAAGAAAATACAACCCGAAATAGGAGAAGAAGAATATGGGTTTGTAGAAGGCAAGGATACAGTAAATGCTGTATATATGCTGAGAACATTAATTGAACATTCTGTTGAAGCAAAGACCTATACCTTAACTTTATTGACTACACAAAGACTTTCGATAAAGTAAGACATGTAAACATTATAGAGATGCTTGCAGAAAAACCTTGCAGAATAACAGAAACATCACCTGTACAATGGTATGAAAAACAGAATTATCATAAGTACAAAGCTCCACTTACTGAAAACTTATAGAAGCTTAGCACAGAAGACAAGAAAAATGTATGGGCAAGGCAACAGAAGAGGTGGAATGGAAAAATTAGTCTCATATGGAAAACACTAGACAAAAGTGGCAGAGGAAGATAGAGAAAGATGTATGCGTAAAGCTTAAACAGCTAGGCAACTAATAATATGCTCGTAATATAAGGAACACCAACTTCATCAAAATATAAGATGACAGAGAAATTGGATAGTGATCACTGATGCCAGCTGTAGATCAGTTACCTGAGGATTATTTCATTATCACATAAGTAATCTAAATCTGAACAAAACCCTGTCTATCAAGCCTGTGTCCTTAGCACTCTAATCTATGGCAGTGAAGCCTGGACAACAGACACCATGAGAAATGTTTAATTAGCTTTTATATGTGGTATAAGGGAACAGACCAAGAGGAAGACCTAGAAGCAAGTACCTGGATGGCTTGGCACCATGGCATGGTCGAGATAGAAACACTGAGCTGATCCACGACTCTGGTGATCGAGTGAGATGGCAAAACATGACCGCCCACGCTTACCGGCATGGCACATGATGGATGATGGATGGATGTGGTGTCTTCAAATACTTGGCAAGATTAAATCACAAATACTGAAGTAGTGGAAAGATCCGGTAGTATGATTATTCCATGCTCAGTTTTAATAGATTTAGATGAGTAGGTCGCATTAGGAGGATGGATGATGGTAAAATTCCAAAGAACATCTTTTTTGGTGAATTAGAGATGGGTAAAAGATCTTGTGGTTGGGCTCTACTATGGCACAAAGATGTAAGTGGGACGTGATTGATACAGGCATTGATATTGCACCTTGGGAGCAAGTCTCCACTGATCGAATTGCATGGAGGGCAAAGTTCAGAAATGGAACAAAGACAAAGGAGAAAATGATTGCAGATAGATCATATCTGAGCGTGTGAAATTTCTGATGGAGCATGACGGTGAAAATAACCATGTGTGGATGGACATTTACCACATGAACTGGAAATGGAAGCCTCGTCAAATTACTCACACCAAGAGCTGCTTTCATATGTGGTGTCGTTGAAGAATAGTTCGTATTAAGTGGCAAGATAAAATCACATATATTGAAGTATTGGAAAGATCGAGTTGTGTGACAGTTTGTTCCATGTTCAGTCTTTGTAGATTTAGATGGATAGAACACATTAGGAAGATAGACGATGGTAGAATACCAAAGGAAATCTTTTTTGCATGGAATGTCACTATCCAGTGACACTCATTGAGCCCTAGAGCTCCAGTTATTCCTCCCTACGACACTTGATGGAAGATGATGATGATTATATTTGTAACTGTTCTAATTACTCCTTCATTTTATCTTTTATTCGTTGTTTTTCTTGTTCACTGGCAAAGACTTTGGTCGAAATGTTTGCTTGTATCTGTGCGTGTTTTCCCCATTCGACGAGTTTCCTAGTCATACTTATGGTTTTATTAGGATTACCATATTACCATGAAATCGTATATTATCTGATCTAACACTTCACACCCCTACTGCAGAGTTTGTGCTATGGGTTTAGTTTTACAAATGGTTATGAGAATCAAACTTTGATCATAATGAAACATTTCACAGCTTTCATATTAAACCATAAATACATGAGATTGCAACAAAACAAAATCCAACAGTGCATGAACAGAAACAGGGGAGACCAGCATGACCGAATGGATAAGAGTGCTCCTTCTTAAACATCCGGTGTGTTAATGCTGAGGTGGATGTTTCAACCCATACACTGGTCAGTGGGGTTACAATGTTGACTTCTCATCCTTGACTTGGGGACGTAAATTACAAGTACCTCTGAAGCGGGTGGGTCCGCCTAATGACGAGGGACACTAACAGGGAAAGGTAATCCACACACACAAATCAGTCCCGTGCACTAGAAGTAGTAGCACATGTACGGGCTACACTTGAGTTCAAAGCTAGCGAACTACCAAACAAAACAAAAAAAAGACAGAAAAGGGGATTTACAAATAAATAATTTGTAAATATTAAATAATAATAAAGAAAATGCCTCACCTTAAGATCTAGTTTCAGATTCCTTCGTATGTTGTCCATTCCTTTAAGGTCATCCCAAGTTGTATTAGAAAATACAAAACCATCTTCCCGATAGAGTGATGGTTTCACATCTGCCAATGCTTTCTGGTTTGGAGGTAACAGCATTATATAGTACTCATGGCTGATTTACTTAGATCTTAAATCATGAGGATTTGCTGAAGGATTTTTCTCTCTGAGTTTTAAATTACTAAAGATTAAGAGTTTAGATGTATGGTTTTTCTAAACTATATTGACATTATAAGTGGTAATAAATGGTAAATATTTTAAATTTATATCTAGGGCAACAAAACAAAGAGTTCAGTACAAGTTATCCCATCAAGAATGCTTGTAAATATCTACCCCAAATACTAGCCTCTTGACCTTTCAGAGCTAAATGCCATATTTCTGAGCCGAAATCAAAACAGAAATGCCAGTTTCACAAACAAATGTATATTTTTCATACATAAGATAAAAGAATGAATACCATGCACATAATTTTAAAATATTTTTTATATGTTTAGCCAACAAGCATGATGCAGGCAGCAATTAACTGTCACGGTACTCTTAATTAACTATTTTAGCTCAGTTTTGTTTTCTTCTTACTCATTCCTCTAAGGAAGATGTGTGTCACACCTAGTCATGTACCCCAAAGATCTGTGCATCCAACTTCAGCATGCTTTTGTATAAGATTTATTTCCTCTAGATAGATACCATCCAAACTAAAGGGCTCCACCTGAAGGTAGATTTCTCTCCTAACAATTTTGCCAAGGCAAAAGCCTTGTTGCTTACTCTTTGCGACTGCCAACTGCCACTGGATTTTTAAATCTGTAAAACTGCCCAGTCTTACGCTGGGATTTGAACCGGGCAACTTCTGAGCCTGAGATGGACACCGTGTAACAATACAGTCATGCTAATGTTTTTTTTCCTCTTCAATCCCGACATTAAAACATCAGAAATCAATACCAAGAAACCAGTAAATCAGTTACAATAGGACAGATTTTCTGATAAACTATGAGGAAATAAAGGACCTAATTTAAGCTTTACTGATGATTCAAAGCTTCTGACAAAGAAAACATCCAGACCTTTTAAGTATTTTGCAAGAACTCAAAACAGACGGGCAATTTTTCATGATAATAAGAAATATATTTTGGAAGCAAGAGATGGTCATCACATATGAAGGAGATATTAGGAGTAATATTCATGAGGGTTCATACACGGTCACCCTCGTGCTAGGAAAGGGGCCCAGGACAAGATTCCCCTGCAACAGCTTGACTGCCCCCGTTATCGCCTGTACTCCCCACAGCCATGCAGTTCCTCGGCACACAGGATACACCTTGAACTTGGGACATAATCCTGATCGGGGGCTAAACGGGTACTCCACCTTGCCCAGGGGTGCCCTTAGGCTAGTGGAGGGAAGGGACGCCTTACTTCTCCCTCAATAGGGGGATATCCCTACCCAACTATCCAAAATTATGACGCTACAACCTCAAGTCTGAGAATGGAGGTGGAGGCGGTTACAACAGCTTTCCGCAGGTTGGAGAACAAACTGTATATGCATAATGCGATTCACAAAACATGCTGGCAAAGGTGACGACTGGCATGCTTTGTGCAGAATGGCATGCATCAATTCAGGACATTCTGGTGTGGTTACAAATGAACAGGTAGACAGATTGGCTGGTGCTGCATTATAAAGGGGTGATTTGATGTATAAGGCAGATGTGGTGAAGGCCCTCTGGGAGAATGTGATTAATACAGAAGAACAGACAGACTATCATTGTCTAGAAAGAGTGCAGCAGCAAGGGGTGGTCAGAGGGTCTGGTCCACAGTCATCACTCACAGGAAAAGCAAGATGGACACATAATCAGATTGCAACAGGTACCATTATTATTGGAACTCTTTGCTGGCTTTTGAAGATGAGGACTGAGTGCTTATGGGAATGCCTGAGCGCTGTACTGTTGGTTCTTGGCTCAACTCAACATATGAAGGAGAACTTAGTGATTTCTGGTCAATTAAAAGAGGAGTTAAGACAAGGATGTGTTATACCACTTGATTGATTCAACATTTACAGTGAGATAATACTCAGAAACTTCGAACAATTAAAGTTAGAGGCCAAAAGATTCTAATACTTGATGATGGTATAGATATACCATTCTAGACAAGGTGGTAAAGGATAGTGAGAAAAGAGCATTATTAAATGTTATAAAAATTTAATACAAGACAGCAAAAATTCCTATATGTATTACACAGTAGCCAGTCTCCGTGGCAAAGGCATTACGGGCGTGGTTCGTAATGCTGCTAACCTACGTTCAAAACGACCGATTTGGCAGCAGATCATGTCGCGCTAGGTTTTAATGTGATGGTATGGGAGCTGGTCGTTCAGAAAGCAATGGCAAACTACTGAATGTAAACTTGCCAAGACATCGACAACAGCAGCATTGACAGCGATGTCCTGTAAATAGGATATGCAAAAAAATATTTATTACACAGTAACGGTGTAAATAATCACAGGTAAAAACTTTTCAATATCTAGGCTATACTATGGCACCCAATGGAAGATGTGACACGGAGATAAAGAAAATAATTGCCGAATCCAAGAACTAGAGTTGATTGTGCCATTAAGAAATACATCACAACAAACACAAAATTCTGCCTTCTAAAAAGTTGTGTGTCGTCTATTTTCTGTATGGATGCAAACACTGGACAATGAGAAATGACATGGTAAGAAAATGGAGGAAGTAGAGGTTCTGTGTTTGAGACAAGAAAACAGAGAGATATTGACTACTGTGGCTAAGTATTAAAACCATAAGTAAAAGATAAATTAAATGCACAGGGTATATCAACAGAGTTAAAAAATTAAAATAGTCATATGTGATAAAATGTCAAGCAACAGAGGGAGAGGAAGACAGAAAAATCTATGTGGAAAGCTTAAGCAGCTGGGCAGCAAATCACAATATAAACAACACCAGTTTCATCAACATATCACATGACAGAAAAGATTTAGAGTCATGATAGTCAGTGTAAGCCCCAGACAAGGCAGAAGCAAATGTAAAATCACTAATAGTCAATAATCATTCTGCTGTCTTGTAGAGTTTGTCTCATGAGGCAAAGACTAGCAGACATAAACAATAGACTAACCGGTGGAATATAATGAGAAATCACTACTGTGCATGCCTAGCACATCATGTTTTAACAACACACACAATAAGTCTTTACTTTTCATTTTAACAGACAGAAATAAATAATAACATGACATTGGTTTGAATATTTTTGTCTCACTTATTAAAAACAGAAGCTCTGTGAAAAACATATGCTCACCTGGATATCAACCTTTGTAAGTGTGATTCTATCCATATCAACATTTGTAAGTGTGATTCTATCCATTTCTTCATTTAATGAGTCTATCTTCCTACTGTTGCCTGGAATTGAACACAATTAAAAAACTCACAATTCAGCGTTCATGTGTAGGCTATTAATATACACATAGCTTCAGATTTTCCCATGGCCACGTCTCATTAATATACATGAGCAGAATTAGTATCCCATATCATTTGCATTCACATTTGTAATTGAACCCTGGTACATCATGACAGATGGTAACTTAATTCTGCTTAGCCAGTTCATTAGAAGTATGTGGCCAAGTTGCCAGAAAACCTGTTTCTCATACCAGGACAAGACTTTTAATTCCAAGTAAGGAAAAGCATTTTGTCACCCAGACATGAAATAAATTGTATAACACAGTGACTGTCAAGATCTGTGACATTTTTTAACTTTACAAAAGCAGTAGCCAGTGGTCATGTGTTTAAATCCCTGTTAAGGTTAGGGATTTTCTTTTCAGGTCTTTTCAGATTCTTTTCTTTCAGGGGTTTTCAGGTCGAACCAGCCTAAAATATGTGCCAGAAAATGTTCTGTGAAGTAAAGGTGTCCAGCATGACATAGACCCATCACATATCAAGTGCTGCTCAGTCTATAAAATGTATTACTTTTACTATATTCTGTGTCCCCTATAAGACATGTCCATTACTTGATTTTAAGATGAGTACTGTGTATGTTTTTGTTCCTGTGTATCATGAAATTATAATAATAAGTGCTCCATGAAACATGTCTGCAAACATTGCAAGCTGACTTGTGATTTCTGTAGTGACATGTTTTAACGTAAACGGTAATGGTCTTGTATCTGAGATAGCAGAGTTAGATCTAGACACGTATGAATAATTTAAGTGATCTCATATCTTTGACTGGGCCTCCAATAAATTTAATGGTTCATTAAAACATATAGCTTTATCTGAGTTTGTGTGTGTGTACTAAATGATCCTAGTGTAGGCACAAAACAAGTAGTAAAGTTGCATGTGTTTATACTAAATGATCTCAGTGTAGGCACTGAACAAGTAGAGTTGCAAGTGTGTTTATATTAAATGGTCTTGGTGTTGAGTAAAGTTGCATGTGTGTTTCTGTGGTAGTCTATAGAATAGTTGTAAAGTTGTTATGCACAAATTAGTGTACCCGCCAAACCTACAGATTTGGCTGAGACATTTTTCTCAGTTTGGTCTGAGAAAATCGTGGCAACAGAATTACCTGGACCGATTACTTCTGGTCAGGGAAATAGAGATGTTCAGCGTTCTTTTTGTTAGAAACAGTTGCTATAGCAGCATTGCCAGTCACTAGGTTCTTAGAATACATCTAGAGCAGGGGTCACCAAACTTTTTTCACGACAGGCCGGATAACTGACAAAATGACGAGCGTGGGCCGCATACTCATTCTGTACAATACTTACGCCGGTCTCCGTGGCGAAGGTCTTATGGACGAGGTTCGTAATTCCGTATACCCGCATTCAAAACGCTGGTTTTTTACGTTATAGTATGGGTGCCGGGCATTCAGAAATCAATGGCAAACTACTGAACGTAAACTTGCCAAGACATCAACAAACGCAAAGTATACTGGTGTTGACTGCAAACATCCTGTAAAGGACATACAACTACCTTTAACAATACTTGCAAGCCAAAACGAAAGCTCTGGGAAAAAAGATGAAAAACTAATTTAAACAAGGGTAAGTGGCGTGCAATGCACAAACAACGAAGACAACCAACATATTTATTTACTAAAAAAAGTTATCAAAGAAGGCAACGTTAGCAAAAAGATAGTTAGTTGCACCAGACCTAGTGTGCATATATCCGAATCTCACAAACTAAGCAGCAAAAAAGGTCAGTGAGATTTGTGAAACTGATATTTGGCTTTCAAGATATCATCAATGTTTGGTTTGGAAATGCTGCATCCAATCAAGAAAATTGCTTTCAAATGTTCATCAGTCAATCTCATTCTATGTATACTTAATTTTTGAAAATGTTTGCTCACAGACATAAACTGTTCTAAAAACTGATGCCATGTCTGTGGCAAATTTCTTCAGTTTCAGAAACTCAACATCAGGTAAGCAGCGGTAAAATTCAACAAGTTTTCCTTCTCTGTGTTTCTCTTTCAACACCTGCTGTGTATTCATTATTAAAATAGTTGTGATTTTCTAATTTCAACCAACTTAGTTTGTTATCAACATACATAGTATTAGTATAATTTGATTGTAAGACAATATGAAAGGTTTGTGACTTTATATATATTAATCTGTCTATCTCTGTGTCTATGTGAGTGAATCAGATTTGGGGCTCAACTTTATACAGGCAAAGTAGCTGGAAAACCTTGGTAGACTGTCTTGATCTAAGTACAGTTGTACGCCATTCTATTCCTGCCTGACACTGTCAGGAGACTAGATCTGTTCTGGGACCTTTGATCCGTCTAGAATTACGAGCCATGTGGTCTCGTCTTGGTCAGTGACTAATCTTTCTATTCTTAGGAAGTCTATCTGCATCTACTTTGATATATTCTCTATCATCGTAGCAGATGCTATGCAACAGTAAACTTGCTAAGACATTACCAGCAAAAAACGCTGGTGTTGACTGCAAACGTCCTGTAAAGGATATGCAACCAATGGCTCTACTTAACTGAGAATCTCTGACACCCATTTACTGAGGTTGCATCGACTCCAGGGTCATAGTGGACATAAAGAAAACCCTGCCACTAGAGACAACAACTTGGACTACAGTGTCTATATTTGGGTTTATTAGCTGCTATATTAATATGAAACTTATACTAATGTTTGTGCATTTATGCAAAGGTTAAATTGCTATGAATGAAATACAATGAATGTTATGAATGCAGCTGTGATGCAAAAGACTTTGATGTAATTGCAATCCGTCAGAGAACGGGTTATGTATGAATGAAACTCACACCTGCCCGATAGTTTGTTGGTGCATGAAGCATGTTTTGTGATGAAATTTAAGAGAAGAGAATTCCCTGCTGAATTGGAATTAGGAGTTCGGACACGGTTCAGGTCAGATGTGCCGTGAACAAGTGCAGCAAATGGCACAATCATAGTGTCGCTTTTAGAATGTAGTTTTCTGGGAAGGTTAACATGTTCAACAAATGCCCGCAGAAGTCGGATGTGTCAGCCTAACGGCGCAAGAACGCAGTTCTGCTGTAAACAGGCACAACGCAATCACGTCCGGAAAAAAAAAACTACAGATGAACGCAGAAGAAGAAGAAGAAGAAGAAGAAGAAGAAGAAGAAGAAGAAGAAGAAGAAGAAGAAGAAGAAGAAGAAGAAGAAGAAGAAGAAGAAGAAGAAGAAGAAAGAAGAAAAAGAAGAAGAAGAAGACGAAGAAGAAGAATGTAGTTTTAAATTTGAGTAATAGTGTTTTCATAAAGAGTACTTGTGCAAATTACATGATGTGAATTGTGGTGAACATTAAGCTGTACAAACAGATGTTGAAAACGACTGGGACTTATGTTGAGACATTTATCTAAATCTGTGACTCTAGCACGAGAGATGAAAGAAAGTAAGCGACAAGTTATTAGCGAATACAGACCCGCCTAAAAAGATTCAATAGCAGAGTATGGAGAAGGGAATGATTATGGTGCAGATATCCACTAACATCAAATTATACCAGTATAAGTCACGCCATGACAAAATCATTTGAAATTACTCTAACAGACATTGCTGATTTTTATATTGTTGTTTTGAAGCATGTATTACATCAATGTTTTTTTTTTTTTTTGCATATCCTTTAAAGGACATCGCTGTCAACACCAGCATCTTTCAGCTGTATGTTGATTTCTTGGCAAGATTACGCTCAGTAGTTTGCCATTGCTTTCTGAGCGGCCGGCTCACATACCCCGTAAGTTACTGATGCGATTCGAACCACTGCTGATTCTCACCGTCATCACGTTACCGACGAGAGTATACGAGATTACGGAGAAAAGTCATAACCTCTAAGCCACGAAGCCGGCTACATCAATGTTACTATTTTAAATTTTAATTACAACATTGCAAGCATGGTCTTTTGGATACAGTTATTTTGACCTTTAACAGCATGACCTTACTATCAATTAATGCTAATGAATATATAACATCATAACATTCCCACTGTTTATATTGAGATCTATTTTCAGAAATGTGATTGATAGTGCAGATGCTAAGATGTGGCTGTTGGGAGATGAAGCAAATTGTAGGTAGTAAGATCTCAGAAGAGACACCTGGCTACACCTGGTGTAACAGCTATATCAAATAGAGTCTGTAGTAGGCTCACAACTTTGGAATCATAATACCATTATGGAACAAATGGGGTATCAGGTGCCTATGGCTGAAGATTGACAGTATAGGACACCCAGCCATAAATGGACAGCATTATTTCTATGCAGAATGGTCATTGGTTGACTACCATGGCCTGGGAAACCATTTGGGTGGGTTATGTATAGTTAATGCTGATTCTAAAGATACACTTGAGTAGGAATATAGAAAGATAAAGATGCATGTGTTAATTGCATGATTTGATACCATGTTTGATGAATTATAATTGTATATTGATTACTTTGGGAAATTATAATTATTCTACCATAATTAACTTACTAATTAATTAACAGGAAGAGATAAAATGATTGAATTAAAGTTGATACAAATTGTGAAGAACATCTTGTATTTAGTGATTAAAGTTAAGAAGAGATTGATTATAGTTTATATATTTACAAAGTTAAATAAGATATAACTAGATATAGAAATGAACTATCCATGATTATGTATGCTTATGTCCAGTGATGGCTACAGTTGAAGAATATGCCACATAGATTGATGACGTGACGATGGCCTGATGATCATTGGGGATGGTCGTGTTGTACTGAGGGGATGGTATATGATTTCATGTCTGTGTTTGAGACCAGGATTGTGTATGTCGGTCTTGCGTAGACTGGAAGGCAACCCTTCTCTGATGTATTCTGGGCAATGTCTTAGACACATTGAACCTAACATAGTTTGTTGGTTGGGGATATCGTTGCCTAAGCCCATATGGGCAAGTATAGGTAAGTCGATGAATATCGTAACTTGAGCTTATGTGAGCAAGTAAGGCATAAGTCGATGTGTAGTCCTTAAAACAAATAATATAAGATATAATGATATAAGACTAATGAAATAAGATTTTTTTTGTTTGGGCGGGGGTGAGTGTCAAAGACTGGATTATGTATGAATGAAACTCACACCTGCATGATAGTTCATTAGTGCGTGAAACAAGTTTTGTGATGAGATTCAGGAGAAGAAAATTCCCTCCTGAATTGGGATTAGGGAAGTCAGACACGGTCCAGGTCGGACGTGGCGTGAACAAGTGCAGCAAATGCCACAATCATAGTGCCGCTTTTAGAATGTAGTTTAAACCTTTGAGTCATAGTGTTTTCATGTAGAGTACTTGTGCAAATTACATGATAATGTGAATTGTGGTGAACATTAAGCTGTAAAATAGATGCTGAAAATGACTCACTTCTGTTGAGTTATTTATCTAAATCTGTGACTACAGAGTGTGAGATGTGAGAAAATAAAATAAACAACAAGTTATTAGTGAACATGGACCAACCATAAAGATTCAATAGCAGAGTACGGAGAAGGGAATGATCATGGTGCAGATATTCACTAACATCAAATTATACCAGAAGAAATCGCACAAGGACAAAATGGTCTGTTGTAGACCTATTTGTACGAGTAAATATCGTGCATACAGACGAGCTATAAGAGGAAGATCTATGACACAATCTGTATGTGTGCCCAGTTCACAAAATGGGTACATGTTCCGTTGAAACAGGGCGGACAATGGCAGACGAGTTAGAAAAAAATTATTAATCTTAGTTACAATATGTACATGTATCTTGTTAAAGTAACTTCTTCTTCTTCTTTCGTTCGCCTGAAACATGTCTACAACTGCAATGTCGTCTCTTGTATGAATCTAACAGTCTTTTTTAGTTCATTCAGCGGTCCATAGAGTTTATCTTCCACTGTTGTCTCTCTAGGCCAGAAGGATCGCCTGGATATGTTATAGTTTGGGCAATCCTGGAGTATGTGCTCTGCTGTCTGCGACGCCAAACCACATGTGCACATGGCTGAGTCACCAATCTTAAATTTTGTATACAAGTGGTTGCGTAATCTATTGTGTCCTGTTCTGAGGCGCAGAAGAATGACCTGTTCTGGTCTGTCCATAACGTGGTAGTCGTCTTGAGTAAGGTTTGGTGGCTTTCTGATTGATTTGATCATTCTTTTCTTTTGGTGGTATGTAATAGGCACATCAGGTTGTTCTTCTGTTGCTCCTTCCTTAGCCAATCGATCAGCTCTGTCGTTTCCGGGGACTCCACAGTGGGATGGTATCCACTGTATGGTGATCTTACGCTGACTGCTAAGTTCAGAAAGTAGTGTCATCAGATCTGGCAATTTCCCAGACAGGAGCGCCTCTATTACGGATTAAAGTAACAATCCAAGTGATCTTTCAAATGGCAGTAATGATGTAAGAGAATAATTTAAATGACAAAATAGTATTTACAAATCTGGGAAGAAACAGAAATATTACCTTCACCAGCACTGCCAGAATCCTTCATAATACTCTTGCTCTGCAGTTCATGCTCTGACTTAACTCTGTGCATGGCATGTGAAATTGTCAAGGATATCAGCGACTTCAAATCAGATCCAACATAACCATGAGTGCGACCAGCAATGTCCGACAGTGACACATCATCTGCCAGGTGTTGTTTTTTACACAAGACCTGCAGAATGCTGAAAAATATGTGCAAATGACAGACATGCCATATTTAACACCATTCATTATTCCGTTTAAATAGCTGTGCTGATGTTTACAAGGAATTACATGATGCCAGGTTTAATGTCAACATATCCTAACTCAATATTAAATTACAACATATTGTATCGCAATGTCTAATGACAACATGAAGGGGACCATTTTATTTGAAGGCTCAACATCCCAGTCATTCAGCATCAGCAGTGGAGTAAAACAGGGCTGCATGCTTGCTCCTACACTTTTTAAATATCTTCTTCACCGTTCTCTTATGGCAGGCATTTGGGACTGCCACTGAAGGCATATACCCCCAAACAAGATCTGATGGCAAATTTTTTAGCCCATCAAGACTCAAGGCAAAGACCAAAACAAAATCATGATGCATAAGAGAACTACTTTTTACAGACAATGCAGCACTGACTACTCATGCAGCAGAAAATCTGCAATGGCTCACAGATCGTTTTGCAGCTGCCTGCAGAGACTTTGGGTTCACCACCAGCCTTTATCATAGGTGATGGAACAAGATGCTGGTGCACCTCCGTCAATAGAAATTTCTAATTACGAATTGAAGATTGTCCATGAATTTGTGTATTTGAGGTCGATAATATCAGATAATCTTTCCCTAGAAACAGAAATTGACAGACGCATTGGAAAGGCAGCCACAACAAAGAGAGTTTCAGAGAACAATAGACTAACAGAGCATACAAAAGTTCAAGTATATAAAGCTTGTATTTTTAGCACACTACTCTATGGGTCTGAATCCTGGACTTTGTACTCATGACAGGAAAGAAAGTTGAATTCCTTCCATATGAGATGTCAGAGACGTATCCTGGGCATATCATGGAAAGACCATATAACAAACAAGCACGTGCTTGAAAGAGCAGATATTACCACAGTGCACTCCCTGCTCAAACAGAGACACCTCTGGTGGCTGGGCCACGTATCTTGAATGGAGGATAAATGTATTCCCAAAGATCTCCTATACGGAGAACTAGCCACAGGGAAGAGACCAACCGGAAGACCCCATATGCAATATAAGGATGTGTGTAAACAAGATATAAAAGCCCTTGGCATATATGCAGATATGTGGGAAAGAGTTGCAACAGACAGATGTTCCTGGAGAAGAGATATACGAAATGGACTGGTGCTCTGTGAGCGCAACCTGATCCAACAAACTGAAGATAGGAGGCACAAGCAAAAATGCAGTCAATTGCTGCGGGACCTGCCTTGTCTTACAGATGCGGAAACTGACAGAGATTGTCACTCTCGCATAGGAGTATACAGTCACCTACGGTGCTGTCAGGCGCCTCCCCAGCGGCACATCTCTATAGTCCTACAGGACTGAAAGAGGCCTACTACTACTACTTCTACTCCTCCTGCTGCTGCTACTAATACTACAACATAAGCCTACAAAAGTAAAGAGAATGAATGAAAACAATTACCTTTCTCTTGCAATTTTGTTAGGAACTCTCACAGCATATTTTATATTAAAACACTTAGTCCTAGAGGTTTTGTCCAATAAATCGGGTCTGGAAGTAGTGCATATCACCAATACAGGTGGGCTCTTACACTTCAGATCTGAAATTTAAAATAATAATGATTATAATGACATAGAATAAGATATTTTAATTTATTCTACAACAAATAACTCATTTATTTATTCATAAATTACTCCTTACATAATCAACACTTTAATCTTTTTGAATTTCCTTCTTCCCATGACATTTCTTGATCACCATTTTGAGTCTGGGTCGATCTGGGAGAACAGGTCAATTTAATAATCTGCCATGATGCAAATTTGAAAAAGTGACCACTAAGCCAGCAGCAGGCTAGCATTTTAGCCACTACAATGCCATAGCTTCCTTGGAAGTGACGTAAGCATATTTTGTATGTGTGTTCTCTAGCTTTGAACTCAAGCATAGTCCATTCACATGATGCTACTTCTAGCAGATGCCACTACTGGGGAGTACACTGGACTGATTTTACTTGTGGGTTAGATTTCCCTACTACCAGTGTCCCTCGCCATCAGGCAAACCCACTCCAGCTTCTTAAGTGACACATTTATAATCAGTGTACTGTGAAAACTAGCAGCATCCCTACACAGTGGCATCTACTGAGAGTCAGAACATATATGAAAATTTCCTCAGTGCAATAACATCAATTCTAGTTAATAATTTCACTAACCCACCAGTCAGTCATGTTTTCTTGCCTGTTAAGTGTAAAATAGGGTTACAAGATCTGAGGACCAGCTTAATTATACCTGGTTTTATCCCATACAGCTCAATTTCTCCATGTAGGAGTTAACCACCAGCTGAAAGCTTCCCACAAAACACAAACTCTGTAGCTCTGGCATAACCTTCAGGGGTCTCCGAAAGAAAAGTGTTAAATTCCCGGTTAAGTATTTGTTGGTACATGGAATGTTAGTCTCTTCTGTAGTTGGTACCAATCTGTGTGCATCTCTGATTTAGCCAGGCTTCATTAGCATTCTTGCAATTGTGTACTATTTATTCATATTTTTTTTATATTCATCATCATTTTTCTTTCTTCTTGTATTATAATCTGCAGAATTTTATTTCTCATCCATAACGTTTTTTGGTGATTTCTTGCAGATGAAGCACAATTTTCTTTTGATTCCATGACATCAAATAAGGAGCAATTATGACAACCGATTTGCATATGTACACACAACTAAATGAGATACCAATGATGTAACAAAATAAATTAACATCATTTTCCAGTACATTTAAACTCAGCCAAGATTCTACAGAAATCAATCAAGTAAATAGCTCACCATTAATACTCGTAGCAAGTTGAATGAAAATTTTGTCCATGACCATAGTTTCTATACTTCTCTTGGCAGTTAAAGATTCAATATTCTCTATTAAGAGAATGCAAGGTGCAAGTTGCTGCAGAAAATAAAATTGCAAGTGCTAACATCATAAAAATAAAAGCATATAATTTACGTTACACCAGCATTTATTATTAACTCAAGTCAGAGTTTTCTGTGCAAGTGAAGTATAGTATTTAGAGTTTGTAGTCACAGTTTCTCTACAGGGTCTCAACCAAGTACATATGCAATTGAATTTGGTTTGTAGTTCCACGGCAACCTGATCTCTATCCTTACCCTATACCGTCAGGGTAAGGATAGAGATCAGGTTGCTGTGGAACTACAAACCGAACTCAATCGCATAAGTACTTGGTGTGTTGAAGCTGGAGCAATGGTCAACCCAACAAAGGCAACAGTGACATGGTTCTCTTTGAATAATCATATTGTCAACACTCCAACACCACCTGTAAATCTGTGTTCATGTTCCTGGGGATACGGTTTGATCGAAGCCTTGCTTATAATGAGCACATAGACCAGGTGATAAAGGCCAAGTGGGATTTGGCTGCGATGTGGGTGATGGCGACAGCAAACTGTGAGCAGCACCATCTATGTCTTCTATACGAGGGGCTGGTCATGTCTGTTTTTGAGTATGCGATGGCGATCCCGACTCTCAGCCGTAAGCAGATAGATGGAAAGGATACATAACGAAGCTAAACGCATTATTCTTGGATGTACAAGAGATATAGCATGCAGGGCGATGCGCTACCATCTTGATTTTCCAACCATTGAAGACAGAATACAAATTTGCAGAGCATGTGCCTACCTCAGAGTTAAAGCAAACACACAACAACCACTGCATAATGAAATTATGAAGGTGAAGGGCAGCAGGTTAAAAAGAGGGAGGTCGTGGATGGGTCAAGCCGAAGTCATTCTTCAATAGGTGTGTTCACTTGAGGACTTAAAACCTGGCGAGGAGTGGGTGCAAGTGCCAACAGATTTCTGTACGTCTCTTTCAGTTTGCATCCAACTAGACAGAAAATGCAGACAAGAAATTCCAGCTGCTGTGGAGGCTATAAAGTACAAGCGTTGATTTTCGAGAATTCGTTAGACGGTGATGCTGTCATTTACACAGATGGGTCGGTCGGCCGACAAGTGAGAAGCTCATGGGCCTTTATTGCTCAGGCCAGAGGGAGAATTGTGAAGGAGGACTCCAGTGCTTTTGTTGAGACAAGTAACCTGACTATGGAAGTCATGGCATTAAGTAATGCAATAACATGGCTCGAGACACAGACATTCACTAGGGCATGTTTCCTTAGCGACTCAATGAGCATACTTGACCAGTTATCAGTCAGTTATCAGTTGGGGTATCTTCATTGTACTCCGGACATGTCCATAGGTGCTCAGATCCTCCCCCCAGTGGCTAATAGTGCCAGTTCTGTGTTGGTTGACGAGGCGCTTTGTTTTCCCGATGTACCTCTCGCGTCTGGCTGTGCCGATTCTTACTCCCAAGTCTTTCATCCTGGACAGCGATGTGGAATCACTGACGTCAAAGTCCTCTGTTCTCACCATATCTTTAAGGACGTTAATAACATCGGCACGATACATGGGCTGGCCATCTACAGGGGGTGCAGAGCCAGCCAGCCAGTTTATCAGCATGTCCCGGGACGAAGATGAAGGTGTCATTACGCACAACAGACTTCCGCAGCGACTCTGTCCACTGTCTACGTACAGATCCAGCTTCGACCTTCTGAATCATGCTCATTGAATCACTTAGTACACACACGTTGGTATAATGCTGTGATTCCAGCCATATGAAAGCCTGTGTAACTGCCATCACCTCCATCGTCATGCTGCTTGTGGTCATTGAGTGGGCACCACTGGATTCTTGAACGGTTCGGCCCGCTGAATGGGATGTAAATGCCCACGCACTTCTCTGCTGCTTTACAACAGATCCATCTGTATAGATGAGCACACTTGAGAGGATAGAGATGGGGTGGATCTGAAGAGAGTGGTTGCTGTCTCTGGAGTGGTCTCAGCTGGCAAAGATAAGTTTCATCTTCGTGCAAGGGCATGCGGGAGTACAAGGAAATGAGCCGGCTGACAAGCTCGCAGGTAAGGCCACTGTGGAGGGCGGACGCGCCATGGACCAGTCTGACATTCTGAATGCTTTACGAGAAGTAAGACTTTTGCGAGAACTAAGTGATGACTGTGAATCTACAACCATGGTTAGACTGCAAGAACAGCAAATTAAAAGAGGTGTGACCAAACAAGAACACTATGCAGGAAGCCAAAAACATTAATAAACCAACACAAAACTGGTGTTGTTAGCTGCTACACGCTGCAGGATTTGCTGAGGAGGGGACCTGAGCACTTATGGACTGAATGGTTCAATGTGCAATGAGGATGATCTGTCGACTAACTAACTAACTAACCAACCAAGTACACATTTTAAATTTTGTTCTGCCATATCCTGCTGCACCATAAGTACAGAGGAAGATCATTTAAGCAGTGATAAATAATTATGTAGCCATTTTGTAGCAGTGTGCTTGCTTACCACCAAAGTTATTTTTTACTCCAGTTTGGCAGGAAAGGCAACAATATAAATAAACAGGCTATACAATTCATTTTGCTTATAAGATTAAACACACTCTGAAATGCAGTTTCATTATTCCCTATCATACAGGGTTCAAAATCAGCTGCAGGTGATTTGAAGCTTTGCACTGATTTTGATTCATCTGGCATTAGTTGTTCATAGAGCAATGGTAAAGTAATACAATAACATTGCATGGTAAATTACAGTCAATAAATGATGGGTTGACTGGAATGTCCTGTAAAGGATATGCAACTAACTAGTGAGAAGTGAATAGCATGGATAAACAATCAAAAATGCATTATTTCCTATCTTGAAAATTGCCAGTACTATGGACAGAACTTTCTGAACTTGGCAGAAAGCGTAAGGTCACCACACATCTCACTATGATGTACACGGAAATGAGAGAGCTGATCAACTAGCTAAGAAACAAGCAATAGGACAACAACCTGACGTATCTGTTACATACCACCAAAATAAAAGAATGATCACATCAGTCAGAAAGTCACCTACACCAGCTCAAGACAACTACCACCTTCTGGGCTGACCAGAATAAATAAATCATTATTCTGCGCCTCATAACACTTGTAAACAAAGTTCAAGATTGGTGAATCAGCCATGTGTACATATGGATTGCAATCTCCTGACCTAGAGAAACAACAGTGGAAGATAAACTCTATAGACCACTAAGTTAACTAACACAGACGATTAAGTTCATACAAGAGACAACATTGCAGTTATAGACAAATTTAAAGTGAATGAAAGAGGAGGAAGAAGAAGGCGAACCCCAGCAAAGCAATATGCTTCAATATCGCATGCAGCTGAAGGATATTACTAATTAAATATATTTTTTCAAACATTCTTATCATTGTTAAAAAGAGGTTACAGGCAAAAGAATAAATTTCATTGCACAGAGTTCTATCCCCTATGGCCCTGACTTCTTTCCTTACAGAGGCCTGCCACTAGCGTCATACAAAGCATGAGCTACATTCCTCCAGGCATCCATAACTTTCAACTATCCCATGGGTCTCTGAAAACATTGCACCCATTAGCTGAATGATGGAGTCTGAAAATAAACCCATGCCTTCATAACGAGAGAATGACAACTTTACCATTGGCCACTATCACTGTCAAGAACAGAATCAATGACACTACAGATTACCAAACTGTATGCAGATCAATCAGTCATTTCCAAATTTCTTTTTCTCTGAAGCTTATAAATATATATTTTTAATCCTTACTGTAGCTCGGTGAAATAAGTCTTGAATATTTCCTTCAGGGTTTCGTCCTGCCAGTTTAAAGGCTTCAACACTAAGCAAAGGTAATTGGTACTCCTGTAAAACAAAAGAATCATATCTTACTTTTAACTCATGCCCAAGTAAACAAAACAAATGTGTGACACACACATTTTAAAGATTGTACCTTTCAATGGAAGTATCAAAACCCTTCATGACTGAACACCAAAGTGGCAATTATTGCACATTTCAATTATTTTACAAGGGTGGTCAGTGCCTAATTATCACTACCTATACAATTATTCCAGCAACATTTATCCTGGTGGTATGGGAGATTGAAGGCCAAGACCAAGATTAGGAGGGTACTGATCAGAGAGTTGCTTTTTCCAGATGTTGCTGCAATTACGACCCACTCTGAGGAAGAATTACATCTACTATCTGCATTCTCAAATGCTTCTTCTGAATTTGGTTTAACAATTAACAAAAAGAAGACACTGATTATGTCACGAGGTGCACATGGGGTACCATCAATCTTTATTGACAACGCCGAACTGGAGATAGTAGACCATTTTACATATCTAGGATCAGAGGTAAATAGCAAATTATCCATAGATAAGGAACTGAACATCAGGATTGGTAAGGCAGCAACAACAATGAACATGTTAGCAAAAAAAAGTCTGGGAGAACAGGAAGCTTACTGCCAAAACAAAAGTCCTTGTCTACCAAGCCTGTGTCCTTAGTACTCTTCTTTATGGCAGTGAAACCTGGTCAACTTACTCACACCAAGAGAAACGTTTAAATAGCTTTCATATGCAGTGTTTGAGAAGAATACTTGGTATTAAGTGGTAAGACAAAATCACAAATACTGAAGTATTGGAAAGATCAGGTTGTGTGATGGTGTGTTCCATGCTCAGTCTTCGTAGACTTAGATGGATAGGACACGTTAGGAGGATGGATGATGGTAGAATACCAAAAGACATCTTTTTTGGTGAATTACAGATGGGTAGGAGATCTCAGGGTTGGCCTCTACTAAGATACAAAGATGTGTGTAAGCGGGACATGGTTGATACAGGCATTGATAATGCACATTGGGAGCATGTCGTCGCTAAATGTGTTGCATGGAGGGCAACCATAAGAAATGGAATAAAGACAAAGGAGAAAATGATTGCAGATAAAGCACACATAAAGCGTGAGAGATGTAAGATGGTGCACGATGGTAAAAATGAGCATGTTTTCACATGCATCCACTGTGGACGAACATTTACAGCGCAAACTGGCCTTATCAGTCACATTCGCCACCGCCATGGGTTGTAGTTATTATGCCTTTTTGAAGCACAATGTACCAAACTAACATTCGTCAAGACGGCAAGGTGCCAATATATCAATATATATAAAATAACATGTTTGTTTGTGCCTTTGTTTCTTTGTTTGTGTGTCCTTTATGTGTTCGCGAACGGTCCATCCGATTGAGATGAAATTTTCTACAGATCTTCTTCTCATTCCTGCCAAGCCAACTGGCATAGTTATTTAGTTTAAAATCAACAATTTTTCCTCCAGCATGAAAGAAAATGGCACGAGCTTTAGAAACAGACGAATAAATGTTCAGCCATCTTGCTGCAAGGGAACTCACTCTCTGATTAAACCAGAAATTAGTTAGGAACAGTTGTTGTTCTTCACTCCCGCGGATCAAACTAAACAGACAAGCACAGAAACAGATGTGAACGGATAGAGATAGATAGATGGATAGATAGATAGATAGATAGATGGATAGATAGATAGATAGATAGATAGATAGATAGATAGATAGATGGATGGATGGATGGATAGATAGACGGATAGATAGATAGAAAGATAGATGGATGGATGGACGGATAGATAGATAGACGGATAGATAGACGGATAGATAGATAGATAGATAGATAGATAGATAGATAGATAGATAGATAGATAGATAGATAGATCCCCGCCAGTGGCTGGGCGAAGCCAGGCCAGGTCAGCTGGTAGACAATATATGGGAAACCAAAGAAAATTAAACGTCTCTTCATCATCATCAAGTGCATGCGCAGGTGTTCATGTGTCTCCTTATATCTCAGTCTTTGTTTGGTGTTCTGGATCAACTCTGCTGCTGAAATTCCTCCATGCCACCATCTCAATCCATCCAGCATAATTTCTCTTGGTTGGCCTCTGCCTCCTTCCCCCTCAATCTTTCCAGCTATCACTATTTTCTCCAATGCCTCTCTTCTCATCACATGACCAAAAAACAATATTTGTCTCTTTCTTATTGCTGTATATAATGTTCTAGTTTCATTAGCCTCTTTCAGGCAATCATCGTTAGTTGCTCTGGAAGTCCAAGGAATTCTCAACATTCGTCTTAGGAACAACATCTCTGTTGCTTCCAAGTTCTTCCTAATTTGTTCATTTACATTCCATGGTTCACTGCCATACAGCAAAACAGGTTCAATATAGCACTTCAGCATTCTCTTTCTTACATTCAATGATAGTGACTTATTACACAAGTTACTTTTCTTTTTCTGAAATATAGCTTTTGCAAGCCTTATTCTGTTCTTAATCTCTTTTGTGCACCTTCCATCTGAAGTTATAAATGCCCCTCATTCATTCATTCATTCATTCAGTAGCATGTCCTTTGCAGAACCTTGTTCCCATAACAACCTTCCAGAAAACTTCTCGGTCATAAGCAAGATGTCCCAGGTCTGATACATCCATATGGAGATCATAAGCCACACCCTGCACCCATATTCTCTTTGGCCTTCCTCTTCCTGGGTATATACCCCTCCATTTGTGTTCTCTCCAAACTTTTGTGACGTTTCATGTGACCAAATTATTTCAATTTTCTTTGTTTTATCGTCTTTAGTAGCCAACCTTCTTCAATATTCAGCTCTTGAAGTATGGATGCATTTATTCTCTTCTTTATCCAAGATATTCTTTAGACCCGTCTATAACATTTATATTCAAAGGCATTTATGCACTGCTCAGCTTGTTTAGTAAGTGTCCACGTCTCACAGACATATGTTGCAATGGGAAAGAAACATGCTCTTAAAAATTTTATTTTTGTAGTTTTGTCTGTCCCACTCCACTCCATTCAGTTGTTTTAGTCTTTGAAGAGAAATAGATATTCATCTTTTAATTTCTTTCATTGTGTCACCATTGTTGGTGATCAATGATCCAAGATATTCAAAATTTTCAACCACCTCCAATTTTTCGTCATTAACATACATTTCTTTCTCCATATTAGTTTTATCTGTATGCATAATCTTTCTTTCTGCTATGTTAAGATATAAGATTTTCACTATTCTTTTGCGTTGAGGTTAGTTTTTCTATACCATTCTATTAATGTTCATAATGTATATACTGCATTGTTTCTACCCTTTCCTTCCACAAATCCATACTGTTCTTCACCAATTTTGATTTTTAATTTCTTTCTTATTCTTCTCATTATAATTCTGAGTAGAAGCTTAGAGACATGATTTATGAGGTTAATTGTACAAACATCTTCACATTCAATTGCTCCTGGTCTTTTTGGTATAGCTGTAAATACAGATTTCAGAATATCACTTGGTAAATATCCACTGCTATAAATATCATTCGACATTTTGGTTAATATATCTACTCCAAATTCTCCCAGTACTTCTACTGTGATTCCATCTGGCCCAACTGTTTTTCTTTCTCAGAAATCTTCTTTATGGCAGTGAAGCCTGGACAACTTACTCACACCAAGAGAAACGTTTAAACAGCTTTCATATGCGGTGTCTGCGAAGAATTCTTGGTATTAAGTGGCAAGACAAAATCACAAATACTGAAGTATTGGAAAGATCAGGTTGTGTGACAGTTTATTCCATGCTCAGTCTTTGTAGACTTAGATGGATAGGACATCTTAGGAGGGTGGATGATGGTAGAATACCAAAGGACATCTTTTTTTTTGGTGAATTACAGATGGGTAAGAGATCTCAGGGTCTGCCTCTACTATGATACAAAGATGTGTGTAAGCGGGACATGATTGATACAGGCATTGATAATGCACATTGGGAGCAAGTCACCGCTGAACGTGTTGCTTGGAGGGCAAACATCAGAAATGTAATAAAGACAAAGGAGAAAATTATTGCAGATAAGTCACTGCCAGATAGCGAGCACGCCAACATAGGATACAGAAAGAGGATAACAGGATTTTTTCCTAAGGAAGCACCAAAATGGATAGTGAGCCAACGAAACTAAGGGATACAAGAGACATCACAGGACAACATAGGAACATACGCTGTGGTGCCATCTTCAAGGTTAGATGTGTTTTCGATTGTGGAACTGAATTGGATATTTGGATGCAAGCAAGTGTATTTGAGCTTCAAGTGGATAATAACCGGAGGCAATTGTTGGAAAGGAACTATGGAACTAAATGAATCTATCAAGAAACGTAACGACCAGGAGCAAAGGATAGTGGAATAGAAATAGGATAGGTGGCAAGGTGAATAATGATGCAGGTATGAACATATTTAACTGTGCACACGTTATTTAGACGTTATCTCGGTGGACGGGAACCGATCTATAGTGACACTATATTATATTTTTAAATCTGTGACACCAAATTAAAACGGTGTTGAACTTTTACTGGAGCCACGTCCTTATTTTCATTATCGAGTTCGTTCTTTGTTGGTGTTACGGTTTCTACGAGCTAAATTAAAATGCTTGCTGTGGATTCTCAATAAGTTATAGGATGGATCAACAGCTCAGCAACATGGGGACTCTTCACGGGCCAAGTATTTTCAACACTGCGATCCACCACGATCCACAAGTGAACTAAACAGAAATAGATTGAAGTGCGCATCAGATATATCCACAAGGTGTGCACGGAATGAAAGTCTACACACCAGAATACACCGAGACGCACCATATAGAACACGCCAGAAATTAGAACGTTCCAGTTAAAACAGTGCAAGTAATTTATGAAAGAATATTGTTATTTTGAAAGTGCCTGAGTAAGGTAAGAGAAACATTATACTAAATATTAATATACATCTTTTATCGGCACATACACGAGAGCTGACATGCCTGAGAACGAACAGATAAGAACAGATAATAACAACGAACGCCACAATATTTACAGCAACATTTGCACATCACGGAAAGAACTGCGCATTTATACACGCACCATTTGGAACATACTGGAGAACGCGGCGCTGTATTAAGGAGGAAACGATAATGCTAAACATTTTTAAGAATGGAAGATCTCAGGAAACATTGTTCATTTTGAAATGTCAAACACAAGCAGTTATAACAGTATTATGAAGAGACAATAATCCTCACACGGATTATAGTGAACAATATATATATTTCGTACTGTGTCTCAAAGATAGTAGGCCTTGATACCCGCTGGAACACTGATCTGTCACTACACAGTGATCGGACATTTGGTTGCTGTATCAGCAGAATACGATGCACATTGGTGATTATCAGAGGAGCTAGTGATAAGACATGGAGAATTATCTGTCACCAGGAGTATTGTCTAGCAACGTCGATACACTCTGAACTTCAACATAGACATTACTTTCAAGTAATGGTGACAGTTTTCCCCCTTGGCATGTAGTGTTCTAAAACAAAGCCTTATTCATCCCAAAAGAGTCAGCACAACCTTCCCTGCGGATGGCTGCATGCAAACTTCTTTGGTTTCGGTGATGAGGGATGGATCTATTCCTTCAAGTCCGGCTCGTGGTAATGAACCTAGGTTTCATCTCCAGTAACAATTCTTGATAGGAAACCATCACCTTTTGCTTCAAAACACTGAAAAAGCTCTTGACAATCATCAATGTGTCATTGTTTCAATTCTGAAGCAAGCTGCCTTGGCACCCACCTTGCAGTACTGTAGCACAACATGGAGGATATGGTGCACTGAACCTTGACTGATGTCAAGATGTGCAGCAAAGTCACTCGCAGTCAATTGGCAGTTTTCATGTATGAGGCTTTCAATGGCTGCAATTGACTCTGGTGTCACTACTTGGTGTGCCTGATCAGGTCATGAACAATGTCACAGACGTCGTGCCATTTTGAAACTTTCTTCTCCACCGTTCTTCTCCACTCATACACTTGCTGGACTAACAGGCATGCATCACCATACTAGATATTCATTTGCCAATGAATTTCTATAGGTTTAACTACTTCACTGGGATTCATTTGGATCCCCCTCTTATATAATTACAGTTAATTTAAAAATGTAACATTTAACCAATAATAGCAAATTTTAAAAAGTCAAACCCCAGCTACTGAACGTGCAAGCAGTGATTTTCCACATCCTGTTGGACCATGGAGCAAGACAGATGGTACCTCACTGTTTTTAGTTTCTTTAAAATGCTGCCACCAGATCTGAAAAATTATAGGTTAACCCCTTTACCGTGGAAAAAAAAATTTTTTTTTGTTATGCAAACTGTGTATTTTTTTTCTTTCATAATTTGATATGTTATGTTGTCCTGGCAAAATAAAATGTTTTTTTAAGTGAAAATGAGTTGCCTTTTAGAAATTGTGAGGAAAATAAGAAATGTTCTGTACTAAATGGTACTGTTCAATAACGAACTAAACTGATACGTATATTAGATGTCAATTGTTTTTAGTAATTATACTTGGTGTGGTAAACACCAAAACATGGAGCTGCACATAGTGCTGTGTCACACTCCGGACAGTAGTATCATGTCTCTTTACGAAATTTGAAAAAATCTGAAGAAAAAAATCTGAAAAAAAAAAAAAAAATATGAAAACCCAGCCAAGTTGTTCAAGCCCGTACTCTGTAGATTCCAAGCTTGCTAATAAAAACTAAGCAAATACATGCCCATAGGATACATGTATGTACGCATACATCTACACAAGCTATACTATGCATAAATTATAATCATACTACAAAGTTATAAATTATAATCACAATAAAATCACAATAAAAAGTTTTTTGTTCTTTCGTACCTTTTTTTTCTTGTTTACTGTCCACTTTCACTTTTGGCATCACGTGATGACCTACTTTTATCTTCCGCTGTTGAACTGGCTGTTGGATTAGCCGCCCTATGCATTTCCTATGCTATTTTTGTATTTACACGAGTTTACTCGGGACGCACGGCACACAGAAGACTTTTACATCTGATGACGAGTTAACTCGTGATGCACGGTTAAAGCCAACAATTTTTATGACGAGTTAACTCGTGACACACGGTAAAGGGGTTAACAGTGTTAGGTTGTTCATTATTGATTAAGTACACTTTTTTTAATATTTAAAAACAATTAAGTGGGTTAATTTGCAGTAAAGCTATGAAAATGCAATGAATAACACTGGAAGATCAGCTTTGCAAGCACATAATATTCACATAGCAGAGTACACTTTTGGCTACAAGGCTTTCATCAGGAAATGAAAGCAAACAATGACTAGAACACTAATATAACTCCATCCACCCATCATGTGCCATGCCGGTAAGCGTGGGCGGTCATGTTCTGCCATCTCACTCAATCACCAGATCAACTCCATGTTCCTGTCTCGACCATGCCACATGGCCAAGCCATCCAGGTATTTGCTTCTAGGTCTTCCCCTTGGTCTCTTCCCTTCGACCAAGTTCTCCAATTCATTTCTTCTCATAACATGCCCAAAAAATTGTGACTGTCTACATCTAATGACTCTAATCAGTTTACGATCTTCATTTGTTTCTTGAAGGACTTGTTCGTTGGTTTTTCTATCTGTCCATGGTATTCTTTGCATTTTCCTCAGAAACCACATTTCCACAGCCATTAGCTGTTTTTCAGCTTGACTGCTTATTGCCCACGCTTCACATCCATATAAAAGTATAGGTTCTATGTAGCATCTCAACGCTCTTTTTCTCATTTCAATATCTTTTTGTTGGTCAGTATGTTTTTCATCTTGCAAAAGGCTACCTTCGCAATGGCAATTCTTGTTCTACTCTCTTCAAGGCATCTCCCATCAGATGTTATGACTGTGCCGAGATAACAGTATCGATTCACTTGTTTAAAAACATGTCCATCTACTCGTATATTGCAGTTCTAACCCTAGTCTATGGAATACTATGCGGGAATTTGGAATACCAAGGAAGTTAATCAACATGACCAGACTATGCATGGAAGATACTTATAATATAGTAACATATAAAGGCAGGAAATCAGACCCTTTCCAAATAACATCTGGCTTGAAACAGGGTGATGCACTATCGCCGCTACTCTTCAATCTGGCTCTAGAGAAAGTTGTAAGGAGGGTAAAGGAGGAATGTGATATTGGAGGAACATCCAAGCTGCTTGGTTATGCAGATGATATAGATATTATAGGGGAAAATGAACAAAAGACATTGGAAATACTGACTCACTTAAAGGAAAAAGCCCAACAGATGGGGCTGGTTTAATATGACCATTAAAAAAACGGAAACATACAAATACCTGGGTACAATCTTCAACTGCTCCAACATCATAAGGGAAGAAATACAAACTAGAATCAATTCTGGAAATAAGATATACTATGCACTACAACATCTACTAAAATCAAAGGCGCTATCTCATAACACCAAGATCACAATATACAAAACACTGATCAGACCAGTTGTGCTGTATGGCTCTGAAACCTGGAGTACAACGAAAGGAGACGAAGCCTTGTTACAAACCTTTGAGAACAAAGTTTTAAGGCGCATCTTTGGACCCATTAGGGATACACAAAGTGGAGAGTGGAAAAGAAGAAGTAACAAAGACATTTATGATCTGTTTAAGTCCCCGCTAATCACTGGTATTATGAAGGCTAATAGACTACAATGGCTGGGGCATATAGAAAGAATGGAAGATAATAGGGAAACAAAACTCGTGTACACTCAGGAAATAAATGACTGTAGACCCCGAGGTAGACCAAGAAGACGGTGGAGAGATAATATATTTACAGACCTACTAGCACTTGGAATCAACGACTGGCAAGAGAACGTCAACCAGAGAGACGAATGGAGACGGATTGTATCTGCAGCAAAGAACCTCAATGGCTCGGAACGCTGAAGAAGAAGAAGAACCCTAGTTGTTCACTGTGTGCAACAACCGCATCTACTAAATTTTGCAGGTCCTGTTCATTGTCTGCAATCAAGACTGTATCATCTGCATATCTAATTTTATTGATGTATTGTCCCCCAATGTTGATTCCTTCCATATCTTCTATATTTCTAAATATATTTTCACTGTACAGGGAAAAAAGATCTGGAGACATTACATATCCCTGTCTCACACCTCTTTTAATAGGCTGATATTGACCTACATCGTTATCAATTCTGATGGCAGACTGTTGTTTCCAATATATGTTTTTTACAAGTCTAAGGTCTTTTCCATCAATTTGTAGATCTTCAAGCATCCTTATCATGTCGACATGTCTCACTTTATCGAAAGCCTTTGTGTAGTTAATAAAGCCAAAATATAGATCTTTGTTTACTTCTATAGAACGCTCAATTACTGTTCTCAGTATATACACAGCATTTACTGTGCCCTTGCCTTCTACAAACCCACATAGTTCTTCTCATATTTCGGGTTGCATTTTCTTCCTAACTCTTTGCATAATTCTCAGCAGAATCTTTGTGATGTGGCTCATTATACTAATTGTTCTATGTTGATCGCATTCCATGGCTCCTGATTATGGTCTCCAGCTTCACGGCGGTAGGCAGAGGATCTCTTTTTGGGAGACAATGGCTACGGTCATCGACCAGTATGGTCACTGCTAGGAAGGAAAGCAATGGCAAACTACCTTCTTTACAGATGCCAAGAATATCATGTACTGCAGTCTAACAGAACTACCTATGTTTAAAACATGAAGGCACCTATTTGATTTGAGGTAAGTCCAAGCCGGTCCTGGAATACATCAGCCAATGTCAATATAAACAGGAAATGGCATGGGTCATTAGGGGGAGGGGGTAAAAGAAGAAGAGACAGAGGGTGGGGTGGAGGGAGAGAGAGGAATGAACGAACGAACGAACGAACGCACACACGCACAGAGAGAGAGAGAGAGAAGAGAGAGAGAGAGAGAGAGAGAGAGAGAGAGAGAGAGAGAGAGAGAGAGAGAGAGAGAGAGAGAGAGAGAGAGAGAGAGAGAGAGAGAAAAATGGGATAGGGGAAGAAGAGAATGAAAGAGAAGTGGGAATGTGAACAGCAACAGATCAGCATGGAAGGTAAGGGGTGCACAGATGTCAATTTGGACAAGAAACAATAAAAAAAAAAGGTGTGAGAAGGAAGTAAAGGCAAGAAAGTGATATGGAAAGTAAGGTAAATACAATAGGAAGGGTAAAACAGTTGTAAAACAAAAGAGAAAAAAACTGACAGAAAAGTCTAATGTCATGCAAGAAGGGAGGAGGAGAAAGAGAAACAATATATTTCAGAAGAACCCTTGTCATTTGTGATTGTGTTCCTGCTTATCTTTTCCACTGTTTTTATATAATTTATTCAATGAATAAAAATAAATGCATATACTCAATACAGTATGCATAAATGTGTATTGTATACATCTTTAATTACAGAAATTTGTGAAACGAATGACATGGCCTGGAATCAAACTCGCAACCTTTGGAACATGAGGTAGGTGGTGTAACCACTTGGCCAGAGACTCCAGTCACTGTAGTGCAGCAGATAGCATCCTGGCCTGATGGTCAAATCCCCATTGAAGAAGACTGCTTCAATTAACCTGCGCTTGCAGGGTGACCCAGCCAATGTCTGGGAAGTCAAGTCGACTGGCATGATATAGACAACATTACTCATTGAGTGCTGTTTGGTCTGTATAAATATGGGGCTAGCACCATATACCGAACATGCCTAAAACATGTAAAGGGGTCCATTACATATTTGTACACCGTAATCTGATCTAACATAATTTTCTATTACAATTTTGTGGCACACTATTTGTGAACGCTAATTATTGCTATATTGTTAATAATAATTCTTACCGATTTAAATCTCTCATTCCCTCCAACATCGGAGAATTTTGGATAAGTAGCCATCTCTGAAAATATAATTATACTGATATGACTAAACACACAAAAATAGAGACCGCACAACATTCTTCAAACATGATAAGTTCATCAAAATTTGTTAGCTCCCAAGTTGAATGATGATATTTTTCCTAAATGTATTCTCAAAGAGGAAGCCACGGCAGTAGAGTGTCTAGCCAGGTAATTATATGTCCAAATCCACTTTCAAACTGGGAGTTTTTTTTTCCCCCAGTGCCCTGACTCCCAGGTTGACACATCACCTACAGGTGCTAACAAAGGCAGCCAGTATGATAATGACCGCATCACCCTGCAGGTGCTAACAAAGACAGCCAGTATGATAATGACCGCATCACCCTGCAGGTGCTAACAAAGGCAGCCAGTATGATAATGACCGCATCACCCTGCAGGTGCTAACAAAGACAGCCAGTATGATAATGACCGCATCACCCTACAGGTGCTAACAAAGGCAGCCAGTATCATAATGACCGCATCACCCTGCAGGTGCTAACAAAGGCAGCCAGTATGATAATGACCGCATCACCCTGCAGGTGCTAACAAAGGCAGCCAGTATGATACTGTCCACATCGCAATACAAGTGCTAACAAAGGCAGCCAGTATGATACTGACCGCATCACCCTTCAGGTACTAATCTAAAGGCCCTAATCTGACTTAGGTGCTAGTGCAAAATATACAGCTAGTACCATATACACAGTATGCCTTGTGGCATGAAAATGGTCCTTTACTTACGTCTGTGTACTTAAAGACAGGGGCAAAGAGACTGACAAACATCACAAATTAACTGACTTAGGGGTGGCCAACACAAGGCCCGCAGGCCGCATGCGGCCCGCCGGGAATCATGCTGCGGCCCGCGGCGCTAGATCAAATTAACATAAATGTTAATTTATTTTACATGTCACCAAAAGAACATTACATCATGGGTTGTTCATATCATATATTTTTATGATTACAGCTAAGAGAAATTTGAAATATCTCGCATTTTTTGGAAAAATTCATTGGTTTTGAGCTATTTTAAATATCCTGCATTTTCGGGAAAATTCATAGATTTTAGCTATTTCAAATATACCCGATATTTGACACTCAAGGTTACTTAAGTTTTTGTTTTTTTTCGACGCTACATGTTGATAAAATTTAATATGAGACTTCAACTTCTGATATATATGTTCTATGGTCTTTGGCGTCTTCGGGAAGCTCGCAACACTATCGCACTCATACTCATAACTATAATATTGATTGATTGATTGATTGATTGATTTAGGAACCGACATCACAGCATTCGGGACATTCCCATAAGCGCTCATAACTATAATATTTTCAGTCCAGCTTGACAAAGTTCTGTGTTATTCTGTAGTTTCATTCTTTTATCGCCACTGCGTCTGGAGAGATTTTGCGATCGCCGTTAAAATACATATTTATTATAAGAGTTCATACTACTTTAACCAAGTCAGTCTACCATACCGATTCTATAGGTAAGTAAACCCTGAAACGTTTTATTTATGATGATGATGAATTATTATAAATTAGTGTTACCCGTGGTGTTTTTTTCCAGTTAAAAACGAAGACTTACCATGGCGTCATTTAGTAAAGACGTTGGACCAAAGAAGAGAAGAATCACAGAAGAATTAAGTTTTCAAGACAGGTGGACTATAAACTATTTTTTCGTGGAAATTAAAACAAAGCCCATATGATTGATATGCAACGAATCTGTTTTTGTTTTGAAAGAGTGTAACATCAAATGGCAGTACAAGACAAAACATGCAAATAAGTTTGATAAGTACAAAGGGCAATTTCGACAAGACCAAGAAAATGACTTTTAAATAAAAATCCTGCACAACAAAAGAGATTTACTAGAGCGGGTTCGGAGTCAACATGCTATGTAAAAGCTAGTTATGCAGTAGCTATGATGCTAGCAAAATAATCGAAGCCATACTCAGATGGTGAAATGGTTGAGGAATGTTTGGAGAGCATCTTTGAAATTCTGTGTCCAGAAAAGAAGAAGATGTCTCAAAAATAAGTCTCATCAGACTATTACTAGGCGTGTGGACGACATTGGAAAACATATTGAAGATAATTTGAAAAATCAAGCATCTGAGTTTATATTTTATGCTCTAGCATTGGATGAAAGCATAGATATGGCTTTTGACAAGACATACTGTGTATAAGGTACCTTCTCTTGACCTGTTACTGAGTGAGTGTGTGGGCGACACTATGAGCTGTGAAATTCGTGTGGAATGCTTTTACATCTGTCCTGTACAGAAACCTGTATGTTCGGAACAATGGCTACCGGCTGTTGCTAAATTGACTGATTTGCCTTTTCGGTTCACGAGTGCATTTTTCAGGAGACTCCTGGGAGTCTGCACTGAAGCTACGGAGTTCGTGCTTTATGCGACACTTTCGGCTGGTCGCCCTGCGGTAAAAGACCGAGCCATGTGAGAAAACCTGGGTCAATGAGGTCTTTCTGGTGACTGCCGTGTCCATCGACGATGAACTGTGATTTTTGTGGATGAATTTTGTGTTGGCATTCTGGCGGCGGCATTATGCACAGTGTAATTGTGCGGGCTGTTGGATTGCCGAGACTCCTTGGGACGACCCGTTGCCGTGAAGTTGGAACCTCAACTACTTAACTAACTAACAGATATGGCAGATACTGCCCAACTGGCAATTTTTATCAGGGGTATTGATGTCCATTGTAAAATGACAGAAGAATTAGCAGCATTGTATCCACTTAAGGACATTACTAAGTCACAAGATTTGTTAGAGGTAGTTACATCGACACTGAATCGCTTTTCGTTACAACTTAACAACTTATCGGGTGTAACAATGGATGGCAAACACGAAGGTTTAGTAAAATTGATTGAAAATGAGTCGGTAATATTTCAATGCTAAATTTTCATTGCATTATTCATCAGGAGAATTTATGTTCGAAGTCCCTCAAAATGGCAACAAATACAATCATTCTTTGCAAGCAAGTGAAAAAGTATCCCAGAGTTTGAAGTCAAAGAGTGGGTCTACAACTTTGCATTTCTGGTTGATGTAACAAGCCACCTAAATGACGTTAACACTCGTCTACAAGGGAAAGATCAAATAATTAATAAGATGTATGGTCATATTTCTGCATTTCAAATGAAACTTGGTCTTTGGGAACAACAGTTGAGGACCAAAATAAACTTTACTCACTTTCCTACATTGTCATTGCAACCAGAGGTCACACAGGAGGCGGCGGATAAATACGCTTCTTTGATATCTGGCTTAAACCTCAAATTTGAAAACCGATTTCAGGATTTAAAAAATACATCATGTGCTTTTTTGTGCATCTGCAACGCCATATACGGTAGATGTGAATTTATTACCAGGAAAATTACAAATGGAACATTGTGAAATGTGTTGTGATACACAGTTAACCCTTTACAGGGCAGACGCTTGTCCATTTTCTAGCCCTGAACGGGCAAGATATTTTCAGGTTCCGTAAAATTTTGGGTCGCGTTTAGTAAAAACATCACAAATAAGGTGTTAGTCAACCGATTTTAGTTAAATAAACAACACAATGAAGGGAAAAGCGTGTTGAATATGTTACTCACATGATTGTTGTCGGTAATCCATATATGAACACAAATATTTACGAAATACGGCATGTTGCTTGTGATTTTCCGTCATCTATACGGCAATTTACAAACACATTTTCAGAATCATAATCACTTTCTTTAAAGTCCGACTCAGACTGCTAATGCAAAGTAACGCTTTGCACTGATATCTAGCTCCGATTAATAGTCAACTTTGTGCCCTTTAATGTCATTTAAAATGAACCTAGCGAAATCTCGGCTATCACTTGAAGAATCGCCAAAATCCATTTTGAAAAACAGCATTAAAATCCCGAAAACTATCAAAAATTGTCCTTAAAAGTCCGTTAAAATTCATACTATCGCGTTTACAAATGGCGGCCACGTTGTCAAGCTGTCGGCGAAAGCGAAAGTAGCAGTCGGAAGTGTCGGATGGCCGAGAGATCGCGATTTTACAATGCATAATAGTATCGGCCGGAATCGGCCGCTACGATCGTTTTATGGCATCGGCCGGAATCGGACGCTGTGACCTGTAAAGGGTTAAAGGAGAAATTCCATTAAGTTGGTTTGGAAGAGTTCTATAAAACGTATTTGGACAAGGATAAACATCCTGTTGTTTTACAAACATGCTCTGTCAATGGTTTTGCTATCTGGAAACACTTTTGCATGTGAACAGCGTTTTAGTCGCTTGAAGCACATCAAATCACAAGTGAGAACACGAATTACTGATGTTCATTTGGAAAACTCTTTGCATATAATGACAACATCGGTAGATTTTGATGCACTTAGTTCTGCAAAACAAAGTCAGATGTCTCACTTTTAAATATTATTTAATTGTCTAATAAATATGTTTGATTCTCAGTTACGTTTTATTTTCTTTAAAAAAAAATACCTATTTCTTGTTGTTGTTGTTTTTTTTTTTTTTTACATTAAACCAGGCAAGCGTTTGACCATGATCTCACCTACTTGAAAGCGACGATGTGGTCGAAGCTGTAGCATGCTTGCTTGTTTACTTCAATTAAAACAACAACAACAAATTAGGTTCGTGGCCTGGGAGGAAATATTATTTCTGAAATTTGGCCCGCCTGCTGAAAAGGTTGGCCACCCCTGGTTTAGACAAAACAAAACTGGATGGAGGAAAATAGGAAGCAAAAGTGTGTAACGGTATTGACTTAAAGGTTGTTAATATGATGGGCAGATGGTTCAATCAAAAATGTGAAGAAGCAGTCATTAGGAACAAGAATGCCAGACATGTATGGTTAAATGACATCAATAACATCCAAAAGGAAGAGCATTATAGAAATGAATGTAAAGAGGCTACAAAAATAGTCAGACAGCAGAAGCGAGAATATATGAGTAATATAATCAAAGATATGGAAACTAATCACCAGAAAAATAAATCCAGAAAATTTTTTAAAGAACTGAAGTCAATGAAACGAGAGCACCAACAAAACACATATGGTTTAAAAGACAAAAATGGGAATATGATAAATACCAATGAGGAAATGTGCAACACATGGAAAGAATATTTTATTGAATTACTAAATTGTGAAGCTCCAAGTAACATTCTCCCACAGGAAGAGGTTCTAACATGCGAACCACAAATTGAAGAACCTACATTTGAAGAAATCCTATATGTAATCACACGACTTAAAAACAATAAGGCAACTGGGACTGATGGAATTGCTGCTGAATTTATAAAGGCAGGTGGCCATGCATTACATCTAAAGCTATACGAACTAATAATAAAGATCTGGAGGACAGAAGAATTACCCCATGACTGGAAAGAGTCATTATTGATACCTATCTTTAAGAAAGGAGACAAGTTCCAATGTGGAAATTATAGAGGAATATCACTACTGTCCACAAGCTATAAGATACTATCCGCAGTATTACTAAATAGACTAAAACCATATTCAGAAGACATATTAAGTGACTACCAGGCAGGTTTTAGACAAAACAGATCAACAATAGATCAGATATTTATCTTACGACAAATAGCCGAGAAACATTGGGAATATAAAAGAGATCTCCATAACATTTTTGTGGATTTTAAAAAGGCTTATGATAGTGTCCATAGGAATAGTCTATGGAATGCTATGCAGGAATTTGGAATACCAAGGAAGCTAATCAACATGACCAGACTATGCATGGAAGATACTTATAATATAGTAACATATAAAGGCAGGAAATCAGACCCCTTCCAAATAACATCTGGCTTGAAACAGGGTGATGCACTATCGCCGCTACTCTTCAATCTGGCTCTAGAGAAAGTTGTAAGGAAGGTAAAGGAGGAATGTGATATTGGAGGAACATCCAAGCTGCTTGGCTATGCAGATGATATAGATATTATAGGTCAAAGTGAACAAAAGACATTGGAAATACTGACTCACTTAAAGGAAAAAGCCCAACAGATGGGGCTGGTTATCAACCAAGATAAAACAGAATATATGGTAATTTCAAGAGACGGAATGGCTAAAAACTCTGGCCACATACAAATAAATAATATGACCATTAAAAGAACGGAAACATACAAATACCTGGGTACAATCTTCAACTGCTCCAACATCATAAGGGAAGAAATACAAACTAGAATCAACTCTGGAAATAAGATATACTATGCACTACAACATCTACTAAAATCAAAGGCGCTATCTCGTAACACCAAAATCACAATATACAAAACACTGATCAGACCAGTTGTGCTGTATGGCTCTGAAACCTGGAGTACAACGAAAAGAGACGAAGCCTTGTTACAAACCTTTGAGAACAAAATTTTAAGACGCATCTTTGGACCCATTAGGGATACACATAGTGGAGAGTGGAAAAGAAGAAGTAACAAAGACATTTATGATCTGTTTAAGTCCCCGCTAATCACTGGTATCATGAAGGCTAATAGACTACAATGGCTGGGGCATATAGAAAGAATGGAAGATAATAGGGAAACAAAACTCGCTTACACTCAGGAAATAAATGACCGCAGACCCCGAGGTAGACCAAGAAGGCGGTGGAGAGATAATACATGTACAGACCTACAAGCACTTGGAATCAACGACTGGCAAGAGAAGGTCCACCAGAGAGACGAATGGAGACGGATTGTATTTGCAGCAAAGAACCTCAATGGCTCGGAACGCTGAAGAAGAGAGAAGAAGAGAATATGATGGGCAGACATGATGAATTATATATATATCAAATTAAAGGAGGTTGCATAGGGAACACTACTGACTACTGTATTGATAATTGATATTTGAACTATAATTGTGTGTGTGTGCGTGTGCATGTGCGTGTATGTGTGTGTATTGTTATCAGTTATTGTTAAATTATCCAACATATTTTTTAAAGGGGAGAAAATTATTCAAACTTTTCACTTATCAAGGCAAATTTCCTTTATTTTGTATGATAATCCACTTAAATTCAATGAGTGATGATATATACACCACTTTTCTTCATAAATATCGCAAGAACTGCTACTCAATACTATCAGAATATGATTATAATTATAACATCAAATTCTGAAACACATCATTTTCACACAATATTGAAAGGTTCAGGAAAACCCTGGGTAAATATGTACTTGATAAGATGAGAACCAATACAGACACTATTTCCTATTTAGTTATAATAATTATTTACAATAATACTCAGCTTATTTGTGATAAGTAAAGCAAACCTAGACAAGTGATTCTGATTTAAAGGACTTTGAGAAAGCTTCTGATACTGATAGCACGTGCAGTAATTTATAAGGGCCGTTCATTTGAAATCCATTCGTGCCGCACAGCGTGTAATTGCGTATGTTGAACATGACCATGTCATAGTCATGTGATAAGTACTGACCAATGAACAAAATAGCACGTGCTTATCGTCCCATGATGCATAGGTTCTGTTTCTGACCGTTGAGAAAATGGTCGGGTTGATCCAAAATCCGTCCCAAGAAGCTCAAAGAGCAGTGATTCAGATTCTTTCATTTGAAGGATGTCGACCAGTGGATATTCATCAAAGAATGCAGGCAGCTTACAGTAACAAATGTGTGTCGAAGACAACAGTGACAGACTGGGCATGAATGTTTCAGAAAGGATGTCAGTTCACGACAGATCTTCGGCGGCTGGGTCAAGCGCATTTGTTGCAACAGAAAACACCATCGCCAAAACTGATGCAGCAGTACAGATGAACTGTTGTCGAAGCATGTAAATTGGGACAATTCAAAAGGTCGTTCGAAAGAAACTACAATATCGGAAGGTGTGTTCAGTGGGTACCACGGATGTTGACTGACCACCAAAAAGAGGAATGCATGGGATGGTGTTTGAACCACTTGCTGCGTTACAGAGTGGAGGGTGATGCATTTCTCTTCCGCAAAGTGGCAGGCGATGAATCATGGTGTCACTTTGAGCCAAGCAGCAAAAGAGAGAGCATGCAATGGAAGCATGCTGGATTACCAAAAGCCAAAAAATGCAAGCTAAAGGTTTCCGCTGGTAAGGTTATGCTGAGCGCATTTTTTTTTACCATGAAGGGCTATTGTTGACCGACTTTAAAAAACCTGGTGTCAACATCAACTCTACCCACTACGTGCAAACTAGACAAGCTGCAAAATGCCATCAAGAATAAACGATCCGGCATGCTTTCTCGCGGTGTGATTTTGTTGTACCATAATGCTCGTCCGCATGTCGCAAAGATTGTGCAGGGAGCATTAGCAAGAAAGAAGTGGGAAATTCTGCAACATCCAGCCTATAGTCCTGATTTGTCAGCATGTGATTTTCATTTGTTCGGACCTCTAAAAATAGCTCTCAATGGGCAACAATTTCACACAGGTGCAGACGTAATGAATGCGGTAAACACTTGGTTCAGTGAACAACCACAATCCTGTTTTGCAGACGGCATTTGCCGCCTACCTAAGCAATGGGATGCTTGCCTGAATGCCTACGGCGACTTCTTCTGACCAACCCATGGTGCATAATTCATTCAAAATAAATGTTTTGTTTAATTCTACCACACCTGTTAATGTTTCTTTCATGCTTTTGTAATAAAGCCATTGGAACGGGTTTCAAATGAACATCCCTAATAGTTATTCAGTTAAATTGTTTAACATATAGGGATATAGGGAAAACAAAACTGACAGTGAAACATATGTCATATGTGATTATAACCAAAGAGTTTATGATGGCACATGTCAAATTATGTTTGCTCTGATGGGCCACACCTGTACTAGTAATGTCAGATGTCGTTCTTAGTAAGAGGCTGTGTTTGGGGGCGTAACCGTTTTTCCCCGGAACATTTTTAGCGACCCAACATTGACTTCTGGTTTGTAACCATGCTTGCTAATGACCTCTTATATTCAAAAACAACGTGGCATTTGTCATGGGAAACCACTCTAATAATTGCAGTAGTGGTCCGTCTGCTAAACTGCAAGTATTTTCCATTTGTCTTCTCTTGGGTTTCTTGAAGTTTATTTATCAAAAGTAAGCTAATTTGTCTCATAACTCCTGTAATTTAAAAAAAACCTGGAGTTTTTGTTGCAAACTTGAATTCTCCATACAATTTTACATATATGAAAAGTTTCAACAATGATAGTGCTTTTGATAGCACTCAGGAAAAAAATATTTAGTACACGAAAATGAGATATGGCAGTCATAACACAACATTCAAGATGGCGACGTTCATACAATAGTCCTTAACTATAGCGGACCTGTATTTATTTATAATTAGAATACAAGTTTCATTTGTAGCAGTAATTTATCTGTGCACTTATATGATTTTTCAGCATTTGACAAGCCTGAAAATAATTTTGATAACCAGTTTTCAGACCCGTTTGTAAACCTGTAAATAGTCTAAGGAGTACTTTTTTTCTTCTTAGCAGCGCAGCAGTACATAATTATTTAAATTTAAATACAATTCAGTGAAATAAGTTTTTATTTTAAAAGTTAGTATTTAATTATTAATTGCTCACTTTTAGATACAGAACAGTGTAATTATAGAGCAAAAGGAGAAATAAATTATTAGCGAAAGAGACTGCTTAATTTATGCAGCAGTTACAAACTTATTTACTTACATTAATGCATGATATTTAATCAACAAAAGAAAGCTGTTGCAATGCAGTGGGTCCATTAAGACAATGTGAGTACATTTTTATGAATTGTTCTTTCACTAACGACGAACATTTCACATTACATTTATTTAATATAAAAGAGCAGCTATTTATAACTGTTAATTAGGTCACAACACATCCTATCGAAAAGTCTTAAAGTGCATTTATGTCGAAGACTCTGAGACTCTCGTGCTTTGTACGATGCTTTCGGCAGGCCATCGTGCGGAAAGAGACTGAGCCATATGGGATAAAATCCGGTGCAATGAAGTTGATCCTCTCAATCCTCTCGACATTCTATCGAAAGAGGAATGTGACCTTTACTTTCCTGTTACCAAAACGCACAATAAAATATACATCTTTCCAGGTTTGTTAGCAATGTGACAGACTTTTAATGAATAATAAACAATTGGCGGCCATTTTTAAGTGTTAATTAGGTCACTGCACATCCTATTGAAATTAGGCCTCAACACCCTGGACGCAATGATATGTAGTACTATGTTGTCCGTTTAAAATTAAACAAGCCACAGTGATAGACGGCAGAATTTCTCAGCTCCCAATTTACGGGCCGCGAAAAGAACTAACACATTGGTGTATGCCAAGTAGTAGCGCAGAGCACATGACGCAAAAGAAAGAGGGAGCAAAACTCCCGAACCAAAATGTATATAAAACTAGGCGCCTGACGTAGAACAGAGATCACGTCAGAATTTTTGTCAATAACAAACATTCAGATCACAGAGCTCCACCAGAGAAGCAGCACGTTCAACTTGTCTGGAACTTAGAAAGTTATTTACTGGCAGGACAACCGTAATCATGGCCAATACATATTGGAAACAAGAACCAGAATAGTATGGCAATCTACATATCAAGCTAATTATCTTGGACAGATGCGGCATGTCAGAATGAGAGATAGAATGTTGCAGTAGAAGGACACATTGACAACCTTGGAAAGACAGAAGAACTGTTGATAGTTGTCAGTGGTTAGCATAGTCGACATTTGATTATTCATACTTAATTTTATGATGACCGTCCCACCTGGACGTAACAGGCACGGTCAAAATCCACTATGATTTTGAATTCTATGATTGATTCATGCAACACGATAATGTGGGCAAATAAACTTTGCCTCATCTACTAGGCCAGCTTTCGACTCTTTCATTGCTGTTCAGTTGATGCTTCATTTGAATTGCTGGATTGTTATCTGCAACCCTAGACGGTTTATTTGTTGAAATCATGCCAGATACGTCGCAGCAGTGTAGATTCCTTCACACTTCCTGGTTGTAGAACACGACACAAAATATTTAATAACTCCGCTTAGAATTGATGAACAATCTTCGTTGAGATACCATTGGATTCATCTTATCAAGCTGTATCCAACTGTGACTGTTTCATAAGTAAAAACGCAATTTTTTTAAATAGTGACTATATATGCTAGTTGGTGTTTCCGCTAGAGACCGACTGAAGTGATTCACTTCAAACAGCTAATTTTAATCATAACCGATCATTTCAAGTATGAAGTAAGTAATGAAATTTTACACTGAGATATAAAAATGGATGGAGAATTCAATTATTAATAATCTTCTTCTTCTTCTTCAGCGTTCCGAGCCATTGAGGTTCTTTGCTGCAAATACAATAATAATAATATTAATCATAAGGTTACTTTAGCAACATTCTGTACATGCGTGAACTTACGTCAATTCTTGAAAATACACAGCAATGGTACAAATAGTACAATGAATTATGATAGTTTAAAGTTACGAACGAGAACCGAGAAGCGTTCCCTAGGAACTTCAGTTCACGTTTACCGAACTTTACCCGAATTCTTTTTTCGCGGTGATCTACGTTTATCTGTTCTTGTGCCTCCGATATGGGGACTGTAAGCGTACTCATGATGTTAAATTCCACGATTATTTCAAGATCGAGTTAAAACAGACATCGATTACTTTATATAGTTTTTCCCACGCCGTTTCTCATCCCTCTCCCAAAACCATTCAAGTATAATTCAAAGCTTAGCGGCTTTAGGATCTCATTCATTCATTGGCACCTTGCCGTCTTCACAGACGACAGTTTGTCACTGTGCTTCAAAAAGGCATAATAACTTTTACCCATGGCGGTAGCTAATGTGACTGATAAGGCCAATTTGCGCTGTAAATATAATTGTTCGTTCACAGTGGGTGCATGTGAACACGTGGTCGTTTCCACCATCATGCACCATCTTACGTCTCACACGCTGGGTGTGAGACTTATCTGCAATAATTTTCTCCTTTGTCTTTATTCAATTTCTGATGTTTGCCCTCCATGCAACACGTTCAGTGGCGATTTGCTCCCAATGTGCATTATTAATGCCTGTATCAATCATGTCCCGCTTACATACATCTTTGTATCGTAGTAGAGGCCGACCCTGAGATCCCTTACCCATCTGTAATTCACCAAAAAAGATGTCCTTTGGTATTCTACCATCATCCATCCTCCTAAGATGTCCTATCCATCTAAGTCTACGAAGAGTGAGCATGGAATAAACCGTCACACAACCTGATCTTTCCAATACTTCAGTATTTGTGATTTTGTCGTGCCACTTAATACCAAGAATTCTTCGCAGACACCGCATATGAAAGCTGTTTAAACGTTTCTCTTGGCGTGAGTAAGTTGTCCAGGTTTCACTGCCATAAAGAAGAGTTCTAAGGACACAGGCTTGATAGACAAGGACTTTTGTTTTGGCAGTAAGCTTCCTGTTCTCCCAGACTCTTTTTCTTAGTCTGTTCATTGTTGTTGCTTCCTTACCAATCCGGACGTTGATTTTCTGATCTAGGGATACTTTGCTATTTACCACTGATCCTATATATGTAAAATGGTCTACCATCTCTAGTTCGGCGTCGTCAATAAAGATTGAATAATAATAATATGTGTCTTCTTTTTGCTAATTGTTAAACTAAATTCAGAACAAGCATTGGAGAATGCAGATAGTAGACATTGTAATTCTTCCTCAGAGTGGGTCGTAACTGCAGCATCATCTGCAAAAAGCAACTCTCTGATCAGTACCTTCCTAATTTTGGTCTTGGTCTTCAATCTCTGAGCATTGTAGAGGCCGCCAGCTGAGCGTGAGTGGATGTATATACCACCATACTGATCAAGAAAGGCATATTTCAGTAGAAGTGAAAAGTATATTCCAAAGAGGGTGGGAGCTAGTACACAACCTTGCTTAACTCCACTCTTTATTTCAAACTCTTCAGAAGTTGCACCATCAAACTTGATTATACCCTTCATGCCTGTGTGGAACAATTCAACAATGGACAGAAGAGTTGGTGGGCAGCCAATCTTCTTTAGTGCCGTGAACAGACCCTCACTACTGACCAAATCAAATGCCTTTGTGAGGTCGATGAAGGCAATAAACAGTGGTTGATTCTGTTCACGGCATTTTTCTTGCATTTGTCGCAATGAGAATATCATATCAATGGTAGACCGGTTCTGTCGAAAGCCTGTGATTCGGGGCAGACTTGATCTAGGACTTGAAGTCTGCGCAGAACAATTCTGGCAAATACTTTTCCAACAATACACAGAAGTGAGATATCCCTATAGTTGTTGCAGTCGCTCCGATCGCCCTTGTTGTACAGTGTTATGGTGCTTGAATCTTTGAAATCCTGTGGGACTTGTCCTTCTCGTCATCATAGCTCTATTAGCTTGTGGATCTGTAGAGTGAGTGTGTCTTGCCCACTCCTGACAACCTCTATTGGAATGCCATCCTTACCTGGAGTCTTGCCAGATGCAAGTTCATTTATAGCACGCTTAACTTCTGTTATGGTGGGAAGTGTTTCCAGGTGGTCAAGAGTTGGTAGAGCCTCTATGGCGCTGAGGGCATCATCTGCTAGTTTGGTCTCACTTGAGTATTTAGGATCATCACCCTTCAAAATACATTTGGGAAGGTTATAGAGAAGATAGTCGCTGTCAAGCTTCAAGAGCTTTTGGAAAGGGGGAAGCTTCATCCAAGAGGCCTGGGGAGCTACAGGCCAAGAAAAGATACCTGATCAAATTCAGCCACCCTTTCCTTTGACGTTTATGAGGGGTTCCAGAGTAGACAGGAAACGATGGCGGCCGCGCTTGATCTCGAGGATGCATACAATAGAGTTCGATATGATATTTTGATGACCGCACTGATGGAGAAGGGGGTCAATCCCTGGTTGGTGAACTGGATAGCTGCCGTCCTGCATTCTCGTCGGATTGCTCTCCGTCTGGGTGCATGGACCTCAGAACCACATATTTTAACCCCGGGACTGCCACAGGGATCCGCAATCTCACCGGTGCTCTTTAACGTGTATACGAGCAAAATTGAAGCACCAGGGGTTGGAAGGATACTAACATTTGCAGATGATATTCTTGCGTATAGGCAGGGGAGAGATAGGGAGCAAACAGCCCAGGAGTTACAGGTGACAGGAGACAAAGTGATTGACTGTTGCACTGAAATGGGTGCCGTCATCCACCCGGAAAAGGCAGCTGTTTTGTGGTGCTCTCTGGACAACAGGATTGTGAGAGCTGATGTCCCAAGCCCCACGATTGATGGTGGAAGCGTCAACAGAGAGAACAAACTGAAGTATCTGGGAATCACATTTGACAGGAGCCTGTCCTTCAAGTACCATGTGGAGACGGTTGTGACAAGATCTCAAACAGGACTCAACGCACTTAAAACTATGGCTGCAATGGACATAGAGCAGAGAATGCTTTTCACGCTATCAATCCTAAATCAATCAATCAATCAATCAATCCCACCCCGTTTTGCATTCTGCACTTCTGGCTAATCGGGAATCCTTGTTATACCGGAGAATCAGGCTGTCTATTGTAAGTGGTAAGTAAACCCGTAAATACCGTTTTTTTAATGACGTATTACATTGTTATGCTATGTATTATTAAATTTAGCATCCATGTTTACGTGTATGTTGTAATTTTCGACCATTTAAGTTGGCATTCAATCGCACACTAAAATCATGAAGATTGCATGCTGTAATGTTGTTGTCAGAGTCTCGAATGTTGCCGGTATGCAGGAACATCGTTACGCCCACCAGGCGAGTATTAGTTACCTGCCCGCGAGGTTGCTGGCTGACGTGACAGCCAGCGGTCAGGCAAGGACAAGGGTTCCAAATGTTGCTGTATGTAGCCGAGGCGCGGTGTTGGGGTGAGCGCCCAACATTGCTCAAATACCTCAATGGCTCGTGAATACATAACCTATGCAGCAAAAGTCCAACTCCTGGCCTTCACGTGGCGGGCCTGTTTAAACTAACAGGAGAAGGGGCGACGGCGAGTCTCTGGCGCCGGAAAATAACCAGTATGCTCTAGATGTGTATGCACGTACATGCATGCGCAGACAGGTGTGTGCGCGCGTACACATCTACACTCGAGTGAGACCACAGTCTGCTCTAGCAAAGAATGGTGCTGAAGACGGAGGCAACCAGCCAAGAGGCGCACCACAGAAATCAGGATGCCACGCAATCACGCAAAATGGTATATGTCGACTACTGCTAATCGTTATGGTGCTCGCCCTGCTTTGGACCCCCAGGCAGGTGCAGTGCCGGGCCCTATGTCTCGAAAGGGTCCAACCCCAACTACTGGAGGTCCTTCTCAGATGTCCTGTGGAGCCAGGGGACATGAGAATAGGACGACTGGCCATACTAAACGAAGACTTAAAATAATGCACTGGAATGCGGAGGGAGTCAGCAAAAAAAAAAATAGAATTAGAAAAAATCTTGGACCAAGAAAAAGTAAGCATATGTTGCTTGCAAGAAACTCACCTCAATGAAAATATAGCCTTCAAAATCAGAGGCTACCAGTGTTACCGATCTGACCGAAAGAACAGGCGAAAAGGTGGGATACTGACCCTTGTAAGAAATAACATCATGGCTTCCCAAATCAAAGTCTACATGGAAGGGGCTGAGTATCAGACACTTAAACTTAAGACAGGTAATACAGATCTACATCTGATCAATTACTACTGTCCAAGTGACCGCCCACAGGCACTGGACACTCTACCACTAAAAGAAAAGATGATTGTGTGTGGCGATTTCAACAGCCACTCGCAGAGCTGGGGCTATGATCACATGGACCAGAGAGGAGAGAGACTGGAAGACTGGCAGGATGAGAATAGATTCATGTTGATTAACAAGCCGTCCGACCCACATAATTTCTACTCGAGATCATGGCACTCTACAACTACACCTGACCTGGCTTTTCATTCACCAGACCTGGAGTGGAACATTACACGAACTGTTGGGAAACAACTTGGTGGCAGTGACCATCGGCCAGTCTTTCTAACCGTAGAAAATGAGTTTGTAAGTGAAAGCAGCACCCTCTCGAGGTGGAACTACAAGAAAGCAGACTGGGCAATGTACAAGCATCGCACCAGCATACTGGTTAGAAACCTGAACACTGAGAAAGACATAAATAAAGCAGTTGAAGAGTTTGGGAAATGCATACTACAGGCAGCGCGAGAAACAGTACCAAGAGGAGCCCGTAAACAATATAAACCCTACTGGAGGAGTGAACTGGAACAGTTGCATAATGATGTTGAAGTGTGTAGAAAGCAAGCAGAGACCACACCAAGCCAAGAGCACCACAATAAATTCCAGCATGCAAAAGCCAAATTTCAAAGGGCCAAGCTGCAGGCTAGACGGAAAAGCTGGCAGGAGAAAACGGAGTCTCTGAACTTTGAAAGAGACACAAGGAAATTGTGGAAGCTAATAAAACAGCTTAATGACGAGGGCACAGGGAGAAACTCAAAAATTGCACTACATAAAGATGGAAAAATCTTAACAAGAAAGCAAGCAGCTGACCATTTTGCGGACTCGTTCGCACAAGATAGCAATATCAAAATTAGTCAAGAGAAACAACAAGAGATTCGAGAGAAACGACAACATACAGGACAGAAGGAAATAGTACATGAGGTTCTGGAGGCACCCATCACAATCAGCGAACTGGAGCTAGCCATATCAAAACTGAAAATGAGAAAGTCACCAGGAGCTGATGGTATCTCCAATGAAATGATCAGGAACCTAGGAACAGAGGCCAAAACAAAGCTGTTGCAGATCTTCAATAACAGCTGGACCTTAGGCAGTGTTCCACAAGCCTGGAGAGAAGCAATCATGATACCCCTCCTAAAATCAGGGAAAGATGGTTCCATTGCCTCTAGCTACAGACCAATTAGCCTCACCAGCTGTCTCTGCAAAACACTGGAGCGCATCATCAATCACAGACTGCAGTGGTACATTGAAAGTAAAAACATCCTTGTGCCACAGCAGGCTGGCTTTAGGCAGTGCTACTCTACGGAAGATCAGACAACCTACTTCTCTCAAGGAATTGAGGATGCATTCCAAGAGAAGAAGCTGGTGCTTGCGGCATGGATAGATCTGAAGAAAGCCTTTGACAAAGTCTGGAAAGAAGGTCTGATGAAGAAACTGAGAAACTGCAAAGTCAATGGAAGAATGTATAAATGGGTGAAAGCATACTTGCACAACAGAAGAGCCCGAGTACAGATAGACGGACTCAAGAGCAAGAAAGTACTACTGCGTCACGGTGTCCCCCAGGGCGGAGTCTTGTCCCCCACACTTTTTCTAATCTTCATCAATGATCTTGTTGCTCACCTACCGCATGGAATTAAAGCGGCAATGTACGCCGATGACCTGGTTCTATGGAGCACAAATGAATATGCATCAGTGGCCACCAGATTGCTACAAAGAGCTGTAGATACATTTGCTGCATGGGCAAATAGATGGTGTGTCAGCATAAACACTGACAAGTGCAGCACCACCCTATTTACCCTCTCTCCAAAACAAAAGGCAGGGATCATCCAGATAAATGGAACACCCCTAAGAGAAGATAAAGAACCAACATACCTTGGAGTAACATTTGATGGCAAGCTGACATGGAGAAAGCACATCAACAAAGCAGTAGCAAAAGCCAGAAGGAAAATAGCCATCCTGAGAAAGCTAAGTGGAACCACATGGGGAGCCAGTACGAAAATACTTAGCAAAGTTTACCAACAGAGCATACGACCACACCTGGAATATGGGTCAACTGCGTGGTGTTCAGCATCAAATACCACACTACAAGAGCTGGACAAGGTGCAAAATCAAGCACTTAGAGTCACCACAGGAGGGATGAGATCAACCCCTATAGTGGAAATGGAGAAGATGGGGAGGACACAGGCACTGAGTGAGCGCAGAGATACGAAAACGCTAATACAAGCAGAAAAGTTCCTCAGCTTGCCAGACCACCCTATGAAGAACAGATTTGAAAACCTAGCTATGGGGCGGTTGAAAAGAAGTAGTTTTATCCACCAGGCCAAACGACTCTGCAGAGAAACCACTGATCTGCCCACAGTTAGTATCCCCCTAACAACTATTCCAGAGCGAACTCCATGGAAAGATGAGCATAGACTATCGTTACAAATCCAGACAAAAGTGAGAGGAATATTTGACAAGGAAGAACAGAACAGTGTGCAGCGCAGAACAGCCACTCTCAGCTTCCTTGATGAAGAATACCCACAGGACCTCTGGATCCGAGTCTACACAGATGGGTCAGCACAAAATGCTGTTCGAAATGGAGGAGCGGGAGTGTACATAGAATACCCAAATAATACTAGGGACACAGCCAGAGTACCGACAGGAAAGTACTGCCATAACTATGATGCCGAAATTGAGGCAATCAAGATAGCAACAGAGAAATTACTAAATAACAGCAATGGTACACAACCTGTGGTGCTACTAACAGATGCAAAATCAGTACTCGAGGCGCTCCTCTCTGGGAAATTGCCAGTACTAAGGACACTACTTTCTGAACTTAGCAGTCAGCATAAAGTCACCATACAGTGGATACCATCCCACTGTGGAGTACCCGGAAACGACAGAGCTGATCAATTGGCTAAGGAAGGAGCCAAAGAGGAACAGCCTGATGTGCCCGTTACATACCACCAAAAGAAAAGAATGATCAAATCAGTCAGAAAGCCACCAAAACCTGCTCAAGATGACTACCACATTATGGACAGACCAGAACAAGTCATTATTCTGCGCGTCAGAACAGGACACAATAGATTACGCAACCACATGTATACAAAATTCAAGATTGGTGAAACAGCCATGTGCACATGTGGATTGGCGTCGCAGACAGCAGAGCACATACTCCAAGACTGCCCAAAATATAACATATCTAGGCAAACCTTCTGGCCTAGAGAGACGACAGTGGAAGATAAACTCTATGGACCACTGTGTGAACTGAAAAAAAAAAAAAAAAAAGTTCAATTCATGCAAGAGACGACATTGCAGATATAGACATATTTCAAGCGAACGAAAGAAGAAGAAGAAGGCAAGGACAAAGCAAGACGCACGCAGTCCTCCCGCGTCCAGCCACAGAGGGCAAGCGCTTTGTGAGAGACAGGAGACAGCTTTGGGTACTCGGACCGGACTGACGTGTGGGTAGAGAAAGGCTTGTGTAGTTCTGTGCCCGAAAGTCGAGTGCTTGTATATCTTGTGAGATAGACTGTAAGCTGTGGGTTGTCTGTAAGTGTATTGATATATATATTTACGTATTGTGATGATCATTCCATGCACAACTAGATCGTATTGCATGTGATCGGTAAATAAATCCATTGAACTACGTGTCGTTGTGTCTCAAGTCCAATCATGTTGTACTTGTACTTGTCTCACATGTGTTAGGTATAACGAGCCAGGTTTAAGACCCTGACATGTGTGGACGTTGTGGCATCGTCCGGCTTTAAATTAATTAAGATTTGAACCTAGATTTGTGAACGTGAGGACTTTTGTCCAACCTTGATGTACATTTAAATGTCAACTTGAAAGATCATCCTCATATATAGTGTTAGATTATTTGAATATGGAGGCTAGATGTGAACGTAAAGTACATACATTCGTTTGATCCTGTAAACGTGTAAAACATCAGTGATTGTGTAACTTGTCACCATTTTGACCTTGTCGACATTGTAGAATCGTCGCCATTGTAACCTTGTCGCCATCTTGTAAACTTGATGTCTATGTCCTTACTGAATGTCATCTTGATGTAAGTGATGTGTCATCAGTGTTGTAAAGTGTTGAGATATTGTTAGATTGTCTTTGTGAAGTTGATTGTGGAAAGCAGAAAGTTTCGGAAAGAAAGTGACTTGTGGTTTTGAAAAAAAAAAATTGTTGACTGACGACATTACGACCTACAATTACACTCAACGCCATACAAACCTAACCAAAACTTAGTGACAAGCATACACACCACATCAAATAGACGCTAATTTATTTCCTCCAAAACAAAGCAGGTTTTCTGTGCCATCTGAAACCCTTGCCCGTAGAGGTCATTCGTGTTTTGAACTAGCGACCCTACAGTTCCTAACTCTAGTGTGAACCGTTCTTCATCGCATCCAGTACACTTGAGTATATTTTTCTTTCTCTATACTTTCGGATGCAAATTTGGGCACAAATTGTAAGTTGAACAAAATTGTAAATTGTAAATTTTTCATTATAATAACAACTTATAACTAATTGTGTATCTGACCACTCATTTGCATTTATTATTATCATCATGTCTTCATTAAACGACTTCATCGAGATGGGTTTGAAGCTGAAGTTAACTGGTGATGAGTTAACAAAGTGGAGTGAAAGGAAATACTCTGAATACCTCCCAGTACAGGAAAAAGCGCACGAACGCGAAGAGAGAGCAGCTGAAAGGGCTGCCAAACAGGCAGAAACAGCATTAAAGCAAGCAGAGACTGAAAAAGCTGCCAAGCAAGTAGAGGCAGAAAGAGCCTTAAAGCAATCAGAGGCAGCAATAGCGTTAAAGCAAGCAGAGCTAGAACTAGCCGCAAAAACAAAACAGGCAGAGTTAGATATCGAACTAAAGAAGGCAGAGATAACAGCTCAAAGTAAGCGAGAAGAGCTGGAAGTACAACTAAAAATTAAACAACTTGATACTGTGACTGCCATAAACAAAGAGTCTAAGAAATCTGAGAGACTCGAGAAAGAAAACCAGTATAAAAAGTATCAGGGTATTGTAAGAAATTATACCTCAGGTGACTGCATTGCAGCCTTCACCCAAAATTTTGAAACTTTAATGGACCATTACCAGGTCCCAATGTCTGAATGGAATATTATTTACATGAGGAGTTTGTCAGGGGAACCTCTGAAAGTCATAGAGACTATCCCCAAAGACCTCAGGAAAGATTACCATTATCTAAAATCAAAGATTATGGCACATTTTATGCTAGATGAGGCAGGCTACAGAGAACAATTCAGCAAGTTGAGCCCAAAATCGACTCAAACGTTCTCTGACTACCTCTGCTTAGTCCGAGATATATTTGCAAAATGGACTTCAGCAGCCAAAATAAATAAAGATTACCAGAAATTAGAAGATCTAATTATCAGGGATAAAGTCATCTAATCCCTTCCATCAGCATTTTCTAAATTTTTGCAAGAGAATGAATGTACGAGTGTAGATCAGATTGAGAAACGTGGTTCGGCTTATTATACAGCCAATAAACATTGTTTTGCTGGTGAAGCTATTGATACAAACTTTGTAGCATCGGCTAACTATGAAAAACCTCGATCAGAGCCCTATCATAGGCAAAAACCCTATAAGCCTACGTCTGAGAAATATAATCATTGTAGATATTGTAACTATTCACACCACCAAGGCGAGATGTGTGACAAGAACCCCGCATATCTTACATATCTACAGAACATCGTAAATAGACAAGATAAGGAACGTAAAGCCTTCAGAAATTTACGTAAATGTTTCCTCTGTAAGGCGTACGGGCATTATCGTCATGCTTGTAAAGGAAGGCAAATGACCAATAAAGCTAATGCCGCCTTATTTGATAGTTCATCATCAGATGAAGAACAATCAGAAAAACATCCTGTGAACTCAGCACAACCTTTTGACATGTTTAACGCAAATAAATGTACTGTTTGTAATACCTTTTATGAAGATGGCGTTTTAACATGCGGCCACTCCATTCCTATTGCCAATGAAGAAGCTAATTTGGTAATAGACTCCAAAGGCAGAATAAACATCCATCAGGGATATGTGAATGGCAAGCCCGCTACAGTCCTTCGGGACACCGGCAGTTCACTTATTGGACTGAAGAGAAATGTCATAATGCCTACAGACTATATAGGCAGGCACGTAACATGCAGAACATTCTCTGGGAATATTGAAAAGTACCCATTAGCATGGGCATATATTCAGCCACCTTTCCTCACTGGGAAAGTAAAATGCGCAGCATTAACTAACCCTGTTTGTGATATCATCATTGGAAATTTACCAGAGGTGAATGATATACCCCATGATATAACATCTGTTTGCATTGATGAGAACTTAACATCATCACCATCAAATATCATCATTGAGAATGTTGTATCACCAAATGAATGTATGGTAGCTAATGTAGCACTAAGATCTCATGACATCATTGATCAAACTGTTTCATCACCATCTGATATCATTGAATGTGTGAACGCAGTAACTAGATCTACTGCTAGAGTGCAAGATGAAATTAATCAAACTGAGGCTATAGAAATGATTAGCCCAGTGATACTACCTCCTAAAGCTATGAAGGAGACGTTTGTAACAGCCCAAAAAGCTGATCCTTCATTGTCGAAATATTTTAATCTGATCGGCCAAAAGCCAAAGGTAACCAAAAATGCAAGATGGCATTTTGCTTTGAAAAATTGCATCCTCACCAGGTACTATACCAAAGGTGACAGCACAACAGAGCAAACTGTTTTGCCAGTTCAATACCGTAAGCAAGCCTTACATCTTGCCCATGATATACCTCTTGCAGGGCATATGGCATACTCTAAGACCAGATCAAGATTACTAACACAGTTCTATTGGCCCAAATTCTGCAATGACATTAAGCAGTATTGCAGAAGTTGTGACATCTGCCAAAAACTGGTAAAGAAAGGTAAACACCCACAAGCAAAGTTACAAATCACTGACTTAGCCAGTCGACCTTTTGAGAAAATATCTGTCGACATAGTGGGCCCTCTTAATCAGATAACAACCAGAGGGAATAAATATATTATTACCATCATTGATCTATGTAGTCGCTGGTCTGAAGCGATTCCGCTAAAGAACATAACTGCCAATGATATAATGGAAGTTTTCTTCCATATATTTTCACGGATAGGATTTCCAGACACTATCCTATCAGATAGGGGAACTCAATTCATTGCCGCATCTACTCAAGCTTTCACCAAGATGTTAGGGGTGAAGCAATGTTTCAATTCTCCGTACCATCCTCACTCAAGTGGAATCATAGAAAAATTTAACGGTGATTTAAAGCATATGCTTGCGAAAGTCACACAAGAGCATCCCAACAACTGGGACATATATTTGCCTGCTATACTTTTTGCTTATCGCGAAGTTCCACATTCTAGTACTGGGTTCTCTCCTTCTGAACTTATCTATGGTGCCGAACCACGTGGCCCATTGACTATCTATCATCAAATGTTAACTGAAGCCACTCCATTACTAAAACCCATATCATCATACGTATACGTTACATCATTGCGTGAAAGAATCATCAAATCTTGTATAATTGCAAAAGAAGCACTAAAAGTATCTGGTGCTACATATAGACAACATGCAGACAAAGGTAACAGGACAATAACGTTGACACCTGGACAGGACGTACTTCTTCTCTTACCTAGTGACAGACACTTATTGACTGAGTCTTGGCAAGGACCATTTAAAGTTATAAGACAGATTTCAGCTGTAGACTATGAGATTAAAATAAAAGACAAACACAAAATATTCCACATCAATATGCTAAGACCATATTACAACAGAGATAACGAACAAGACGATACAATAGCTTGTACAGTAATAATAGACCATGAAGATGACGAAGATAGTGACGAAATTCCAACACCTGCAGTAGACACGACGAACTGCTTGAAAGAAATCAAAATAAACCCAAACTTAACTCAAGCAGAAACAGACAGCTGCAAACATCTCACACAACAGTACAACACCATCTTCTCCAACAATCCAGGACAAACAGAATTAGTACAGCATCACATCACACTTACTTCAAACACACCCCAGTGACATTCGTACGTATGACACGACTTTTACTAATGGACATACCAAACATTATCTGTTACATGGACGACATTTGTGTTCACACAAAGACAATGACAGACCATATAAAGACATTACAGCAGACATTTGAACGGATCAGACAGCACGGACTGACGGTAAAGCCTACAAAAGTAGACATAGCCTATCAGGAAATATCTTTCTTGGGGTACAAAATATCTAATGGCTTTGTCACGACAGACGATAACATCGTGTCCAAAATACTGAAACTCTCACTTCCGACTACGAAAAAGCAAGTCAGAAGTGTGTTAGGATTACTAAACTATTATAGACAGTTCATACCTGATTTTGCTGAACTGACTGAAAAATTTACTAACCTACTAACGAAAGATCAACCTGAAAATATTGTAAACAATCAATGCCTAAAATTTGCATTCCAGAAAGTTTTATCTTATTTCTCTAAGAATAGTTTAAAGAATCCCATTCTCAAATTGCCAAATTTTCTTATTCCTTTCAGATTACGCACAGACGCGAGCTCCGTAGCGATTGGAGCAGTTCTGTTACAGGAACATGATAACATCCTACATCCTGTATATTACTTCTCGAGAAAATTAAAACCTAGAGAACGCTCTTGGTCGACACCGCAGTTGGAAGCCCTTGCTCTAGTTGAGGGTATAACTAAATTTTCCAGATTCCTTCTGGGACGTCATTTCATTGTTGAGTCTGACAATAGTCCGTTGAAATTTATTACTTCAGGAATGCCTACCAACCAAATGATAGCTCGCTGGTCTCTAAAACTCCAAGATTACAGCTTTGAAGTTCGACATATTGCAGGCAGAACCAACACAATTGCCGATCTGTTGTCCCGTTGTCCGACCGACCCAGTAAGCACTAATGTCTGAGTGCAGTGTGTCAAATACACTCAGAACAACACAGCCAGCAGTGAAGATTTTTTCCCACAAAAAAGCTGTGTGTCTACTATAATAATGTGATAGGGTTTAATCCCATTATATATAGTTCTCTTATTTTATTATTAACGTAGTGATTGTTTTGAATAATTGTGTAGTGTGTGGTAGAAAGCGAACAATATTAATTGTACATATACTACGAAACAAGAACAGTGCCACATTCGCTCTAAAACTTACCGCAAGCGAACAATCCAATTTATCAGTGGTATCTGTGAGTGGAACATTTCCAGTGATATTTTTAATCCGTGTGTGAAAGAGTGAACTGAACTTTGACATTTACACCACTGCAGTCAACGAAATCCAGAAGTTTTCCAGCGAAACATCCAACACATGAACTATCAGAACATTGTACATTCCGAATTGCTACATCAGACCGGAACAAGTGTGTTAGAGAATTTCCAACATCAGCTGCTCATGTGTACTTCCGGATAATTTATAAATTTAGTCCAAAATTAGCAGACGATAAACAAAAGCTTACAAAGTTATGACGCATGTAAAATATTTACGAAACACCAATTTCGAATACACGAATGGTGTATTAATATTTTTTCAGTTAGTGTAATCTTAGAATCATACCTTGATTAACTTATTCATACGACCGACATTTTTTCGCTAGTATGGAAAAGCATCAAGCTATGACGCTGAGAAATAGAACAATAATTGTAATTAATTAGATTTGATATTGTCACCGCCTCACCGTTAGATAGATTATTTAGAGGGCTACAACTCCAGCCCAAGGGAGAGAACAGAGCCCGAGTAATCTAGAGCCTTCTAGAAGGACTGGCCAATAAGTCCAGGGTTCCGTGGACACTGATGTGGCCCGCCTATTGCGGGGTCCACGAGGAACTCGGACAGAGTTACCACCCGTGTCGGAATGGGACACGTGTGGACCGGCAGAGAACAGACGGACTTGAGAGAGGCAACAGGGCCTGCCTTTGAGGGACTCTATAGATATCAATAGATATATAGACATAGGCTAGATAGTTTGCTAGACTGTTGAATGATACTTATGTGTTTGATGTTCACTGTTTGGGATATGTAATATAGCGCGGGTCTGTTTACCCACTGCGCCAACGCATACTGTATATGTAAATACAATAAATATTCGATCTCATAACGAACAGATTATTGTTGCCTGTATGAACCCAAGTTTAGTTACCTAGATACGAGCAAGACTATGACAGGCTTTTTGGGGGCTAGTTTTCCGGTTTTGGCATAAAATGTTTTGTGAAAATTCTGTTAATTGCCATGTAAAATTACTTAATTGATCATATCACAGTGAGTTGTTTAAACCAAAAGAATTGTTAACTTACAAGTTTAAAAAAATTAGTAGCTATCTAGCAATAAAGTAGGATTAATCTGAGTCCCTCAGCAGTATCTCAGCAGTGCCTAAGCAGTGTGCCTCATTATTGTGATTTGTACACTATTTTTGACATGACTGTGACATTTTTTGACTGTTACTAATGTTTTCTCACTCTACGAGCAGATTGTTCCGCGAATAGTGCCGCGTGCAACCTATGTAACCTTTACAACAGTGGCGAGATTACAAGACAAGCTTTCTAGGACAACATCGGCGAGTTCTCTGATTGAAAGCTAAGTTTCATGTCATACCCATTGTAACTCTAAGCTGTACTTCTCATCTTTCATCAATGTATTATGTTGTTTCATATTGATTTGGTTGCATATTCATGACCTTGTCACCAACATAACCTTGCATTTTGATTTACACATTAATAAGTAAGGGAGTTAACCAAATTTTCGACTACACAAAATTTTTTCTAAGGGATTTAACTTTATAAATATTACAAACAAGTGAAACACAAAATGTCTACCTTAGATAACTGCATTGAGCAAGGAATAAAGCTAGGTTATAAAGAAGAGAAATTGTCAGAATGGGCACAGAAAACGCACGCAGAAAACATTGCCCGTGAAGAAAGAGCGATAGAACGAGAGGAAAAGAAATTGCAGATGGAGGCCGAAGAAAAGAAACTGCAGATGCAAATGCAGGCAGAGGAAAAGAAACTGCAGATGCAAATACAGGCAGATGAAAAGAAAATGCAATTGCAGGCTCAGGAGAAACAACTGGAGCTTGAGGCGGTGGCCAAACAGGCCCAATTGAATGCCGAAACACAAATAAAATTAAAACAGATGGAGCTTGAGTCTAACGCAGAAATATCTATAAATAAGCTAAGAAGCAAAGAGGAAGAACAAAAATATAATAAGTATAAAGGCCTCGTGAAAGCGTTCTGCTCAGGAGATTCCATCAGCGCCTACTTGGAAAATTTCGAGTGTCTCATGGCCTACCATAAGATCATTAAATCAGATTGGGCATTTATTCTAATGAGGAACTTAGCTCTTGAACCACTAAAAGTAATAGAGACAGTACCACAGGAGATGCGTAAAGACTATGATTACTTAAAACAACGCATTCTCCAACATTTTTCCTTAGATACTGCAGGTTACCAACAACAATTTGCCAAATTATCACCACAACCAAACCAAACCTTTATAGATTATGTCAGTACAGTTCAAGACGTATGCACAAAATGGATCAACTCGGCTAAAACCAACAATAGCCATGACAAACTTAAAGAGCTTATTATTATAGACAAAATAGTTAGCACCATCCCCACACCTTTTGCCAAGTTCTTAAAACAAATGGAGTGCAAAAGTATTCAGGAAATAGAGGCCAAGGGGAATGCATTTTTCACAGCAAATAGGGATATTTTTCAGCTGAACATAAGTCACAACGATACAGCAGCTGCAGTAGTAAACACCAAATACTCCAAACAAACAGAGAGTAAATTCAAACCTCGCTCCAATGTCAGTAAACTTGTTAAATGCCAGTATTGCGGTTTGAGTCACGACATTGGCGCTATGTGCGACAAATCGCCGAACTACCCTCACCACCTCAAGATGATGGTGGATAAACAAAAGACCAAGCGCAATGCTTACCAGAGAGCGGTCAAATGTTTTTTTTTGCCGCAGCTTTGGCCACTATAGTCGCTTTTGTGATGGCCGAAAGTTATTGAAACAAGCCAATGCCGCACTTGTAGAAACATCGTCAGACGATGAGATTGAATCACTGAATGATTGTGATAATCAACACGATAATGAAAGCGAGCTTGGAAACGCTGTACAAATTATTAACACCATTACAGACAGTAAGTGTAACACCTGTACGAAGTTCCAACTTGACACAACATTACTATGTGGCCACACTATACCTATTTCAAACGAAACAGCCAACGCTGCTTTGTCATCTACAGGCAAGCTAGTTTTTTTTACAGGGTTTGTAAACAACAAAAAGTGCACATTAATTCGTGATTCCGGGGCAACGCTCTGTGGAATAAAGAGAACATTAATAGACACTAAAGACTACACAGACAAACATGTCACTTGTCGCACATTCTCAGGTACTATAGAGAAATACCCCCTTGCTCTGGTCGAAATTCGAACACCGTTCATATCAGGACAAGTATTGTGCGCAATCCTTGAAAATCCAGTCGCGGATATTATTCTTGGGAATTTGCCCAACATACGAACATGCTCTAAGAAGGAAATCAGGGAGTGGGAGCATAAAAACGGTATTCCCCCCACAAACAGCGATGCTATAGAGAAACACCATTCATACTTGTCTCAATCTGCCAAAAGACCAAGGGAGACAACCACTAAGGTAATTCAGAAAGAATTCACCGAGGTGTACAATGCAGGGGGGGGGGGTCGAATCTGTGAGCGATACGACCAAATTAAAACCTCGAATTGAGGATGCTACTAATGTACCAAGTACCAAGCCTGTAAATGTGCAACAAAACACACAACACACAAACGCAATCACACGACAGACAACCCATAAAACCAACACTGACCAACTGCAGGAATCATTAGAAATAATAGCGCCAAACTCAACTAACATCAATTTTGGAAATGAACAGAAAAATGACCCTACACTTGCACCATACTTTAAGTTAGTAGGCCTTAAACCAAAATTAACAAAGAACGCATCGTGGACATTTAGGCTACAGAACAACATCTTAACTAGATTTTACACAACAAAGCAGACCACGATACAGCAAGTACTGTTACCGCAAGCACATCAAAACAAAGTTCTAAAAATAGCTCATGACTCCCCTTTTGGAGGTCATATGGGGTATGAAAAGACCAGGGCTAGGGTCCTCACCCAGTTTTATTGGCCAAAGTTTTGCCAAGATATAAAAACCTTCTGTAGATCTTGTGATATATGTCAGAAACTGGTGAAAAAGGGGAAAAACCCTACAGCAGAAGTCCAATCAACGATAACTGCCTCGAGGCCTTTCCAAATCGTGGCAGTTGACCTAGTAGGTCCGTTGAATCACATATCAAATAAGGGCAATAGATATATTTTTACTCTTGTTGATTTGTGTACAAGGTGGCCCGAAATGCTTCCATTAAGATCTATCTCCTCTAAGGATGTGACGGACATATTACTAAACATTTTCTCCCGTTTTGGCTTCCCGGAGAAAATCATTTCTGATAGAGGAACCCAGTTCATATCGAATGCCACCCAATCAGTAACTAAGTTACTAGGCATCAAGCAATGTTTCACCAGTCCCTATCGACCGGCCGCAAATGGCATCTGCGAGAAACTAAATGGGGACCTGAAACATATGCTATCTAAAGTGACAGCTGAAAATCCAGCCGATTGGGACATACTTCTCCCAACGGTGCTGTTCGCATATAGAGAAGTCCCACAATCAAGTACAGGGTTCTCTCCCTTCGAATTGATGTATGGAGCGAACCCAAGAGGACCTCTCACCATGTATAAGGAAATCATATCACAACCTGTAGATATCCAACTTCCCATTTCTACCTATGATTTGGTCACTGATACCAGAGACAAAATCATACGTTCCTGTATATTGGCCAGAACATCACTACAGGAGAAAGGTTTTAAATACAGGCAGTACGCCAACAGAGGTGCAAAAACAATTGTGCTAAATCCAGGTCAGGATATTTTACTACTCCTACCTGACAAAAGAGATTTACTGTCAACCTCTTGGCAGGGACCTTTTAAGATCATTAGAAGAATTTCAGAAGTAGATTACGAAATCTCTTTAAATGGAAAGCTGAAAATATTCCATATAAATATGTTGAAACCATATTATGTTAGACAGGACAATGAGACAAATGAACTGACTCAACGAACGGATGACGGAGACGAAACGACAAGTTCCCAACGAAATGACACCTCGACAAACGAAGCATCTTTAACGACACACTCTTACGACGAAGACATATGGACATTACCGACAATCTGTGATATCGACAACGACGACAAATTTGACGACATATTGACGATTGATCTCAACGACGACGACAATGACATTGAAGGCAATTTACAAACAGTAGCATCTGTGATAAATCAGACAGACGTGGACAACACTGAAATCCCTGTACCAATCATGACTGACGACGGAAGTATAAATGACATACATATCTCTGACACTTTGACACAACAACAGCGACAAGACATTTTGACTATCCTTGACGAGTATAAATCTATCTTTTCTAATAAACCTGGACGCACTGATAAAATAACACATTCAATTGTGCTGACAGATCTGAGACCGGTCAAATGTAGACCATATTCTATTCCTCTCCATTACAGATCTAATTTAGATAAAGAAATTTTAGATTTAGAGAAAAATGGCATTATTCAAAAATCGATGTCTCAATATTCGTCACCGATTGTTCTGGTGAAAAAAAAGGACCAGACAATTCGTTTGTGCATCGACTATAGAGTATTAAATACAAGAACAACAACGGATGCAGAGCCAATGAACAGCTGTGAAGATCTTATCTTAAATATGGCTCAATCATCCTTATTTTCCAAGACCGATTTAGCGAAAGGATATTGGCAAGTTCCACTACACCCTTCTTGTAGACATATAACAGCATTCGCAACACCTCTCGGCTTGTACGAATGGCTATATCTTCCGTTTGGGCTCAAGAACGCACCGGCCACATTTGTGAGACTAACAAGATTGTTATTACACGGAATGAAAGATGTAGTAGCCTATATTGATGATATATGCGTCCATTCTTCTGATATGACTTCTCATCTACTTACCCTCAAACAAGTCTTCAACCAAATCTCTCTTTTTGGACTTACTATCAAACCTTCCAAGGTTGAAATAGGTTATACACAAATAGACTTCCTTGGTCACAGAATTTCTGAAGGCAAATTGTTGACAGATGATAAAATTGTTTCTAAGATCCTTAATCTAGAAGTGCCTACCACCAAGAAACAGATCAGAAGTTTACTTGGCCTTATCAACTATTATTCTAAATTCATTCCACATTGGGCAGAACTAACCTCAGTCTTTTCTGATATGTTAACTAAAAATCATCCATCAAAAATTTGTAAAAGTACCAGCTTAGATGATGCAATGTGTAGATTGAAACATATTTTTTCTAATCCACCAGTCTTACGATTACCCAACATAAATTTACCCTTTATTTTGACCACAGATGCGAGCGCTATCGCAATAGGAGGATGCTTGATGCAGGAAGTGGATGGCATAAGACACCCAATTCTCTATGTGAGCCGCAAACTAAAGAAGGCTGAGACTCGGTATGCCACGGTTGAATTAGAGTGTTTGAGCCTATTGTTTTGTATATTGAGATTATCTAAGTTCCTCTTAGGGAGTCACTTTGTGGTCCTCACTGACAGTTCGCCATTATTGGTTCTTAACCAGGGGTCGCCTAAAAACCATCGGCTACAAAGATGGCGTCTTCTACTTCAAGATTTCGACTTCGAAATCCGCCATATCAGAGGCACCGACAACATTATGGCTGACCTTTTATCACGGCAAATAAATGCGCCAGTAGAATGACTCTGATCACATCGACCATTAGCCATACTATAAACTGTGATACTTTTAATCGGTTGCATATGACAGTGTAACTCTACACCTGCTAGAGTACTCTCAGTGATTAGTTAATTACGACACCCAAGAACATGATACGTTACTTTAAGAACTATACCATCAAGTGCCTAATCGCTAGAACGATTCCAGCAAGAAACAGTAACTGTGTTTGTGTCAACCAATAAGATCAACCAGCGAACTAACTCCGAATTCTGTAAGAACTCGTTATATGGGACATTAAGGACATTCCATACTTGCTGTTACTACGTAACTTTACAAACAGCCGAAACAGAACGACATCGACTACAACACTCAAGAGACAGCCATACTAGCTTTACCATTCATGGCATAACACGCTAGCAACAGGAGGACAACGCGCACATCATCGTTGGATTTAATTAATTAATTAGTTTAGGATTAAATATGTATTATATTTCCATTATTGATGTATATAAATTGTATTAACCTGTAATTTGTACATATTCGACATTAATATTACAGGCGGTACCATTCCTAGGCTAAAGAACCGTCCTATACAATTGTCTCTGTTTAAATTATAACCCATTTTTGAGTCATCGTACAAGAAGTACGTATTTTCTTAAAGGGCAAATATCGTCTAGCCCATTTTTTCTAAGGGCAATAACACTTACCTCAACTTTAATTATATATTTTAACCAAATACTATTTTTAATGAAAAGTGAGTGAATGACTGTGTGAATGGATTAAATGAGAGAACGATACACTTGGCGGACAAATTGTACGCAAACCGTATTTATTTTAATTTGTCTGCGTCTTTCATGTGAATTGCATGACTTGTCTAATCTGTGAATACATGTGTAGTACTTAGTTTAATAGTGAGTTAATATACTTAGTTTAGCAGTTAGGATACATCTAAGCACCACTACTTGGAATGCCTGATCATGTATTACACACAGTGCAGTAGTTCATGATTGAGGTTATCCCAACCCGTGACGCTTGGAAATACGCCACACATTCAGCACACACAGTACACAAACCTTAAAACTCAACACTATCAAGTTAAAATACAGTCACTTTATTAGAAACATCAACTTATTAGTCAAGCACACTAACAAGCCAACAGGGACACCTGTAGTATGAGGGGGATAAAATAACAAGGTAACTACATATTTTGCATTAGATAACATACGAGAGTAAAAGTGTATTAAAATGCACACACAAATCAAGATTTGAAGGTGTACTTAATTAGCCAGGACTTCGGTCTTGTTAACTCTCTTAACAGAGGTTAATTGTCTGGGTACCAGTTGGGTACAATTGAGAAGGGCGGGTTGTAAATACAACTACTTAAACGTCACGTAACTTCGGTCTGATAAGCATTGTTAAGGACACAGGAGACAGAGTGATCTCTTTACCAAATCAGAGAAGTGGTGTATGGGAGAATACATGAGTTTTAATGCCAGTATATAGGTTACCAGGTTACTGTCCACCAATCTACAAACACCAACTTTATGTGATTCCGTGACAGAATTAGAATACATCTAATTACCCAATAACAAGCCATATTAGGGGGGAGGGGAGAATCCTGTCACCGCCTCACCGTTAGATAGATTATTTAGAGGGCTACAACTCCAGCCCAAGGGAGATAACAGAGCCCGAGTAATCTAGAGCCTTCTAGAAGGACTGGCCAATAAGTCCAGGGTTCCGTGGACACTGATGTGGCCCGCCTATTGCGGGGTCCACGAGGAACTCGGACAGAGTTACCACCCGTGTCGGAATGGGACACGTGTGGACCGGCAGAGAACAGACGGACTTGAGAGAGGCAACAGGGCCTGCCTTTGAGGGACTCTATAGATATCAATAGATATATAGACATAGGCTAGATAGTTTGCTAGACTGTTGAATGATACTTATGTGTTTGATGTTCACTGTTTGGGATATGTAATATAGCGCGGGTCTGTTTACCCACTGCGCCAACGCATACTGTATATGTAAATACAATAAATATTCGATCTCATAACGAACAGATTATTGTTGCCTGTATGAACCCAAGTTTAGTTACCTAGATACGAGCAAGACTATGACAGATATTTTTTGAAATTATGTCCCTTTCATTTAATTGTTGTTACATTATTACACCAAGGGCAATAAATTGAAATGTATACGAATATGTGTTGTATATAAATAGCCATGTTGTTGCCAGATTGTTAACACGCCAAGTAGTCGTCAACTGGGCATGGTATAGGTTTACCGATGTTGTAGACCGACGGAAGGGCTCCCGGCCAAATGAGGTCGGAGCTCGAGCGTTGAATGCGGCTTGTAAAAAGTCGTATTACAGTCTTACCAGATGTTTTTTGTTTCAAAAAGCATATTATTACTTTTTTTTTTGAGGTTGCGAGGTAGTTGCTGGATAGCTGTTGCTACCGATCTGACTGGGTCAATATTGCAACTCAGGTGAACGTCCATCGAGTGGATGAAACTTGGAAAGTGGTAAAGATTGAACACCACATGTCTTAAAATACAACTTGCATTTCTTATGTATTTCTATGCCAATATATGTATTCTTATGTATTTCCATACCAATGTATATAACAACAGAAAGGTCGACTCTGACATGGTTAAAATATTAACCCGGTATGTATATAGAGTATACATGAAAGATGACATCTTTCATGAAAAGCCCCGGGGGAGCGTGTCAGAGTCTCGAATGTTGCCGGTATGCAGGAACATCGTTACGCCCGCCAGGCGAGTATTAGTTACCTGCCCGCGAGGTTGCTGGCTGACGTGACAGCCAGCGGTCAGGCAAGGACAAAGCAAGACGCACGCAGTCCTCGCACGTCCAGCCACAGAGGGCAAGCGCTTTGTGAGAGACAGGAGACAGCTTTGGGTACTCGGACCGGACTGACGTGTGGGTAGAGAAAGGCTTGTGTAGTTCTGTGCCCGAAAGTCGAGTGCTTGTATATCTTGTGAGATAGACTGTAAGCTGTGGGTTGTCTGTAAGTGTATTGATATATATATATATTTACGTATTGTGATGATCATTCCATGCACAACTAGATCGTATTGCATGTGATCGGTAAATAAATCCATTGAACTACGTGTCGTTGTGTCTCAAGTCCAATCATGTTGTACTTGTACTTGTCTCACATGTGTTAGGTATAACGAGCCAGGTTTAAGACCCTGACAGTTGTATACCACAACAAGCAATGATGTACAGACCAGATGGAAACAGAGGAAGAGGCCGACCACGTAAACGCTGGACGGAGGGAATAGCGGGGTCCATGGGAATATCGATACATGAAGCCTGTCACAAAATAAAACCGTGTGTTTAACCAGTTGAGTATTATAGAGGCTTTCTGATAAACCGGACTATCTGCTAAGCAACAAGTGTTTCAACTAATACAGAGAAAACATTCATAGTTGTGGCTGTACGTGTTCCCAAACAGGTCGGGCATTGTAACAGTATGTGTAGTTTGGGTTATAATTAGGATCTAGTGGGGAATTAGAGATACAGCACGATTGAGCATTATGAGTGAAAGCGGAGAGAGATGCTCAATCGTGACGTATTGTTGTTGTGAAGATCAGTCAACATCCGATATTCCAGCAAGGCAGACACGGCTTGTCATCTTACGCAAATAAACAAACTTTTATTCAACCTTCGACTTTATTACTTCTTTCTACACTATGACAGAAGTAAATATGGAGCCGTATGTCCAGGATTCTGAATTGAGCCGTCCGGCTACCACGCGAAGTACTATATAACTCAGAAGATAAAAGTATCAAGAGGCTTTCCTAGAGCCGTGGCTGAATTGTAATGTCATCAGGGAACTGGTAATGGCCGTTAACTGAATCTCAGCCTTCAACGCTTTCCAGGGCCGCGATCTGAACTCTGGAGTTTCAAAAGAAAAGGCTTACTATTTCCAAGCGCCAGCCAATGAACGTTATCAAATTCAAGGGGCCTCCCATGGCCGTTGCATGAATCCTATCGTTTTTCAAGAAGAGCCATCCTGTCCTGGGACCTTGAGAAAATCAGAAATTCAAGTTGAACATTTGTCGGGCTCAACTAATCATGGAAAAAGCCTCGTAAATTCGTGATCGGGCTTCTTGAAACTAATTGTCATTGGGCTTCGGTTGACCTTGACAATTTTTTGGGCCTTGTCAATCCTACGACCCAAACACACCTGATCCATTTTTGGGCCTTGTCAATCCTACGACCCAAACACACCTGATCCATTTTTGGGCCTTGTCAATCCTACGACCCAAATGTATGACCCATCCCAAATGACGATGAAATACCCACTCGAGAATCAAGGAAGGGACCCAACCAGGGGTCGAAAATAATCCAGGCATCCCATGAGACGGGACCCAAGCAGGAAGAGTGTCCAGCAGCCCACGAGAAGGACGAAATTATCTGAGGACGAGAGGGGATATCTGAACTCCGCCACCGGAACTCTGGAACTAATTGTCAGTTGATGCGGGCTCGTGTAAGTGAACTGGATCCGTCAGCGAGCAAAAGAAGGTAACTGTTTAATTAAGGAGACAATTTGTATTTCCTGGATCTCCGGTGATGTGCCGTAATTTCTTAGTTAGAGCAGAGTCTAAAACATTATTGTACTCTAAGAAACAGGTACGAGGATTTATAGTGAACTTTTTGGTTTCAATATGAGTTATTGAAGACAGGGTTCTTCCTTCCTCTACGCTGACAGGATATTGATGGTGATTCGTGTAATTAATATTACAACTGGTGCTCTTTAGGGATTAACAAAGTGAAATTTTTGCGATTCTGGAACTAAATAACTAATTGAACAGTTTTATGGACTGTGGGAATTGTGTGTTGTAAATTAGTAAATTTATGTGATTCATAAATAGGGTAATTAATTAACCAGTTTTTAGAAACAAATAATTTGAAATTGTGTGCTTCTTGATTCTTTGCTTGCTTTCTTTCAGTATTTTCAGCATGGCGGAACAGGACACCCTAGCGCATCCTCCTTAAATTTAGAGCTTGAAATTGTGTGTTTCTTTGCTTGCCTTGTTTCAGTATTATTTCAGCATGGCGGAACAGGACACCTTAGCACAAGTTTAGCTCTGTTTAGGAATATTTTAGCAGAGCAGATTCATCACGACACAAGTGAGAATTATTTCGGCTGAGATAGCATAAAGAGTAAAAATGTACTTGAACAGAGACTTAGGACACGTGACTGCATGGTTAGGAGAATTAAAGGTGGCAGTCAGCGAGGTAGAATGTTTTGTACACTGGTTACAGAGCAATGTAAGAGGTAATGAGATAAAAGGGAACAACAGAGTAGGAGGGAATAACAAGAGACAGCCAGTGCTTAATGAAGACAGAAGACGATATGGGTCTATGTGTGCGGCTGGTTATGACGAACCAAGTCCAAATGCTTATAGGGTAAGAGACAGTAAGAAGAACAGACATAATAGTGAAAGGTCAAACTGGTATAGTAGTGGGCGTGACAGAAATCTTGCAAAGAAATCGTGGAACTGGCCCTCTCATAGTGAAACCGCCAGAAAAAGACGTAACGACTGGTTTGAAAAGAGACAAGGACAATATTTGAAGTCAGGATCGAAAGACAGAGTGGAACACAAAGATAAGAATTATAAGAATTCAACGACACCTAAAGTACTTGCCAACATTAATATGGGACAGGAAAAGAAGACGACGGTGTTAGTAAGGAAAATAAACCGAGAGACACAGACGCAGACAAGTAATACGGTAGAAAGTAGTACGCAGACTCAGGTACAACCAGTCAGCAAGATAACAAAGGGAACTCAAACTGACTTCATAGAGAATCAGTCGAAACCAACTCAATTGACTAAGAGAGACAAGGTTGAAGTTAGGAAAGATAGACAGACGAGGACCAAGAACGACAGAAAGATAAAGAGGAGAAGTATTGAAGAAAGAAATAGTATGGTTGTAAATAGAGGTAGTGCCATGTCAAGTTCCTCAGCTGTAGACAGGAAACTAATTCCCAAATGGTGTAGGAATATTAGCTGCCAGAGTGCAGGTTACAGAGAAGATATTCCTACAGCCGAATATTATAGTGATGCTGAAACGGATATTATTACTGAGGATTCGGAGAATGAGAGTGCTGCACTACGAGCAGATCCTGAATCGAGGCGTGATGTTCCCTCATACGGAGTAGTTGCTGGTGGACAGACGGACAGAGTTGTAGTTAGTGACTATATTGGGAAGGCTAAGGGACGAAGACCGAGAAAGAGAAAGAAAGCCAGACGTTTTAAAGATGACTATGGAAATAGGGCCGACGTGTTTGCAGTAAACTATAATGAGTCTGATGAAGGAACTATTATTAGTGTGTCATCTGAGGACGAGATGGGGAAGTGTAAACGTTACGTAAGGTTGACAGGAAACAGTGAGCAGACCGACGACAGAAATAAAGGAAGGAACTCATTTAAGAAAAAGAATAGTGGTAGACAGTTAGCGGGAATTTATTCAACGACAGAAAGTGACTTAAGGAAAATAGAAGACCTTATGACCTTAAGACCTGAATACTTTAACAGGTTGACAACAGATAGTGATGAAGACATAATAAGCGAAAGACGGGTGAATGTATTGAAAGACAGTGAAGTGTTTAATTTGGACACACTATATAACGCTTAAAATTCCTTGGGTGAAGAAGGAAAATGAAATAGTTTTGGCTTAGGAGAAGAACTCTAAAATAGACAGATGAAATTTTTGGGGTAGAATGGTACAGGGTAGGTGATAGTGGTGTTGAGGATAAGGAAGTACGGCAAATGATATTCCACGTGGATTACGTAATACAGGATATCTACTATTTGGTCACGATGTAGAGAGAGTATATTAAATAAAATAGGGTGGATTCAGCACTTAGTAGAGAGAATTAGTAGAGGGTGAGAGATAGTTTTGCTTGTTGGTTGGAGAAGAAAGAATAGTATTGTTGACAGGTGAACCAAGACTGACAGGTGAGGTGGTATAGATTGAGGAGGCACTGAGTATCCTGTGTGTGTAAAAGTGGATGCTTGAAAAATACGAGTTACGTAGTGCTTGTAGAGAAAGAAAAAAGTTGTTGTGTCTGGAGAAGTATAGAATAATAGTTACGAGATTTGTGACATGTTGGAATGAAGTTTGTTTTGAAGAGATAGTAGATAGTGCTGTGAAAGCAATATAAGTTGCGAGATGTCATGTATAGGGTCTGACCTTCGTATAGGAGTAGAGATATAAGAAAACAGTGAATTGAGAAAGTCCTCTGGTTATGCGTTGTTCATACGTGAATATAACTGTAGTCAGACAGGTGTTCGGCGTGATGAAGGAAGTAGGAGAGAGGTGTGATGAAGTCGCCTAAGTGAAATACGTAGATAGAATGTAAGAGTGGCATTAATATGTCTTGTGTCAATGTGTGTAGAGGAGATTAATACGTGTAGATATGTGGTGAATGATTGCTGGAATGTGGAGGTGGCGTCTAAAGTATTTTGTTGTAGTAATAGTATGGAGACGTTAGGTTGTCGCGATGCGAGAGTAGGCGTGAGATGAGAGCGAGGTTGTGTGTCATTGTCCGTGTGAATATGAGAAGAGCGGTTGATAAGTGACGTTGATAAATCGTGGTGGAACATAGAGCATGCGAAAATCGAGAGATAGAAAGAAAATTGTAATGTCTTTTCGTAGAATATCTGAACTTGGAAGGAAATTATGGAAGTTATATGCTGAATTAACATTATGAATGTTTAGTGTTCTTGACAGGAAAATGGCGAAGCAAGAGTGCCTAAGACTGAGAAACGAGGAAAGAGAGGTCTGCTGTTAGTTATAAGTGGCGTAGGTTACAGTTCTGAAAGAGTTCCGAGAAATAACAAGAAGAATGAAAGGTGCGGAGGTAAACATGGAAATGAGGAAAGAAGAAATATGAGATACCCTACAAGAGAAACAGTAGGTAACACAACTTGAGGATAGCTATAGTAGTGTTGGTGAGACGTTGAAAGTATTGAAGCAGGAGGACGAAATATTAATTGCGTCGGGTAGACGAGAAAGTTGGTAGTGGAATTGGTGGTTTTGGTGGGAGGTCTATAATAAATAGACAAGTTCTTTTGGTGGGAGTAGCATGGTGAAGATACTGTAGTTAACAGTAATGATTAAGAAGTGGTAGTGGTGTTTTGTATAAAGCCAAGGGAAACAATAGCTGTGCCGAGCTACAGGGTATTAATAAGCGGATGATGTGTAAGGAGTTAGTTTGACTTCCAGAAAATGGAACGGTCAATGGTGGAGTGGTGATTGTGGTTGAGGAGAACAAATATTGTTCTAAGATTAAAAAGTTAGTCTGTGGTTAACAGATATACATACGTAGCAGTGAGGTGTTTTGTTTTCTCGGTTATGAGAGGCCAAGCTTGATGGGCCACTGTACGTAGTAGTTTGAAGGGAGTTGTCTTTAGCGAGAAGACAATTCTTTTGTGGAGCCTGAGTGTTGATGCCTCATGTATAAAATGTTTTTTTTGCTTGATTTGGTCCTGTAAAATGATTATTATTTTAGAATAGGATTATTGGGTTTGTAGACTTTTATGTGTAAACTACTGGTCCGTAAAAGAGACCAGTAGTAGTAGGTAAAAATAGAATAGGATGTATGTTGTATCATCATCACCATCATCATCACCATCATCATCATACCTTTAGTTGAGTTGCGGGGAAACATAAATGATTGTTAAAAAAAATTTGGGGGGGTTTGATGTCCTGTTGTGATTTTATTTCGCTGTTTTGTATGTTAAATAGTAGTTAGTTAAGTTATGTTTAAGTTACAGGGTTTTGTCTAGAATAAAGACAATACATGGGCTTTATTTTAGTCCTTCGTTCAGAAAATAGTAATAAACTACTGGGGACTAGAAGAGAGACATTTATTTGGGATCCTTTGTTTAGAAAATAGTAATAAACTACTGGGGACTAGAAGAGAGACATTTATTTGGGATCCTTCGTTCAGAAAAGAGTTAATAAAACTACTGAGAGCTAATAAAGAGACACATTCTCTTTGTGAAGAATAAGTTCATGGGTATTTTGTTGCTGTGATAATCAGCGTAGAGAGGTTAAAATGGTTATGAAGTACTGGAAATATATGGATGGTTATGGGGAAGTTTAGAAGTACACTAAAGTCAGCATTGATTGGAAATATATGGATTAGAAGCCATATGGGGGAAGAAAAGATTAATATAGCAGTGGGGTAAATGAGGAGAAAGTTTTAAACATGGGTTACATGGGGTCAGAAGAACCATGATGTACACAGAATGCTGGGTTATAGAAGAATAAGAAAATTACCCCAGAAAGTAAACATGAATTGGATCCATGTTTAACTAGACACTGTGGATAACAGTACAATAGTAAGGGAGTGTAAGTTGATGAACATAGTGGAGACATAATGACATGGGTTCTTGAGAGTCCGTTAAAGACGGGAGGTAAATGGTTATCCCTTTGGGTGTATTAAGTTTCAGAGATAGAAGTGGGTTGCTAGAGTAGTCTATATAGTGGTCAGATTACGATGTTGTGAAGTTACGGGTGTCTGTAATAAATAGACATTTAAGGTTGCTGTAGATTACGGCATGAATTATGAGTTGAGAGGTGGAAGATTTTAGAGAGACATTGGGTTACATGGCCTGGGCAGGATGTAAATGTTTATAAGTGGGTCAGATTACAATGTTGTGTTTGATGGTTAATATTTAAGGGGAGATTTCAAGGTTACTAGGTTGCTGTTGATGACGGCATAAGTAGAGCATTTTAGTAGAAATGGACATTAAGAGAGAACCTGAGGTATTGGAGAAGATTAGTTATACGAGGATGAGGTTATGTGAGGTGTTGTGTTGGAGGAGGTCTTAAGGGATAATAGATTTTTTAATTGTGTCTTCGGGATATGTTTTGTAGTTTACATTACTATGTGAGGTTGAGGTAAGGTAGTGTCTGTTATATAGACACTTAGAAGTGAAGAATATTATTAGATGTGAATAATGTTTTTGATGCTGTAGATAGCAGCGTAAACGTTTACCATAATGAGTGGTAAAGGTGTGTGATTTAGGTGAGTGTGGTTTTAGACTTTATTACATAAAGTCTCAAATGACATAGGAGGGTAAAGGAGTATGGTTTGGTAAAGGGGGTGTGTGATTTTTTAGCTGAGTGTGGTCTTTGTGTGGAAGAGTTCTACTGCTTCTTTTAAATACCGGTGGCCACCGATTCTTTGTCTTCCTATCGTGTGAAAGTAATTTCAGGTTAGTTGAAAGTGGGGGATTAGTAGCGTTGGTGATAAAAATAAGGAGTTGGTGTTAGAGTTTGAAATTTACTTATGAAGAGGAGTATTTAAGAAGACGTGTTATGATGTTATGATGTATTGTATATAGTTGAATTTGAAATGTTATTAAAGATATGTAAATATGTTACGTTTGGTTAAAGGACCAAGAACGAAGAAGAAGTGAGTTGACTATATAGCTGGGGAAAGAGTTAAAGAAATAGAATGTTTAATTAAATTGGAGTTGGTTTGGGGAGGATTAGAAGAACTATGGAAGATTAGAGGAAAAAGAGGGAATAGAGTAAGGGGATTAGGAGTAAAGATTTTTCCTTTATAAGGAAAATTCTTTAATAAACATGGGGAGGTGTAACAGTATGTGTAGTTTGGGTTATAATTAGGATCTAGTGGGGAATTAGAGATACAGCACGATTGAGCATTATGAGTGAAAGCGGAGAGAGATGCTCAATCGTGACGTATTGTTGTTGTGAAGATCAGTCAACATCCGATATTCCAGCAAGGCAGACACGGCTTGTCATCTTACGCAAATAAACAAACTTTTATTCAACCTTCGACTTTATTACTTCTTTCTACACTATGACAGCATAAATAACAGCTGTACTTGTACATCTGGTTGACGGATTGGCAACACTCGGAAGTGAGTGCGCTGAATCATACATCGCTTTGACAGTTTGTCAACAAGTCAGAGGGAAAAACGGAAGTACTCAGCTCGGAAGAAAACAGTCCATCTGTCATATAGTTTCCGGACATCACGCAGATGGGCAGATTGCTATTGACAGCTTGTTGGGGAAACCTGTTGTTGGGATCATACAGTAACTCGTTAGTTTGTTGGGGGAGTAGAAACAAGTGATGACAACTTTGACAGTGACTAAGGAAAGGGAGAATCGATTCTTGACAATGGCTGATATGAAAATAAATAACACCTGCAGGACGTCACCCATATCACGTGACCAATTTTAGGGGTTTGCTAGAAAACCATGATTGGAGATGGGGAGTTGACAAAAACCGTGGATTATGATGGACGTGTTTGTGGGAGAGCTCTACAGTGTTAGATTAATTCTAGATTAACTAGCATGTGTCGTTATGGCAAAGTGTAGTAGCCATCCCGGGAATGAGGCGGTTTTGCATAAGGTAGTCAATATAGTCTATTAGTTCTAATTAATATAGACTGTAGCCTTGTTAAAACTATAGTGTGATGATTAGCACTGTTAGTGGAAACTAGTTAGAGTAGAATAGTGATATTAGCTCTGCTAGTTAAGAATAGAGTAGGGTAGTGGTGATAAGCTATGCTAGTTAAGAATCGAGTAATGATGGATAATTGGGAGACGGGGGAATTGGCCGCTGGGGTTTTGCACTCTGTATGGGTCTTTCCTTGTCATAGCCTGATTCGGCCCTAGGTGGGTAGCTAATCTGCTCTATGACAAAGTTTAGTTAGCTAAAGATCATTAAGCAAGGCAATAGGCTTACACTCAGCCGATAGGATCAGTGACTAGTACTATCACCAGATGTGTTGTTTCTATCCTAGGTTCCCTACCAGATCCGAGGAAACTCAACAAGTTTTTAGGAAAGGTTCAAATCCCATTCGGAAGAACACCAGTGGAACAGTCAATAAAGTTTTCGTACAGAACGTAACTAAAGCTAGAAGGAAGATGATTCACCAAAGACGGGTGATGATTGTTGATGCACCACACAGCATCAGACAGTAGTAACTAACCGAGAACATTAATTATAATAGTTACCTAGTGTGATATAATCTCGTGTAATAGAACACAAGACATGATACTTGAGGCTAGATAGACACGAGTGAGGATCAAGTACATTGACTATTAACATTAATAACTGTGTACACACTACAAAGGACTTGTGCAATTTTTTTTGGGAACGATAGGAACGGACATTGTGTAGGGTGCAACCGGTCCATGATTAACTGTTAATACCACCGGTGTCTATTTCGGAAGATCATGAAAGGGGATTACCAGAGGTCTACAGAGGCAAATCAGTATCCAGCAGGATGGTTTCGGCACTGGGTGAGATGTACCTGTTCTGACGTAACGGGCTGTGGTCTATCCTTGCTGGGATCAGCTGACTGGGTTGTTGTCTGAGAGTCCGATTCTACACACTTTATAGAACACGTCACACATTTTCTTCACATACACGTCTCATATACGTTACACTTTTCTTTTAATAAATTAATCTTTATTAATTTTTAGAAGCAAGAGTTGTTGAGTATGTTGCGTTGGGGAAGTATGAGAAGGGGGCATAGTACGACAGTGAGAGAGTGGTAGGAAAAGGTGTCCACGGGCTGATGGAGTGTGTTGGACGGAAGCTGGTGGATTCTCCAGAATATTGAGAGGAAAAAAATATTATAATGTGGGTGTCGACTCTCTTCACTCCAGGGACGACACTGTAAAGGAGGAAACGACAAAGCCCATAATCGGGCACTCTCACGATGTTTATACTTCACCTCGACACCGCAAGGTACAAGAGGAACACGATGAGTTGAGATGAGAATGTTGTATTTCAATGGCGGGGGATGGAAGTTTTCGTTTTCATACTCCATTAAATTATTCTTATGGAGGATTCAGAGCGATTAACATGATAATGAATGCATATGTACATTCAACACCGATTATTGTATGTATGTTTAATTTGTCATCACTCTTCAATGACAAGATCATTGATAATTTTGCATCTTTCCAACGGGACTTCAAAATGCTTCTGACTACGCTGGCTTATGTGGCTGATTGTGTCAGGTCTTAGTCAGATATGACTGAGCTACCGTATAACAGTAGACGGTACTATCTGCTTTCTGTTAGCGCCGAACGTTGGGCGGCGCTTACCAAACCCGACACCCCACATTGTGCCAACGACTTCGGGCGGAAGAGCGCAATTGGGAGGGTACAAGCCTTACCCTGGTGAAAGGAAATGCAACCTAAAGACAAAATGTCATGGCAGGGCAGACCATGCCCTAAGCCTTGGTTGGCAGCTGGTCTAGGATCGAAGCTCCAACAGGCGGGCAATTAGAGCATTGCTTTGCTGATCCGGCAGCTTCTGCAGCTTGTCTTGTTCCAGATGTAGAGGTGTTGTTACCTTTCCTCTGGAGTGAACTTGGCAGGCCGAGAGAGGGATCATCCTGCATGGGCAACACATGATCTCTATATTTTTAACCCAGGCTTTGTGCTATGGGTAAAAGTTATTATTATAATAGTGTTGTTACAACGCAATATGCCTGGTATCAGGAGGTTAGGTTTTCCCGTAAAATGAATGCCAGCCAACACGCACCAAATGGTCACCACCCTGACGTAAAGAAAACTGTGAAATACGTAGGATGGTAACCACAACACGCTGAGAAGCAATCATGATCTGGGAGGCCATAAGGAAGGTACTAATGTAGAATTGTGTTAGGATACCATCCGAAAAGATAGATATATTATCATCACGGCTTCATAGAGAAGCACGAAGAACATGACTACTAATGGGTAAGCTCTATGGCATTTCGAAGTATATATTGTAAATAAGAAATGAGAGAAACTTCGGACAACCCGAAACCTAATCATATAATTCATAACCAGCGCCTTTTGATACAATGTTTACTGGAGATGTGTAACTTTTTGTATCACCCCAACTGTCGACAATCCTCCCGAGAAGAAAAGAAATGCCTTCAAGGAAAAGAAATAAAGAAAACTCAAGAAGTGAAACCAAGATGTCTCTGTATGTAATTACATTTTATTGGATTGGCATTGGTATTTATGAATTATATTTGATTCAAACTGTCGCGGCACATTCGACGAAGTAACTTAACGGAAAGAAGCCAAACTTACCTACGACACTAATCTATCTTGCACCTCCCTGTTACAATCACTGGACACAGTGGGGTGGCGAAGTGTGTATACTGTGACATTATGCCTTTTTGAAGCACAAACTATCGTCTGTCAAGACGGCAAGGTGCCAATGGCAATGGACTGCTGGCTGACAAGACTCGCGTGCAGATCACGCGCGGTCTGACGTCATACAGATGACGTGAAGATGGATATATCTGTGTCCGTGTGTGTACATATAAACCGGCAGCGTTATTTTTCTTTGAGTTAGACAGGCCGCTGAGTTAATCTCCCTTGGCGACAGTGTAAACCGATAGTTGTGTGTGTGAAGGTAAGAGTCACAAAAAGTGAAAGGTCAAAATCGTTTTTTTTTTTTTTATATGTCCCTTTTATAAGATAAACTTACACACAAACATTAATATCTCGGCTTAAAATTGACCTACAGACTTGAATAAGGTACCGTTGGATTTTTTTTTTTCAAATGTTATCCAACTATGCAGGTTATATAATTAAAAAGCAATTTAGGAAAAGTTACTAAAGTGGCTAGTTCAGAGCACATGTGCTTGAAACTAGAAAGCATGGCTCACAATAATACTCCGGCCTATTTATAGCCCGTCAACATCCCGAGATTTTCGGAATTTAAGAAAAAATATGACCATATATTTTTTATCTTGGCCAAAATTCCGCGAGTGTAAGTACCAGCACCAAAAGTAAATATATAAATACGGCTGAATACACATATATTATAATAATTATCACATAACAAAAGCACACTGTATATTAATATAGTAACTAATTTAGTATTAACAGTAGTTGTGTGTATAAATTAATAACATAATTCATCACTAAAGGTTCAGTATGTATAATACTTGCCTCAAGTATTGAAGTAACGTTAACAGGCGTGTGCTCCACCCAATCGTGTTCTTCGATCTTCAGTTCAGTTATCAGTTATCAGTTGGGGTATCTTCATTGCACTCCGGACATGTCCATAGGTGCTAAGATCCTCCCCCCAGCATATGCAATAGAAATGTGGTGGCTAATAGTGCCAGTTCTGTGTTGGTTGACGAGGCGCTTTGTTTTCCCGATGTACCTCTCGCGTCTGGCTGTGCCGATTCTTACTCCCAAGTCTTTCATCCTGGACATCGATGTGGAATCACTGACGTCAAAGTCCTCTGTTCTCGCCATATCTTTGAGGACGTTAATAACATCGGCACGATCCATGGGCTGGCCATCTACAGGGGGTGCAGGGCCAGCCAGATTATCAGCTCGTTCATTTCCCTCGACTCCAGCATGTCCCGGGACGAAGATGAAGGTGACTTTACGGACAACAGACTTCCGCAGCGACTCAGTCCACTGTCTACGTACAGATCCAGCTTCGACCTTCTGAATCATGCTCATTGAATCACTTAGTACACACACGTTGGTATAATGCTGTGATTCCAGCCATACGAAAGCCTGTGTAACTGCCATCACCTCTATCGTCATGCTGCTCGTGGTCATAGAGTGGGCACCACTGGATTCTTGAACGGTTCGGCCCGCTGAACGGGCTGTAAATGCCCACGCATTTCTCTGCTGCTTTACAACAGATCCATCTGTATAGATGAGCACTTCGGGGCTATCTGAGTGTTCATAGATGAGCGCGTTAACCTCTGCATTGACAGCGGCAGGGTGTTCTGCTCTCTGCACCGTCTGTCGAGTGTGATAATGCAGGAGAAAGTGCACTTAAAAGCTGGAGGCACCGGCACCCATTCCTTGCCGGGGTTGATACTGGTAAGACTGCAGACCTGTCTGACGACATCTTCCGCCCGACCCATCCATGACTTGCCCCTCTTTAGCCTGTCACCCTTTTCTCTGAATATAGCGTCATGCAGACGGTGCTGCTCATCTGCACTTATTTTTAAATATGCACGAGCTCTCCAGATCTTGATCCTGTGTTCCATTGTCGGGAAGTCAAGGAGGTATCTCATTGCTACACAGCTGGTGTCTCTCGTGCAGCCCAAAATGATGCGCATAGCTTCGTTTTGTACCTTTTCAAGTCTTCCAATCTGTGTAGGGCTGACAGTGAGGATGGCCAGGGCATACTCGATGCGTGAAAGCACAAGTCCTTGGAACAGAAGTATTAGCAGTCTTTGCTCGATATTGGCAGTCGCCATGACTCTCATTGCTGACAAACCTTTTCGAGCCTTCGTTATGACATAATCGACATGATCTCTGAAGGACAGGCCTCACCAAGCCTCACGCCAAGATATGTCATTGACTGGGTTCTACTCAAAATGCTCCCATCCATTCTTACTGCCGGCAGGTCTGTTTTCACAATATGGTTGTTTAGGGAGAACCATGTAACCGATGCCTTTGCAGGGTTGACAAGGGCGTCGGCATCAGCACACCATGAGGAAATACGATCTAGTTCGCCCTGCATATCATTGGCAACCGCCTGTCTATCTCGACCCTGTCGATACACGGGGATGTCGTCAACGAATGACAGAGTCCTACCCCTCCCGTCCAACTGTAGTTCAATGATCGGCACCGTATACACGTTGAATAGTACTGGTGACAGTGGTGAACCCTGCGGCAATCCTGGACATATCGTTATCGGCTCAGAAGACCAACTCCCGCATCTTAGCACCACCTTCCTTTGGAGCAGAACTGCAGCTATCCATCGTACAAGGTGAGGGTGCACTTTCAGTCTGAGGAGGGTTTGCATCAAGTGCTCGAAAGATACTCTGTTATATGCGTCCTCTATGGCGGCCGCACATGTCTCTTCTCTGACCTGAAATCCTTCGTAAACATCTTGAGCAAAGACCCCCGCATTCAGCCATGACTCTTTGTTGCGTCTGTACCCTCCAAGTGTGGGCGGGAAGCAGCTGAGTTGTTCCAAGTCACAAGCAAGTCTGTGTGCTAAAATTTTCTCCAGTAACTTGCCCGCAGTGTTCTGCATCGTAATGATTCTGTAGCCGCTTATCTTGGAATGGTCTTTGTTCGGTTTTGGCAGCGGCAGCAAGTAGCTGTGTAGCCATTCTTCTTTGATCTGACCCCTCTGGATACTGGTGTTTAATTCTCTGGCCAGTTCTTCCATGTCATCATCTGATATCACCAGTAGGTCACCATATCGGATGCCGTCTGGGCCTGGGGCGGTGTTAGATGATTTCTGGAGCATCGCAAGCATTATCTCAGCTGTGATTATCCATTCTTCGTCTGTCCCGACCCCCTCGCACAACTGAGATAGTGTCGTTGTGGTCCTCTGTCTGGCGGGCTCGTCTTTCTGGTCAGTCTGTTCTATGTAGCGTGCAAGAAGGGCCTTACCTTTATCCGCATCCGACTTTTTCCATGTGAGGTCTGTGCCTTGAAAGTCTGGAATACCCCTACGTTGTGCAGCACCGTTCATGCTCTTATGGAGGCGCCAGAATGTCGTAAGAGATCGCTCGGAGCACACCTTCCTGCAGAACTCGTCCCATTTCTCGCCCTTGGCCTGTTTGGCGCAGGATTTGAATAAAGTCGTCGTCCTATCGACCTCAGTCTTCAGGTTTGCCAACTCATCCTGTGGCATGTTAGCCTTTCTGGCCTTTTGCCAATCTTTGACAGCCTTCCTCTTTCCCAGCCATGCCTTCTCGACCTCTCTATTCCACCATGGTGGCTGCAACCATCTTTCTTGTCTCCTGTGGGAGGAAGTTAGTTTTCTTCTTCTGATCTTGCTTATGGCGTCTTGACCAGTGTTGTCGTACGGGAAGTTCTTCGATCTGTTGTACTATAACGAACTATAACCACACAAATCACCTCGCAACGATTTTGGGCAAAACGTGAGTTAAGTTGAACTAAGATCTGACGTCACTGCACTCGGGACATTTACATACGGGCTCCATCCCCTCGTTCAACAGCCTGCGAAGAGTCATACTACTAATAGTTCCCACCGCCATCTGATTGAAAGTTCTCCTTGTCTTCCATCTCAGTTTTGAGATTGTACCAGAACCCATGCCAATCCCCCCGCAATCTCACCCTTTCCCCATACGAGTTTTCAGTCTGTTCCCCCACCTTCTCCACCTGGTCCCCCAGGCGCACGACCACTTCGCCCTTGTCCATAAGCAATCGACCACCAAGAGGCGCATTCCCTGCCATCCTATCAGCCTGTTCATTCCCCCGCACTCCAGCATGACCAGGGGAAAAAATCCATACAATTCTCACAATCTGTGACCTCAGAAGCGAGGTGAGCCTTTCCACACGAAATATTCCTTTCTTCACCTTACTAGGCATACTCCTTGAGTCCGTGATGAAGACAATGTGTGTTGTTGGTCTCCTCTAACCAACGGAATGCAGCCGTGACTGCTTACGCCTCCATTCTCATGCTGGAGGTCGTAGACTCTCCTTTTTTAAAGAATTGTCCATTAGCCTTCGCAATGAAACCCAAACCACTCCGTCTATTTCTCACCATTGACCCATCATCTTGATCAGTTGTTGCACCTCAAACTCTGTGCGGCCCTCTGTCCCTTCTCTGCACTCACGACCCAGTGTTACTATTACATTGTGCCAGTCCGTCATGTCTTCCAGTACTTCAGCCCACCCATTTTCACGATTGATGTTCTCAAGGTCGCACACCTGGCGTACAGATATTTCCGCCTGTGCCATCCATGACCTGCCTCGTCTTAGTCTATGACCCTTGACCATAACCATGGCTTCGTGCAAGTGATGATCCCTATCTGCAGCAACTCTCATGTACTCTTTGGCTTGAAGGACCCTATGCCTATTCGCTTTTGTTGTTGTTGCAGAGCCAGGATTTGCCTCATGCAAATAATTGGTGTATCCTTTGTGCACCCCAGGATCACCCGCATGACCGCATTCTATATTCCCTCCAATCTTTCAAGCTGGCTCTTTGATACTGTCATAAGCCCCAAACCGTACTCAATGACAGAAATCATTAACTGCTGAAAGAGCATGTAAAGCATCCTCTGCTCTACCCCGGTTGCCGCCATCGCCCTCAGTGCATTAAGTCTCTTACCAGCGTTCACTACCAAAGCTTCCACGTAATCCTTAAAAGACAAACACCTGTCAAAGGTGATACCCAAGTACGTCAATTTGCTCTCTCTATTAAGAGGACATCCATTCAATACAATACACGGGGCATCTGCCTTCACAATCCAGTTAACCAGTGAGTACCACACAACCGATGACATGTCTGGATTTACAACGGCCCCTGCAACCCTACACCACTCCGCAACCCTGTTTACTGCCATCTGTAAGTCTTTTGCCAAACTTTCCATATCTCTGCCCTGTCTGTACACCAGGACATAATCTGCAAATATCAAGATTCTACTAACTCCTGGTGTCTCAATAGCTGCTACTTTGCTGGGTGGACATTAAAGAGCACAGGGGACAAGGCAGGTCCCTGTGGCAGCCCAGGTGTAATCGTACAGGAATCAGAAGTCCAGGAACCCATGCGCAGTGCAACCATACGCTCATAAAGGACTGTCGCAGCCCATCTGACAAGGCAAGGGCATACCTCTATGTCCAATAGAGTGTATATCAATCGATCATACCTAGCCCTGTTATATGCATCCCTCAGGACAAGAGCTACCGCCACTGTCTCTTGTTTATCCTGGAAGCTCTGATAGACATCACATGCAAAAGTAGCCCCATTATCCCAGGTGTCCTTCCCAGGCCGATAACTCCCGAGCCCTTTGGGAAGCAGATTACAACTTTCCAAATGTCGCTGGAGCCTGTGGGCTACTATCTTTTCGAGGACTCTGCCAAAGGTGTATTGCAGGGTTATGATTCGGTATCCATTAAGTCTGGAGTGGTCCTTTCCTGGCTTTGGGAGTGGGACCAGGTAGCTGTGCAGCCAATCCTGGGGGTATTTCCGCCGTTTTCAAGCTTAGGTTGAAACAAAGAGCCAACTCATCCAAGCCCCTATCATTCATGCTACTCATATCGGTGTACCTCACCCCACCCGCGCTTGGGGATGTGTCATTAGCCCTTTTCAGTACCCGTTTAATATCCTCCACCTTAACCTCACAGTCCTCTTTGCAAGTGACCGGTGACAAGGTTACTCTGACCATATCTCTAACAGCTCTATCTTGCTGATTCCACATGACTAAACTGGTAGTGTTGAATAAATGAAGAAAAAAAAACCGCTATACAATCTAAAGATGGCGAAAATACATACAGTTAGAACAGAAGATACTGCTCGGGAGGAATAGACGGCCCATCTTTCCCTCGCGTAGCGAAAGCGGAGCCCAGGAATCTAACCTCGTCCAACCCGGCTCATGCCATTGTCATCGCAACGTCCTATCAATTACAACGTGCTCGCTCAACTGTATGAGTGGCTATTAAAGTCTCTGTATATTATGCATGCAGTTTATGTCATTTATTTCCACACTTGAGCTTGAAGGTATTAAATTTGTATCTGTTAAAGGTTTGACTGTTTCGATATGGTTCAGTACAGTTGCTTTCGACAAGAATGTTTGCTAATGTCCGTGACATTTCACGGTCCCCTGCCTACTTACAAGGCACTAAGTAAGCAAATGTGTTTCACTTCGTCAGGTTCGTCCCGATGCCTTGATCAGAGGAGGGTGGAAAAGGGGGAGGGGGGTGTCAGCAGATGGACATTTATAATTTATTGGAGAACTTAGATATAGATATTCAAGATTTATTGGGCATCTTGTGGGGGGAGGGGGGAGAACAAACTTAGAAACTTAGTGACAGCTGGCAAATTTGAAGGGGAAAAGAGCAAGAGAAATCAGTTTGACCAAACGGCATAATCGAGACTAGATAACTAACTTGATCCGAGATGTGTTTCCTCGCATCTCGGCGTGTCACGTCATTATGATGAATGGGACGGTGATGTTCTATCCCCGTATGGACGATGTCTTTCGACCCACATGTGCTGTTAAGTGTGAAGAGGGTTAGAGGAATTAAGGCGTTGACATTCAGTCAAATGTGTTGCCTAGTCTGCAGTCAATGCGTGTAGTATATCTTTTAGTTTAAAAAACCTAACCGTTTCTTTGTATTCACCTGGCTCTGTTGACAGATCTGTATCGTTGTAGACATAGTTGATTTGCTAGATGTGAATCCTTTCGAAGACTATGCATTTGAACTCTTCGGTCTGATGTCCTGGCATTTAGGATGTCTGAGGCCTGAAAAGTGCTTCCATCTATCAGAGTGAGGTTAGTGCAGAGACTGTTCTCTTGACCCGGTATGAAAGCACTATCTCTACAGAGACTGTGGCAGAGCTCTCCTACCCCTCTCCAAGCTCAGAAACCTGTAGAGTGTACACAGATGGTACTGACATTTTCTTTACAGGACGTAGCAGTCAACCCCAGCATTTTTGGCTGTTTGTGATTCCTGGGAAAGGTTATGTCCAGTAGTTTTATATTGCTTTCTGAACGACCGGCACTCATACCATTTTATGGAAACCAAGACAAGGCGATCTGCTCCTAAAACGCCCGCAGCTGTGTTTCGATTAAGAATTGCGTCCGTAACACCTTCGCCATAGAGACGGCCTGGTTAGGATACAACCAGGTTATAATTGAGAGAATCACATATGGACTGGGTTTGTAGACATAAAGCGGTAGATTGGGCTTAAAACTTTAAACTCACAAGACATCTGCATCATTTTATTTATGCCATGAGGTGTATTGGGTATATTGTGGTAGCCCTATACTCTTCGATACATCAGCACTCGATGAGTGAAGTGATCAATATTATGACATCCACCTTTAAATTCCAGGAAATGTCCTTGTACCTATTTTAGGCTGTGTGTGCGTGTGTGTATGTGCGCGCGCCCCCCCCCCCCTCGCTTTGAACCCAAGCGTAGTCAAAACACACTACTTCTAGTAGTGCTGGACTGAATTTTGCGTGTGGATTAGCTTTCCCTATTAACAGTGTCCCTTACCACCAGGCAACCCACTCCGACTTTGAGTGTCTCATGGCCTTTAACAATAGTACTAGCACCATATGCACACTACACCTCAAAAATGTAAAAGGGTCCCTTACTTTAGTTTTAATTATGTAAAACAAGGAAACCAACCAATCATGTCTCATCTTTAAATGTTCGTTAACATATTAGGCTTTTTTTTTTTGCAAACATAATTATTTAGCAACACAACTGAGCAAAATATATTATGGTAGCAGCAGCTGTCAGATGTGATAAAAAAAACTTTAATGATATTGAGAAAAATAAGACTCAGAATGAACAAGAAAGAAGACAAACAACCATGAATTACATGGAATAATAATATCCAAGCAGTATCAGGACCTATGTATATACAGACGAATCAGCGAAAAAACTCGAATAGAAAATGGAGGTGGAGGAATTTTACTGAATCTACCCCCCCCCCCCCCCCAAAAAAAAATGGAGCAAAGAAGACACAGTCAGTGGCAATTAAAACATTGTCGTGGAACTTTAGAACAGAGTTCTTGAAAACTGCAGTAGAAAGGCTGCTTACAAAAAAATGAGAAGCAAATATCTCTATACAGATGTGATGTCTGTTATTTCAATAGTGAAGATCAGAAACAGAGAAGAATAAGCAGATCTAAAAGCAGCACTGTCACGAAACGCAATCGATTCGGCCGTGTGGTATAGGGTAAACAACCCTGATATTACCCAACCAGGTTCCCGCTGAAATAATCACCCTTTATTTGGTTAATCTAGATCAGGGGTGGGCAAACTACGGCCCGCGGGCCGCATGCGGCCCGACAACTGATTTTTATGAGACCCACGAGGGCATTTAGAAATAAACATCTTTACTTCATTTTTAAGTTATTTTTTTGAATTTTACAGAATTTCATGTACCGTTATGATTGTTTTAACATTTTTGATAAAATTTCTTTCTAATTATCTATTTTTGTAAACAGTTCTTGACTTTCGTAATGTACTACTTCTTCTTCTTCTTTCGTTCGCCTTAATGTATATAACTGCAATGTTGCCTCTTGTATGAATTTAATTGTCCTTTTTAATTCACTCAGCAGTCCATAGAGTTTATCTTCCACTGTCGTCTCTCTAGGCCAGAAGGTTTGCCTAGACATGTAGTTTGGGCAGTCTTTGAATATGTGCTCTGCTGTCTGCGACGCCAATCCACATGTGCACATAGCTGATTCACCAGTCTTGAATTTTGTATACATGTGGTTGTTGTCCTGTTCTGTTGTGTCCTGTTCTGAGGCACAGAATAATGACTTGTTCTGGTCTGTCCATAACGTGGTAGTCGTCTTGAGCAGGTTTTGGTGGCCTTCTGACTGATCTGATCATTCTTTTCTTTTGGTGATATGTAATGGGCACATCAGGCTGTTCTTCTTTGGCCTCTTCCTTAGCCAATTGATCAGCTCTGTCATTTCCGGGTACTCCACAGTGGGATGGTATCCACTGTATGGTGACCTTATGCTGACTGCTAAGTTCAGAAAGTAGTGTCCATTACTATGTACTGGCAATTTCCTAGACATCATTTCGTTGTCGTTGAGGTGAGTTTCTTGCAAGCAACAATCACTTACCTTTTCTTGGTCCAAGATGTTTTCTAGTTTGTTGTTGTTGTTGTTGTTGTTTTTTGCCGACTCCCTCCACATTCCAGTGCATTAGTTTTAGTCTTTCTTTGATATGGCCAGACGCTCTATTCTCATGTTCCCTGGCTCCACAGGACATCTGATAAGGGCCTCCAGTAGCTGTGGTTGAACCCTTTCAATGCATAGGGCCCGGCACTGCACCTGCCTGGGGGTCCAAAGCAGGGCGAGCACCATAACATTTAGCAGTAGTCGACATATTTCATTACGTGTGATTGCGTGGCATCTTGATTTATGTGGTGCACCTCCTGGCTGGTTGCCTCCGTCTTCAGTAACTTTCCTTTGCTAGAGCAGGCTGTGGTCTTACTCGAGTTTAGGTATGTAGGCACGCACACACGTCTGCGCATGCATGTACATGCATACACATCTAAAGCGTTCTGGTTATTTTTCGGTGCCAGTGTCTCGCTGCCATCCCTTCTCCTGTTAGTTAAAATAGTTCCGCCATGAGAAGGCCAGGATTTGGACTTTTGCTGCATAGGTGCTGAATGCACGAGCCATTGGGGTATTTATGCAAGGTTGGGCGCTCACCCCCAACCCTGCCCCCGGCTACATACAACAACATTTGGAACCTTGTAATGCTAAAATGCGAATTTATCGATTTTCATATAGAGGAATATTTATCGATATGTAAAAATTTAATAAGGATGATTTTTATGAAAAACAGATATTTCTCCGGTGAATAAAATGATATAATTTGCAATAAAATATTAAATTTAAAAGTTTTTTTGCTTTTAGAAATTATGTCCACATTTACAGTGCTCAAATTAATTTATTTCTTGTAGTAGTCTTGATATATTTCTGAAATTTATTCTGAGTTTACTACTTGTTTTCCGAATATTTTATTTTCACACACAGCCAGAAGTAGTTTTGTTTCATTTTCATTTTAAAATTTTGTACAGTTCTAACTGTTTGAATTTTATTACAACAATGAGTGTTAACAACAAACGTAAGATTGAAGATGAATGCCATGTTTTTAATGATGAATGACAACTAAGCACTGTTTTATAAAAGTTGGTAGCAAATCAGTTTGCTTGTTGTGTTGTGAGTCAGTTTCTGTCTTCAAGGAGTACAATTTAAAAAGATATTATCAAACAAAACATTCCGATTCCGGATACAATTTAACAACCGAAGGGAGGGAAAGGAAATGCCTGGAGTTGGTAAAAATTTGGAGAAACAACAAACTGTTTTCACTAAACAGTTTGCAATTCAAGATGCTGCAACTGAAGCTAGTCTTGTGCTGTCACACAGAATTGTAAAACAGAACAAGCCATTTTATGGTGGCGAGTTCATCAAGGAATGTTTGCTAGATGCAGCAAACATTATGTGTTCAGAACGAAAAAAAAACAACAGATTTGACAACATTACTTTCTCAAGGAGAAATGTGGTCAGACGTGTTGAGAAGATAAGGACAATATGATGCACAAATTTCAAGATGCAAGTAAACAATTTTTGTGGTACTCTCCTGCATTGGATGAGAGTACCGATGTACGTGATACTGCCCAATTATTGATATTTATACGTGGAATAAACACTTCTTTCAAACTCACTGAAGAGTTACTGAGTGGTGAGTCACTCAAAGACACAACCACAGGTCATGATATATTCAATGCTGTTACTAACTGTATTGAAAGAACTGGGTTGGTTTGGAACAAGATGGCAAGTGTTACAACTGACGGAGCTCATGCTTTGACTGGAAAAAATGTAGGTCTAGTAAAGTTGATAAGTGATAAGATTAAAGCAGAATATCTAGACCACACATTATTACCATTTCACTGTGTGATTCATTAAGAAAGTCTGCGTAAAACTGTTTTGAATATCAAGCATGTTATTGACCCAGTTGTCAGAGACATCAACCTCATCAGATCAAGAGGACTTAATCACAGACAGTTCAAGGCATTATTTGACGATTTGGAAACTGAACATTCCGATGTCCTGTACCACACCAATGTTCGATGGCTGAGTCTCGGCAAAGTGTTGAGGCGAGTGTGGGAATTCAGAGAAGAAATAGGGATGTTCCTAGAGATCAAGGGCATTGAATGTGACTTTAATACTAACATTATCAATAAAGAGTGGAAGTTAGACTTTGTGTTTGCCATTGAAATTATGGAAAAGTTAAATGAACTGAATGTCAAACTTCAGGGCAATGGTGTGTTTGCACATGAATTGTGTGTACATGTAAAATCATATCAGGCAAAACTCTCCCTGTTCTCCAGACAAGCAAGTGAAAAATAGATTTTGTCACTTCCCTTTGCTGAAACAAGATACCATTTCTGGTAAAATGACTGAAAAGTACAAAGCCCAATTAGATGCATTGACTGAAGAATTTGGATGGAGATTCCAAGATTTCTAGAACTTAGAACCACATTTCAATATTCTCAGTTCCCCTTTTTGTGCAGAATCTGATACAGCCACAGAAGACATACAGTTGGAGCTGCTTGACTTACAAGTAGATCATGACCTGAAAGAGAAATTCAAGTCAGATGGTTTGTTGGATTTCTATGGATCTTTATCACAAGAATCATTTCCCAACTTGAAAAACTTTGCAGCTAAACTTTTATCTTGTTTGGATAAACATACATTTGCGAACAATCATTCTCTTGCTTGAAGATCAACAAATCTAAGAATAGGTCTTTATTGTCGAACTGAAACTTGCATGCTGTCATGCGAATTTCAACAAGTAAACTTGCTCCAGATGTCAAGAATATTGTCAAAACGTGCAAGCAATTACATACATATCATTAGAAATCAACAATTATAGTGACAATGTAGTAGGTTTGTGTCTAAATTTAAGCCATTGATAGATAATAAAGAATATTTGTTATAATAACAAGTTGTAAAATCTTGTTAACAAATTAGTAAAAGTTTTTGTCCATATTGTAAAATATAATGTATAAGTGTATAAGTAACATAAAATTGCAATAATTAGTTATTTATACTGCTTAATAACGTAAAATAATTACTAATTACTTATTGTGATAGGTTGCTGTATACAAAATCGACAATATATATATATATATATATATATATATATATTAAATGTTTTGTGTATCCTTTTACAGGACTTAGCTGTCAATAGCAGCATCTTTCAGCTGTCTGTTGATCTCTTGGCAAGATTACGCTCAGTAGTTTGCCATTGCTTTCTAAGCGGCCGGCTCAGTATCCGCAAGTCACGAGCGGGGGTCGAACCACCTCAGTTCTCGCTCCGCTGCGAGACTCTGCGTGATAAACGGGATTACAGAGAGAAAGTGTTGTAACCCCACAGCCAGAGAGACCGGCCATATATATATATATATATATATATATATATATATATATATATATATATATATATATATATATATATATATATATATATATATATATATGCAGCCCTCCCAATACTTTTACATTTGTCAATGCGGCCCTCCGCACAAAAAGTTTGCCCACCCCTGATCTAGATGGTTCGAAAACCTTGACACTGTGAGCTAAGCTCAGGTAGACTGACTGCGCATGTGTCCCGCGCATGGGCTATTCACAGAGCTGGCGAACACAGCCGGGAATTCAGCTGGGTTGGTCAAAGAGGCGAGACGCCTAGTGTCCGTCATACATTCCATGACAGGATGACAGATGTCTTTACAGATCTTGAAGGACCTTGACATTGTCTCCAGAATGCCAAATGTGTGGCATAGCGAAGGTTCTACCTTCTTGACAGTTTGGTGATGCGTTCAGTGATTGGGACCAGGCAAGTGTTGTGGGTAGCAGTCCAGGGAAACCACGACAAATCCAAGCATGTCCTTTCCAAAGAGTTTACTACAACGGAGTACGGGACCTGCTATCACTTTGCTGACGTCAGTACCAAGTAATAGTCACCATGGCCACACTACATGTTTGTCAGCTTCACTCACGGCAAGTATTTATGTGGAGTGCTTGTCCACCGTGTGCAGACTTTAGACTGAACCAAACCCAGCTAGAGCCAGATACCATCTACGATTTGTGCCGGGCCACTTTGGCTCATGAGTCTGCTGGAGTACAAAGACTATATTGCCAGTAGGGACTTTCCCTGTCATAGACTGAGACATTGCTCTCCTATTCACGACACTCCACGTGATTCTTCACGAGTGTGCAACGAAGTGTTCCCTTTTCTGGCCACACTAGAGCCATTTGGACGCATAGTCAACTGTGTGGGCCACCCGTCCAGATCATCACTGAAGAGAGGTTTCAGGAACCAGTCCAGGCAGAACGATCACCGTTCATCCATCCGCGAGAAGACGAGAGCTTAAGGGAAGTCTGGACACACTCAGTGAGACCTGTTATCGAGATGACCTGTAGCATTCCACTCGGGGGCCTTTCCTGTGATAACGACATCCTGAAGCTACTCCAGGGCTTGCTTGTCTTGACAATCCTAGTAGCCGCTAGGTCTAGCTCATCATCATCCTCATTTGTATAATACACACTTCTGTTACCATAGATAGATACCAGAGGTGAGTCATGCATTCAGGACAAGGTGTGAGAGGGTAGTATCCCTTGGTTGAGTGAAAAGGGAGATAGGTATCCATAGGCTGGTGGGGTATAGTAGAGAGGTCACCTAGTTCCCATTCAGATCACATCCCATTGTTAAGGTGTGGCATCAGTTCCCCTCACCCCAGGGAGTGTTGTTACAAGCACTACATGAACTAGGTCAGAAATTCACATTGCAACATAGTTGGAATTGAAGAGGCTCATAGACTGTTAAGAAAAGGCAGAAGACTACACCAGCCTGATATAGACATAACCTATGATGAGGCCAAGAGATTTATAAGAATCAATTATACAACCAAGTGGGAGTGACAAAGTATGTGCCACCAGAAAAGATGATGCATATTACTAACACCATCAAAAAGAATAAGTAACCATCTTCAGACTTCATGTCAGGGAGATTGAGTTGAAGGGTTGATGATGAATATGCATGTGTAGATGTAGATGTGTCAATGGTGACATGGTGTGGCAAACAGTGTAATAAAGTACACACAATGACTTGACAGCCTTACAGCACTAATTACTCTCCTTGTCTAGGAGCAGACAACTCATCTGAGCAACAGATACACACAACGTGAGACGCCACACTGCTGGTACCATTCAATTGAATATTGTTCTGCTGACAGGCCAGTTGAACAATCAGACAATCTAATCTGAGTGGTCCCCTGACCCTTTCTCAATCATCTCTGTGTGTGGGGGTGGGAGCTTTATTTTAATTCTCACCCTGTGTGGATGTCCACAACCTCAAATTGACTGCTGCTTTCTGTGGGTATACTCATACTGATATTTGAAGGTGTAAGAAAATAAGAAGTAGTAGTCATAGAAGAAATAGATGATAAAAGAGGAGGAAGAGAACAAGAAGAAGATGAAAGAGATTGAATTTTTTACAACATGCACAACTTGCACATAAGACCTCCAGTTATTCACCCTTGTCTGAGAAGACAAGACATCTGATCTGACTACCTAAGAGATGACATATGATATCAGAAATGAATGGTTTTTGTCAGAATGCCTAGCACTTAGCTAGACTTTGAACTAGGCAACTTCTGAGCATACTGCAACATCACAACACAAGATCCTGTCTGGTCAACACTTATGTGGCAAAGAATATCTTGTTGTTTGTCCAGGCAATAGCTCGTCTCTTCTGCAAATGTTCCAGAACTGGTGCTTTACCATTAACACAGTTTTTCATCAACCCTGAAAGAGTTCCTGATCCAGGAAACTCAGCAAGAGTTCCTGATCCAGGAAACTCAGCATGTTTGTTTTGTAACCTATCTGACCAACGCTCAAGGAATGACTTGCACCTATGATTCCCATTGAGGTACATTTACTGTGTGAATCCAGCATCATCATAAAGTGCCAGTTAGCATAAACGTTCATGTCTCTTCACAGATCTCGGCCTTTGGTATTCTGGATCAACTCTGCTGATGATATTCCTCCATGGCACTTTCTAAGCCCATCCAGCATAATTTCTCTTGGTCTGCCTCTACCTCTCTTCCCTTGATCTTTCCGGTTGTCACAATATTCTCCACTGCCTCTCTACTCATTACATGACCAAAGAAAGTTATGTGAACCCAACATATCACCACAAGCATGACTGTAGACACATCTGTATTGGGGACACACCCTGATATACACCCGTGTGTTATCGGAGCTCATAAAGGAAGCAAAGAACAGAAAGACTGTAACCCAGCATGCAACACTAACCCAGCATGCAACACTAACCCAGCATGCAACACTGTAACCCAGCATGCAACACTGTAACCCAGCATGCAACACTAACCCAGCATGCAACACTGTAACCCAGCATGCAACACTAACCCAGCATGAAACTGTAACCCAGCATGCAACACTGTAACCCAGCATGCAACACTGTAACCCAGCATACAACACTAACCCAGCATGCAAAACTGTAACCCAGCATGCAACACTGTAACCCAGCATGCAACACTGTAACCCAGCATGCAACACTGTAACCCAGCATGCAAAACTGTAACCCAGCATACAACACTAACCCAGCATGCAACACTGTAACCCAGCATGCAAAACTGTAACCCAGCATACAACACTAACCCAGCATACAACACTAACCCAGCATGCAAAACTGTAACCCAGCATGCAAAACTGTAACCCAGCATGCAACACTGTAACCCAGCATGCAACACTGTAACCCAGCATGCAACACTGTAACCCAGCATGCAACACTGTAACCCAGTATGCAACACTGTAACCCAGCATGCAACACTGTAACCCAGCATGCAACACTGTAACCTACCATGCATGTTGTAAGAGGTGACTATGAAGGGTTGGGTTGAGACTGGCTGTATATATCATCCAGTAGAAAACTGTAGCTGCAACATCCAACCAATCAGGAACCAGTCTACAAGTGGCTTGGCCTGAGTTGTTTGAGTACCTGCACCCCTTGGGAGATGCAAGGCGGATGATGATGACCGTGATACAGAAGTGGGACAAACAGTCATGTGCAGGATGTGATTATTTCTTGGGCGAGCTCATAAATAGAGAATCATGCATCAGCTCAACAACAGTGGAAATCTTGATTGGTGGAGAATGTTTTGCCACTGCACATCTCAGACACATATTTCATATACTGTACAAGTACAACCATTCACAAATACAACAAAACTGGTATTAATGATACATATATTCAATATTTAATTTGGTAGAGCTGTAAACAGCAACATGTTAAATACATAGTATTCTTCAAATTCCAACATTCTCCGACATAAATGATTTATGCAGTTTTAACAAAGACAATATTTCACTTTACCGGAAATTAGCAGTAAACATATCAAATATGAGTGTTGTGTTCCTTTACTAAACCACAGTCGGCGCTGTGGTGATGGGATTACGGATGCAATTCGTATTCCATCATGCCACTTCCTTACACTGGTTTTCATACAATGATTTGAGTGCCGGTCATTCAGAAGTCAATGATAAACTACTGAACATAAACTTGCCAAGAAATAAAAAACAGCCAAAGAATGCTGGGGTTGACTGTGACATCCTGTAAAGGACATACATCTAACATTTTTACAAAATCAGTAGTGAAACAAAATGATCCCTTTGAATTGTGTGAATGACAAACATCTGCTCATAATTGAAGCGGGAAACAGACCATGAACAATGAACACTTCTGATCAAATACATACAACTTAAATAACCAAGAAAATGTTTATTGATGATTATAAAACATTCAATTTCATCATTCAAGGTAAGTCAACAACTATTGTTAGATGGCATCAACCAAGATCCATTGTGGGCCCTACATTTGCCTTAGAATCTGCATTAATCCCAGCCGTGTCTTTTTTATCTGTTATGTTTTCCAAACGTCTTTTTTAGTGCCTCATAGTTTTTCCTGGCCTAATGAAAAAATAAAAGAAATCTATGCTTAACAAATGTAAGTTCAATGTGTGTGTTTATATATATATATATATATATATATATATATATATATATATATATATATATATATATATATATATATATATATATATATATATATATATATATATACTAGCTGACCCGGCCCTGGCGGGGATCTATCTATCTGTCTGTCTGTCTGTCTGCTTGTCTGTCTGTCTGTCTGTCTGACCCGGCTTCGCCCAGCTCCTGGTGGGGAGCATCTCATTTAATTCATATAAGTAGTCATATAAGATCCCGTTCCCGACTATCTGTCTGTCTATCTGTCTGTCTGACCCGGCCCGGCTTCACCTAGTCCCTGGTGGGGAGCATCTTATTTAATTCATATAAGTAGTCATATAAGCTCCCGTTCCCGACTATCTATCTGTCTGTCTATCTGTCTGTCTGACCTGGCCCAGCTTCGCCCAGACCCTGATGGGGAGCATCTCATTTAATTCATATAAGTAGTCATATAAGTTCCAGTTCCCGACTGTCTGTCTGACCCGGCCCGGCTTCGCCCAGTCCCTGGCGGGGATCTGTCTGTCTATCTATCTGACCCGGCTTCACCCAGTCCCTGGTGGGGAGCATCTCATTTAATTCACATAAGTAGTCATGTAAGTTCCCGTTCCCGACTGTCTGTCTGTCTGTCTGACCCGGCCCGGCTTCGCCCAGGCCATGGCGGGGATCTGTCTGTCTATCTATGTATCTATCTATCTATCTATAGCCAGGGGACTTAACTTAAGATATAACAATGCTACTAAAAGTTATGTCCCTTGTTTTATATTTTCATATGTTCAGTCATGTAATTACAAAATTAAATTTTAGTAAGATAATAGCTGATAGTACACTAAAAAAAACTATGACAGTTGGTTGCACTGGAATGAGAAGAAGACGTGTAGAAAATTTCATCTCAATCGGATGGACCTTTCACGAACGCATAAAGAACGGACCCACATACATCCATACATACATACATACACACACACATCGCCTTTTATATATATATATATATATATATATATATATATATATATATATATATATATATATATATATATATATATATATATATATATATATATATATATATACCTGTCCTGTGACAACACTACTCACAAACAACACAAGTCCTGTGACAAACTGAGTCAAATTTCTGTAACCATCATCATCATCATCTTCAAGATTTGCCGTCAAGTGTCAGGGGGGGGGGGGATAATTGGTGCGCCAGCGCCTGATGGGTGGCATTGGATAGTTCATTCTGTGTGATTTTACAATGTCTTTGATTCGTCAATCCATTTTCTTCTTGGGTGTCCTCTTGGTCTCGTCGCAGATGATCTTTTATGTAGGGCCAGTGATGGTAGTTGATGGTGTTGCATTCTAACGAGATGACCAAACCACTTGATCTTCTGTCTTTCAATATATGTGGCACAAGTTGTTGATCCCACTGTCTGTCTGATAACATTTCTTACTCGGTCTCGGATTGTTAAGATGCAGCTCTCCTCAGGCATCTCATCTGACTGGTGTTGATTTTACGAAAGTGTGATTTGGATAATGTCCAAGTTTGAGATTGGTAGGGTTGGTTTGAATATGCTGTTTATTATCTGTCGTTTTGCGGACATGGGTATATTTGGATATTTCAGTATGGGTGATAGTTATTATGTTAGTGCTTTTTGCTTCTTTTTGCTTTTTGACATCTGATTTCGATTTCTCTGTCCAATCTGCCATCTTCTGTGATCATACTTCCAAGATATTTGAATTCTTTAACTTGTTTCAGAGATGTGCTATTTATCTGTATACTTAGTGGACCAGGAAATCTGCGGCTGTATTTATACTCGTATTGCATCTGCTGCATGCTGAACTCAGATTATTAATATGATTTTGCAGTCTGCCCTCATCGCTATAAAACAGGCACTGATCATCTGCAATTAGAGGTTCATTTATTTTCTGTGGATCAGTTGTTTCATCTGAAGAAAAGAGTTCTAAATTTTGTGCATCTGTTCTGTCAAGGCTTGCTTCTTTGAATATTTTTTCCATGTAGATATTAAATAGCAGAGGAGAGAGCAAACATCCCTGCCTCACTCCTGTATTGACCGTGAACATATCTGATATACCTTCTTGTGATCTTACTGCACTTTGGCTCGAGTGGTACATGGCTATGATGTTTTCTAGTAATTGTCCTTGTATCCCGTAGTCTTCAAGGATGGTCCATAATTTGTCTACTCTATCAAAAGCCTTTTCCTGATCTTCTTCTTCTTCTTCTTCTTCTTCTTCTTCTTCTTCTTCTTCTTCTTCTTCTTCTTCTTCTTCTTCTTCTTCTACTTCTTCAGCGTTCTGAGCCATTGAAGTTCTTTGCTGCAGATACAATCCGTCTCCATTCGTCTCTCTGGTTGACCTTCTCTTGCAAGTCGTTGATTCCAAGTGCTTGTAGGTCTGTATATATATTATCTCTCCACCGTCTTCTTGGTCTACCTCGGGGTCTATGGTCATTTATTTCCTGAGTGTAAGCGAGTTTTGTTTCCCTATTGTCTTCCATTCTTTCTATATGCCCCAGCCATTGTAGTCTATTAGCCTTCATGATACAAGTGATTAGCGGGGACTTAGGTTTGTAACAAGGCTTCGTCTCCTTTCATTGTACTCTAGGTTTCAGAGCCATACAGCACAACTGGTCTGATCAGTGTTTTGTATATTGTGATATTGGTGTTACGAGATAGCGCATTTGATTTTAGTAGATGTTATAGTGCATAGTATATCTTATTTCCAGAATTGATTCTAGTTTGTATTTCTTCCCTTATGATGTTGGAGCAGTTGAAGATTGTACCCAGGTATTTGTATGTTTCCGTTCTTTTAATGGTCATATTATTTATTTGTACGTGGCCAGAGTTTATAGCCATTCCTTCTCTTGAAATTACCATATATTCTGTCTTATCTTGGTTGATAACCAGCCCCATCTGTTGGGCTTTTTCCTTTAAGTGAGTCAATATTTCCAATGTCTTTTGTTCATTTTCCCCTATATCTATATCATCTGCATAACCAAGCAGCTTGGATGGTCCTCCAATATCACATTCCTCCTTTATCTTCCTTACAACTTTCTCTAGAGTCAGATTGAAGAGTAGCGGCGATAGTGCATCACCTTGTTTCAAGCCAGAGGTTATTTGGAAAGGGTCTGATTTCCTGCCTTTATATGTTACTATATTATAAGTATCTTCCATGCATAGTCTGGTCATGTTGATTAACTTCCTTGGTATTCCAAATTCTTGCATAAGATTTCATAGACTATTCCTTTGGACACAATCATAAGCCATTTTAAAATCCACAAAAATGTTATGGAGATCTCTTTCATATTCCAAATTTTTCTCGGCTATTTGTCGTAAGATAAATATCTGATCTATTGTTGATCTGTTTTGTCTAAAACCCGCCTGGTAGTCACCTATGTCTTCTGAATGTGGTTTTAGTCTATTTAGTAATACTGCAGATAGTATCTTATAGCTTGTGGACAGTAGTGATATTCCTCTATAATTTCCACATTGGAACTTGTCTCCTTTCTTAAAGATAGGTATCAATAATGACTCTTTCCAGTCATGGGGTAATCCTTCTGTCCTCCAGATGTTTATTATTAGTTTGTATAGCTATAGATGTAATGCATGGCCACCTGCCTTTATAAATTCAGCAGCAATTCCATCAGCCCCTGTTGCCTTGTTTTTAAGTTATGTGATTACATATAGGATTTCTTCAAATGCAGGTTCTTCAATTTGTGGTTCACATGTTAGAACCTTTTCCTGTGAGAAAGTGTTACTTGGAGCTTCACATTTTAGTAATTCAAGAAAATATTCTTTCCATGTGTTGCACATTTTCTCATTTGTATTTATCATATTCCCATTTTTGCCTTTTAAACCATATGTGTTGGGTTGGTGCCCTCATTTCATTGACTTCAGTTCTTTAAAAAACTTTCTGGATTAATGTTTTTGGTGATTAGTTTCCATATCTTTGATTATATTACTCATATATTCTCGCTTCTGCTGTCGAACTATGTTTGTAGCCTCTTTACATTCAGTTCTATATTGCTCTTCCTTTTGGATGCTGCTTCTTCACATTTTTGATTGAACCATCTGTTCTTTCTATGCGTGGTTAACATACTGAGTCATTCTTCTGCGGTAGATTAAATTGTATTCTTGATGTTCAACCAAGTTTGGTCAACGCTTTCCTCCAAAGGGTTTTGCAGAGTTTCAAGTTTACATTTTATTTCATCTGTAAATTTCTCTTTGACTGTAATTTCTTGTAGTTTTTCTCTGTTATGTGTTGGGTGTAATCTTTGTAATTTAGTATAGGAAGCTCTCGTAAGTTTTATTTTAAATTTTGCTCCAACGAGGAAGTGGTCGCTGTGGCACTCAGCTCCTCTATAACTTCTAACTTGTATGTTTGATGCATTTCTGTTGTTAATTAAAATGTGATTTATTTGATTATAGGTTCTCTTGTCACATGATTTCCAAGTTTGTTTGTGTATATCCTTTCTTTGTAGTCTGGTACTGCTAATCTGCAGTCCTTTGGCTTCTGCCAGGTTGATGACTCTCCATCCATTATCATTTGAAGTTGTATATAATGATAATGGACGTGAAAATAGAATTTACAGTCAGTATAGCCCAGCAGATAAGGACCTTACACTCTCAAATATGAAAATAACTGACACAAACTGCATTATTGTCGGAGACTTTAATAGCCGTTCAGAAAGATGGGGATGTCCAGATACTGACAAATGAGGAGATGAAGTGGAGACTGAGAAATAGACTCAAATCTCCATCTACTCAACAAAGCGGATGACTCACCGAGCTTCTACTCCAGAAGATGGTTTACCACTTCTACTCCAGACTTAGCTTTCTGCATAGGAGACTCCTCCACAAAATCGATCGCCATGTGCTTGACCAATTAGCAGGTAGTGACCACAGACCAATCAAGCTTGTAATGAATATGGAGTATATTCCACAGGAGCAAAAGCCTTTGCCTCGTTGGAATTACAAACGAGCTGATTGGGATAGATTTGCCATACTAATAGACAAATATTGTGAAAACATAAATACACGATATGGCAACATAAAGCAAATGGTGGAAAGTCTAAACAGAGCAATAATACAGGCGGCCACTGAGTCTATTCCAAAAGGAGCGAGGAAAAATTACAAACCATACTGGACTGAAGAACTACAAATTTTGGAGAATAAAGTTGAAGATGCCAGGAAGACAGCAGAGAGAGAGAGAGAGAGAGAGAGAGAGAGAGGAGAGAGAGAGAGAGAGAGAGAGAACAAACAAGTGAAGCGAACATCTCTCTCAAAGCCATCTCATTCAAACAATCATGTGCCATGCCGGAAAGCGTGGACGGTCATGACTCGCATTTCACTCGATCATCAGCGTCGTGGATCAGCTCAGTGTTCCTGTCTCATCCATGCCATGTGGCCAAGTCATCCAGGTATTTTCCTATCGGTCTTCCTCTTGGTCTGCTCCCTTCGATCTTGCCAGTTGTCACTAAGTTCTCTAATCCATTTCTTCTCACAACATGTCCAAAAAATTTTGATTATCTACGTCTAATTTCTCTAATCAATTTACGATTTTCATCTGTCTCCTGTAGTACTTGGTCATTGGTTTTTCTGTCTGTCCATGGTATTCTGTGCATTTTCCTCAGAAACCACATTTCTGCAGCCATCAGATATTTTTCAGCTTGACTGCACATTGTCCAAGTTTCACATCCATACAAAAGAACAGGCTCTATGTATCCCCTCAACACTCTTTTTCTCGTTTTAATTTATATCTTTTTATTGGTCAGAATGCAATCACGTCCGGAAAAAAAACCAAAAAAAAAAAAACTCCGGATGAACGAAGAAGAAGAAGAAGAACTCAAGACAAGTCCATTCCTCCTTAGTTGGATCGCTGCAACCCTCTTCCTATGGAAAGTAGTTTTTAGATGTGGCAGTTGGACTTCGGAACCAAAAACAATATATCCTGGCCTACCACAGTTAGCACCATTATCTCCATTGCTGTTCAACGCCTACACAGTGAGAATCACCAGCGAGCAGATCTCTGGACCGGGGAGGACATTGTCATATGCCGACGATGTTTTAGTGTATCTGTCATGATATGGCTGGCAGGCGACGATCCTGATAGAGAAAACGACAGAAACACTTGGGGGAAGAAGTGACGGTCCTGGAATTTTAAAAAAGACAGCGCTCGTGACTTCAAACACTGGTCGTACGTATGGGACACGGAAGCGAAGCCCAACGGAAGAATTGGTTACCGGGAAAGTTCAAAGACAAAAGTCCGTATCGGACTTTGCGGAGAATCAAACTGTGAGCAGCGCCATCTATGCCTCCTATATGAGGGGCTGGTCACGTCTGCTTTTGAGTATGCAATGGCAATACTGACTCTCAGCCGTAAGCAGATGGAAAGGATACAAAACGAGGCTATGCGCATTATTCTTGGATGTACAAGAGATACAGCATGCAGGACGATGCGCTACCTTCTTGATTTTCCAACCATTGAAGACAGACTACAAATTTGCAGAGCACGTGCCTACCTCAGAGTTAACGCAAACACACAACATCCACTACATAGTGAATTTAGGAAGGTGAAGGGCAGCAGGTTAAAAGAGGAAGGTCGTGGATGGGTCAAGCTGAAAACATTCTTCAACAGGTGTGTTCACTGGAGGACTTAGAACTTGGCGAGGAGTGGGTACAAGTGCCAACAGATTTCTGTACGTCATTTTCAGTTTGCATCCAACTAGATAGAAAATGCAGACAAGAAAATCCGGCTGCCGTGGTGGCGGAAGTACAAGCGTTGTTTTTTCGAGAATTCGTTAGACGGTGATGCTGTCATCTACACAGATGGGTCGGTCGTCCGACATGCAAGAAGCTCATGGGCCTTCACGGCACGGGCCGGAGGGAAAATTGTGAAGGAGGACCCTGGTGCTTTTGTTGAGACAAAAAGTAGCCTGACTATGGAAGTCATAGTAGTAAGTAAAGCAATAACATGGATCGAGACACAGACATTCAATAGGGCATGTTTCCTTAGCGACTCAATGAGCATGCTCATGAGGATAGAGATGGGGTGGATCCGAAGAGATTGGTTGCTGTCTCTGGAGCGGTCTCGGCTGACAAAGATTAGTTTCATCTTCGTGCCAGGGCATGCGGGAGTACAAGGAAATGAGCGGGCTGACAATCTCGCAGGTAAGGCTAGGGTGGAGGGCGGACGCGCCGTGGACCAGGCTGACATTCTTAATGCTCTACGAGAAGTAAGACGTGCGAGAATCAAGTGATGACTGCGAATCTACAATCACGGTCAGACTGCGAGAACAGCAAATCAAAAGAGGGTTCCCCTCTGCCGTGTGTCCACCGTGACGAGGTAGAAGGGCTTGCGCGTTCCAATGACCCCAAAAGCTATGCCGACTGTAGCACAGCTACTGGTAGGGTCACCCATGTCGGACAGGTCAAGGGAGAGGGACCAGACGAAGAGACACACAAACCTGCTGCTTTGTAGGTAGACTGGGGAGAGTCAAAGGCTAGGGAAAGCACTCCGAATAAATGCTTGTCGAAATCGGATGTACTGAGCCACAATCTTGACAAAGCAGTGCCACGTAACTTAATTCATAATGTCACGAATTAAAATTAATCGTCATGGTGCTAATCCCGCGAAGTCCCATCAGGCGGTGATAGTGGAGTTAAGGCACAAGGGAAGCTGACCACCAGTAGTCATGGGTGGACCCCCTCGAGACAGAGGGCCCGGCACTATCACCGCCTTGTGCTGTGGAGTCAAGGCACAGAGGAGTAGGTTAATCTCCGTCTGGGTGCATGGACTTCAGAGCCACATATGTTAATCCTGGGACTGCCACAGGGATCTGCAGTCTCACCGGTGCTCTTTAATGTGTATACGAGTAAGATTGCAAAACTAGAAGCACCAGGGGTTGGAAGAATACTAACATTTGCAGATGATATTCTTGCATATAGGCAGGGGAGAGATAGGGAGCAAACAGCCCAGGAGTTACAGGCGACAGTAGATAAAGTGATTGACTGGTGCACTGAAATTGGTGCTGTCATCCACCCGGAAAAGGCGGCTGTTTTGTGGTGCTCTCTGGACAACAGGATTGTAAGAGCTGATGTCCTAAGCCTCGCGATAGATGGTAGAAATGTCAGCAGAGAAAACAAACTGAAGTATCTGGGGATCACATTTAACAGGAGCCTATCCTTCAAGGACCACGTGGAGACGGTTGTGACAAGATCTCAAAAGGGACTCAATGCACTTAAAACTATGGCTGCAATGAACACAGAGCAGAGAATGCTTTTCACACTATACTAGCACTTGATCCTCTCAGTGATTGATTATGGATTAGGTCTGCTCACTGTCTCAGAGAGTCAGCTGGTGAAGTTAGAGCGTATACAGAACGAAGTTATGCGGGTCATTCTGGGATGCACTAGAGACACCCCAGTAGTGTGTATGCGTTACACCCTTGGGCTGCCGACTGTTGCTGGTAGGCTCAAGGTGATACAGGTGATACCTCAGAGTAGCTGCAGACACAGACCACCCGTTGCATGAGACGCTGGACGCAGTTAAGGGTCAGTAACTGATAAGAGGGAGATCATGGATGGCTCAGGCGGAGGATACGATCAGACAGGTGTGCATCTTGGAGAACATTAGGCGAGGAGAGGAGTGGGTCAGAGTGCCAGCGGAGCAGTCAGACATGTGCAGAGTTATAATCACATTAAGCCGGGAGTGCAGGGAGTGGCCAGCAGGAGCCACGGAAGTGGAAATCCAGCAACTAATTCAGGCCAATGCTCACTCTGGTGATGTGATTATCTACACAGATGGTTCGGTGTCAAGAGGTGAGAGAAGTGGCTGGGGGTTCATAGCCAAAGCTATTGGTCGATGTTTGGGGCAGGAGAGCCTGGCATATGATACCACAACATTCAGCTTAAGAATGGAGGTGGAGGTAGTCACTGCGGCTCTCCGCTGGATGGAGAATACGACACACACACACACATCGTGATTGTAACTGACTCAGAAAGCATGCTGACGAGGATGAGGACGGGCAGGCTTCGTGCGGAGTGGCTTGCTTCGCTTCGGAGGTCACGGGTGACAAGCATCACCTGGATCTTTTCTCTTTTCGGCTGGCTGGCTCTGCAGAACTTGGTGGAGTATTGATACATGACAAGGCAGATGTGGTTGCGGCCTTGTGGGAGCACGTGCACACCTCGGAGGAGCAAATGGATTACCATGGTCTGGCAAGAATGAGACACCGAGGAGTGACGAGGGGATTTAGCCGACGCTCAACGCTCAGAGGAAAGGCGAGACGGACTTATAATCAGATTGCTACTGGTACTATTAGTGTTGGAACTCTTCACTGGCTGTTGAGGATGGGTACGGAGCACTTATGGGAATGCCCCGAATGCTGTGATGTCGATTCCTAAATCAATCAATCAGGAGTAGGTTAAGAGCTATTGACCAAACACCCCGGACACTCAACATACTACAGTGAGGGACCAGACGAAGAGCGGCACAAACCAGCTGCCTTGTAGGTAGACTGGGGACAGTCAGGCTAGGGAAAGCATCCCGATAAATGCTTGTCGAAATCGGTTGTACAGAGCCACAGGTGATCTCTGACAACCAAACGGAAATTATAGGTGTTGATATAATGATAAAGGACGTGAAATTAATAATTTACAATTTGTATAGTCCAGCAGATAAGGACCTTACACTCTCAAACATGAAAATAACTGACACAAACTGCATTATTGTCGGAGACTTTAATAGCCGTTCAGAAAGATGGGGATACCCAGATACTGACAAAAGAGGAGATGAAGTGGAGGACTGGGAAATAGATTCAAATCTCCATCTACTCAACAAAGCGGATGACACACCGAGCTTCTACTCCAGAAGATGGTTTACAACTTCTACTCCAGACTTATCTTTCTGCACAGGAGACATCCTCCACAAAATCGATCGCCATGTGCTTGACCAATTAGCAGGTAGTGACCACAGACCAATCAAGCTTGTAATGAATATGGAGTATGTTCCACAGGAGCAAAAGCCTTTGCCCCGCTGGAATTAAAAACGAGCAGATTGGGACAGATTTGCCATACTAACAGACAAATATTGTGAAAACATAAGTACACGATATGGCAATATGAAGCAAATGGTGGAAAGTCTAAACAGAGCAATAATACAGGCGGCCACTGAGTTTATTCCAAGAGGAGCGAGGAAAAATTACAAACCATACGGGACTGAAGAACTACAAATTTTGGAGGACAAAGTTGAAGATGCCAGGAAGACAGCAGAGAGAGAGAGAGAGAGAGAGAGAGAGAGAGAGAGAGAGAGAGAGAGAGAGAGAGAGAGAGAGAGAGAGAGAGAGAGAGAGAGAGAGAGAGAGAGAGAGAGAGAGAGAGAGAGAGAGAGAGAGAGAGAGAGAGAGAGAGAACAAACAACTGAAGCGAACATCTCTCTCAAAGCCATCTCAGCAAAATTTTAGAGAACAGTAAATCAAACAACAAGAGATTGTTGGAGGGAAAAAACAGAAAACCTGAATTTTGACAAGGATGGAAACAAACTATGGAAACTAGTGAAAGCCATGAACAATGAAGGACCTAGAAACAAACAAATAACAATTAAACAAGGAAATGCCTTGCTTACAGGAAAAAGGGCTGCAAATGCACTAATGGAACACTATGCCAGTGCAAACCACATTGATATTACAACCGAACAGAAGAAAGCAATCAAGGACAAACAGGTACATCATAGTAATACAGAGACAGCAGCAAAATATATGATGGCAAATCTAACAATTAAAGAAATGGAACAGGCAATGAATACCCTAAAAAAGAAGAAATCACCAGGAAAGGATGGAATCACAAATGAAATGCTAATAGGACTAGGCACTAAGGCAAAAAAGAAACTACTAGCAGTCCTAAATTACAGCTGGAAGAGAGGAATAGTCCCACAGGCATGGAAGGAAGCTATACTAATACCAGTCCCAAAGACAGGAAAAGACCTGGAAGAACCAAATGGATATCGACCTATCAGTCTACTTAGCTGTGTAGGAACATTAATGGAACGCATTATCAATGGCAGGCTTACATGGCATCTGGAAGAAAACCAACTCTTAACACCACACCAAGCAGGATTAAGAAAGTATAGATCCACTGAAGATCAAATAACCTATATAGCTCAGGAAATAGAGGATGCCTTCCAAGAGAAAAAGCACACCCTAGCAGTCTGGATAGATTTAGAAAAAGCATTTGATAAAGTATGGAAGGAAGGACTGAAAGTAAAACTGCAAAAAATGCATGTTTGTGGGAAAATGTATAAATGGATCAGCCACTACCTTGAGAACAGAACTGCCAGGACAAAAGTACAAGGACAAACAAGCAAAATGATGCTTTTGGAGCAAGGTGTCCCCCAAGGAGGAGATCTTTCACCAACATTATTCCTAGCATATATAAGTGACATCACAGAAAATGTTCCAGCCAGAGTACACACATCCTCCTTTGCAGATGGCCTAGCCATATGGACATCTGAAGAATATATTAGTACAGATAACAGCAGAATACAGCAAGCCTTATTAGTGCTAGAGGACTAATCAAAATCATGGCCAGTGAAGATAAGTGAGGAGAAAACAGCATGCACAGTGTTCTCCCTCTCAAATAAAATTCAGCAACCTAACCTGGTATTGAATGAAAAAATATTACGCCACGAAGAAAATCCAAACTATCTAGGAGTCACCTTTGATCGTCGCCTGACACGGAAGACACAGGTTGAGAAAAATCGAACAAGAGCAAGGCAAAGAATGGCAATCATGAAAAAGCTTTCTGGTACAATGTGGGGAGCAGATGAGAAAGTTCTCAAGAAGTTATACACTGGACGGGTGAGGCCAGTACTGGAATATGGCATTGCAGCTTGGGCAACAGCAGCTAAGTCAAACTTTAACAAAATAAGTGGAGTCCAAAATCAAGGAATGCGAATCATAACTGGAAGCCTGAAGATAACGCCTATTAATGAACTAGAAAAGATCACTTGTTTACAACCAATGCAGGATAGAAGAGATAGCAGAGCCCAGCAACAAGCAGAAAAATTCAGAAGATTGACAGACCACCCTATGTATAACAGGTTTAATGGTTTTGGAAAGGGAAGACTGAAGCGTGGCAACGTTGTACAAACTGCAAAACTAAAGATTAGGGCAGATCCCAACTTAACATATCAACAGTCAAACCCATTTACAATGCTCACAAGTTTCCAGCTTGGAAACAACAGCAACTGCCTGAGATGATAGAAAACTTTCCTGGTATTGAAAAAAAAAAAAAAGAACACTCAGAATGAAACCGAAGAAGAAAAATAACCCTAAACTACATGATAGAACATTACCCAAGCAACAATTGGACCCGTGCATATACAGATGGATCAGCCAAAAATTCAATAGAAAATGGAGGAGGAGGAATTCTCCTAAATTTAAAAAATGGAGTGAAAAAGACACAGTCAGTCAGTTAGTTAGTTAGTCAGTGGCAACTGGAAAGTTTTCAAGTAACTTCAAATCGGAGGTAGAAGCTTTGAAAACTGCTGCAGAAATGCTCTTGATGGAGGAAAATAAAGAGAAGCAAATAGCTATCTTCACAGATTCAAAGTCAGCTGTCTCAATACTGAAGAGCAAAAACAGCACAGAACTAGCTGACCTAAGAGCAGCACTCCATGGTCTATGCCAGAAATCCAAAAAAGTTGTAATACACTGGATCCCATCACATTGCAGTATACCTGGAAGTGAAGAGGCTGACAGACTAGCAAAAGAGGGTGGACGATTACCACAGCCTGACATAGACATAACCTATAATGAGGCAAAGAGGTTTATAAAAAGCACTTATAGAACCAAATGGGAATCAGAGTATCCAGGCCACCAGAAGGATGATGCATATTACAAACTTGACCGAAGAGAACAAGTAGCAATCTTCAGACTCCGCACAGGACATAACAGGCTGAAATACCACTTGTTCAATAAACTAAAGATAGGAGATACCGATGAATGCAATTGTGGAACTGGTAAAATGACAGCTAAACATTTACTGCAGGAGTGCCCAATATATGCAGAACAGAGAAAGATATTTTGGCCCACACCTGCTTCATTTGAGGACAAGCTCTATGGAGATATCAACAAGCTCAAGTTGACTGCTGCTTACTTTAACTACATTCAGATTGACATTTAAAGGTGCATGAAGAAGTATTTAGACTGCCGCACTTCATACCACAGGTATGTCGGTTACAAAAGCGTCCCAGAGGCATGAAATGGAATATTGCTTGGATAGCAAATCCATTACGTGGAAAGTCCGAATCGAAAGCTCACTGTGTGGATGTCATCTGCAGACTGCATCCTTCTGGTTTCCGGAAGAACAGCCTATGGTGAACGGAAGGCCCAATATACGGAAGTAAGGCTAAGCAGCCATGTGCAGGACGTGACGATTCCTTGGATGAGCCCAGTACCAGAGCGCTATGTATCGGCTCTGCAAGTATGGAAGCCTCCTTGGATGGCGGGGAATGCCCATGGTCTGCCCCTGCCTTCCCTTGAGTGCTGACCAGGATGTCTTTGGCTGTTCTTATGGACCAGCTGGGATGGGGGATAACACAACAGTGAGAGTCAAACGTCCTAAGAAACCCCCGGGAAGGTTATCCCGGTCAACAAATGCCCGCAGAAGTCGGATGTGTCGGCCTAACGGCGCAAGAACGCAGCTCTGCTGTAAACAGGCACAACGCAATCAACGTTCGAAAATAACTCCGGGTGAACGCAGAAGAAGAAGAAAAGAGGGGTGGCCAAACAAGAACACTACGTAGGTCGCCAAAGAAGATTGATAAACCAACACAGAACTGGTGTCGTTAGCCGCTACAGGCTGGGGATTTGCTGAGGAGGGGATCCGAGCACTTATGGACTGAATGCTTCGATGTGCAATGAGGATGATCTTTTGACTAACAACTAACTAACAATCTTAGGTATGCTGACGATACTGTGTTACCAGCAGAAAGTGAGCAAGAGTTACAAGACCTAGTGAAACAAGTAAAACAGGCACAGTACAGAATGTGTCTTAGATATTAACATCCAAAAAACAAAAACTATGAAAATTAGCAGAGACAATGAAAGGTCATCGATGAATATCACGGTAAACGGGGAATTACTAGAACAAGTAACAAGTTTCTCCTATTTTGGACATATAATAACAGATGATGGCAGAAGTGAAATAGAAATCAAAAAGGGAATGGAAATGGCCAAAAATGCTTTCAACGGCATGAAATCATTATTAACATCTAGAGGGATTAATAACGCATTAAAAATGAGAATTGTCCAACGCTGCGTATATTCAACGCTACTGTATGGCGCGGAAGCCTGGACATTGAACAAGCAACTAGAAAGTCACATAGAAGCCCTGGAGATGTGGAAATACAGACGAATATGTCGCATTTCATGGAAACAATAACAATCAAATGCAGAGGTTCTAGAAAAACTGGGAATGAAGAGAAAGCTGATGAAAGAAATAAAGAGGAGGCAAGTGAAATATTTTGGCCACGTTAAAAGACATGGTACTCATAAAATTCATATTGGAAGGCAAGGTTGATGGCAAGCGAGCAAGAGATAGACAACGATACAAGTGGGAAGATAACATCAAGAGATGGACGAACATCAGCCTGACAGAATGTACTGTCAAGGCGAGAGACAGACAGTGTTGGAAATCCATTGCAGCCAACCTTCATAGTGGAGACGGCACCTGATTGATTGATTGATTGAGTGTAGAGCCCTACATGTTAAGAGGCAAAACTGTCAACAAATCTGCTCAGAAATCATCTTTGACCCTCAATCACATCCAAACGACATGGTCTTCTGAGTAAAGGTGTCCGTTTGCAACATGACAAAGCTCGACCCCAATACTGCCAGTGCAAAGGTTGAAAAAATCGAACACCTCGACTTTCAGTGTGTACCAAATCCCCCGTACACGCTAGACCTAGCCCAAAGTGATTTCCATCGGTTTGGACAACTCAGAGTCATTGGGAGGAAAGACTTTTCGGTCCGATGAAGAGGCACAGCAGGTGGTGCATGAGAGGTTTACACACATGACCAAGAGCATTGTTTTCTTCTAGAATCCAAGCCCTTTATCGGCGCTAAAGGACTTGCCTTTGAACGCAGTGGTGACTACGTGGGAAAATGATAAATATTTTCTTTACTTTTTCAGAATATATTCACTAAATATTAAAGCAAAGACAACATTTAAAATTCTAATTTCAAGCCCCCTCGCATAAAGAAGAGCTGAGTCAAGAACCGACATCACAACTCTTGGGACACTCGGGGGTATCCAACAGATGCTCTCCTCTTTCGATTGTTGAATGGAAGCCAGCCACTCCGCCCGAAGCATACATGTCCCCACCCTTCTTATCACACCCCGTGAGTACCTTATAATCACCACATGCGCGCGCCACCAGCCCCCCCCCCAGCTGCGACCTCCTAAACCACCACCCTCGTACCAGATGCTGTGACACCAAATGCCAGACTCTCCCGCATTAAACACCGTTCACCAACCTTTGCCGCGAACCCTCAGGCACTTCTTCTGTCTCTTAGCACAGAGCCATCCATGTAGATGATTACATCGCCTTGTCGCGAATTGTCGTGGATCAATTATCGAACCTTCCATTGAGTGCAGCCCACCTGCACTCCTGATCCAATGCTAGTATGACATTGCATAGCTCTGACTCCACAATCAAGCTGATCCACTCCTTTCTTCTCCCAATGTTCCCAAGCATGCACACTTCACTGACCGCGTACTCGGCCCTGCCTCTGATCAGAATGTGCCCCCTTCCCGCGGCAATTGTGTCTAGAGCCAGCCACATGGGGATGTTCTGTGTCTTCAGCCACTCAGAGATATGACCTAGCTTGCGGCACCTTGAGCCCTCCTGCAAACGCAGGCAAGGCCAGAAAGCATCGCACACACGCCACCGGCGCTTCCTCCTCGCATCCCAGCACGACCCGCACAGCTTCACTCCTAAAGCGCTCTGGTGTCACCTGCTGACCCCCTGACACCGCAAGCAATCCCAATCCACACTCAACCACCGAGAGATTCAGATACCGACAGAGTATGAACAAAATTCCTCACTCAGCATCTACCGCTGCCACGTTCCCCAGCGCAGCAAATCATCCCCAGATCTCACAACAGTCGCCTCCACACGATTCCCGAACGACAGGCCTCCATGTACCCAGGCACCCCATGCTCACTCTCTCTGTCAACACTTCTGCCATCCATTGCAAGAACCTGGATGTCAGCTCCAACAATCCCACTGTCCAGGAGTACCTTAACACAGATGCCCAATCTGGGCCAGTGATACCACCCATCTCTGCTTCCCAGTATAACAGCGTACAGATAAATAGGACTAACGAGTTCTTTGTTTTAGTATAAATAGAGATTTATTTCATCTTGATGACAACTTCTACAGCCTTCATACAACATGGCGTCTTCTCTCTTCCAGGCCCAGATGTTGACTGGTTCCTAACAACAAACTACGTCACGACTTGAGCATCCTTCTTCCCATTCCACCCTGATGCTCAAGCGTGCTGTAGTTTTGCCCACCCCATATACACATACTGCTACACCTTCCTATGTTTTCGAAAGACTTTTTCCTTTAAAAAGTCTTTACTCCCAATCCCCTTACTCTATTCCCCCTCTTTCCTTACCTCCCACAACTCCTCTAACCTTCCCCAAACCAACTTTACTTTAAGTAAAACAATCTATTCGTAACTCTTTCCCCTGCCATATAGTAAACCACTATACATTTCTTGTTCGTTTTTGGCTCTTCAAAAGTGTTCCTGTACAAAATATATATCATAAGAACAGCTCGTATAACCGTTATCATACACTTGACATTATGAAATTCCTCACTCTTTCACAACACAGAAAACAACGTAGTTAGACAAAGTAAAGAAGGGGTGCGCACCCAGTGAAAAGTATAAAGAACGAATAGTCAGCACAATCACATTTACATAAAGGAATGGATAGTCAATACAATCACATTTACCTCTCTTGCCAACAAAAAAAATTTTGTAAACAATTTTTTTAAAATACATCTTATGAAATACATCTTTGTTCCCTATACATCAAGTTGATATAAGATTTCTCAACATTTATATTGCCATCCACAATTTATATTTCCGTTATCTCATCTTTGACCACGAACCAACGTTCATATTCCATGAACATTTTTAATTTAATTAACGCTGATTTTTCACAGCTCCTATACCTTCCCCCTTACATCCCATGATCTGCTTCCTTGTCCCCCTATATATATATATATATATATATATATATATATATATATATATATATATATATTATATATATATATATATATATATATATATACCCCAGCTTATATGCTGCCATTCACAGTCATATACCCAACCTTATATCTTCATATAATGCAGCTCCTATTTTTTACACATATCCATCCCCGACCTTCGTTTCTAATACTTCATATCCAAAAGAACCTTTTCATGCCGATTATCACAGCCACATAATATTCACAAAGAGCATGTATGTGTCTCTCTATTAGCCCCTTAGTAGTTTTATTAACTCTTTTCTGAACGAAGGGTCTTAAATAAAGCCCTATGTGTTTTCTCTATTTTAGCCAACACCATAACTATTTGAAAATTAAACTTACTTAATTAAATTTGTAACATATTTGCTAACAAAGTAATCTAATACACAAAACAACTTATTTAAATTATGAGTTAAGCGAAATAAAATCAAAACAGGACATCATACCCCCCAAATAGTTTTTTACACAAATTTATGTTTCCCCTCATATTAACTAAAGATATCAACTCATTCAAAGAAAAACACATTTTAAAATAATATAACATGCATTTTATCAAATCATAAGAAAATATTCTATTACTACCTATCACTACTGGTCTCTTTTACGGACCAATAGTTTGTACGCAAAAGTCTAAGAACACCACAATCCTATTCTACAATCAAATAATAACAATCATTTTACAGGACCAAACCAAGCAAAAAAAAAAACATATTATATATGAGGCATTAAAACTCAGACTCAATAAAACAACTGTCTTCTCGCTAAAGAGAAGGTTTTCAAAAAAAAATAATATAATTCACTTAGAATTAACTACGTAAAGTGACCCAGCAACATTGGCTTCTTATACGAACCAATGTAACACATATCTATTCACACAAGTCATTCCATTATTTTTTTATAACCGAGCAAACAAAACAACTCACTGCCAAGTATATATATATACAGACCAATTTCTTGACTTAGAACAATATCTGTTCTCTCTACCCCCCCCCCCCCCCAAAAAAAAAAATCATTAATCAACAATGACTGGACTATCATTGATTCTCTCCCCCTCACAATTTTCTATCTTTTTCCAGCTTAACTCCTAACACATCATAATATCTGGAATATCATCTTAAGCAAGCACTGTAAACTACAGGTCAACTCATTTTATCTATTACTAATGTGGCGATTATTCTATTGTCATCTCAATGTACCAGCCGTCATCTATCTACTAATTAACCTGTGGCTCGGCACACCAATTGTTTCCCTTGGATTTGTACCAAACATCACTACAACTTCTTAATCATTACCGTTAACCACGGTATTTCTAGCACCAATAAAACTTGTCTATTTACTATAGAGTACATCTACCTGCTGTACCATTAACTACTTAACTATCTACGAAAACTCAAGAAGTTGAAACATAAAATCAACCAGCAATTCCATCACAGAGAGGAAAAAATATATGCCTCACTCGAACCTACATCTATATTAGTTATCTCAATGCTTAACTACTCCTCAAGACCATTAATGAAAAGTATCCATAGAAGCCTTTTCCATTTCCACCGTTTCATATACTTCATCAAGTATCTCTTTGCTTTTTACACCATGAAACTTATTTTCCATTTCCACCGTTTCACATACTTCATCAAGTATCTCTTTCCTTTTTACACCATGAAATTTATATCTTGCCATCTGCAGTATATTCTAATCATTTACTTCTTACGTTTCCAGTTCTTCAATAACTCCAAGTTTCTTTGAATAAGTGCTATCTCCACATCAATATCTTCTTCTTCGTATAACTTATTAGTTTCTTCCATACTACTATTTGATTCTGACTTTTCATCCATTTCCTCTTCTTCACCTGTATGTCTCTCGCTAGCAGCCGCTAATCTCTTCCGTTCAATATCCCATCTAATTTGTCTATCATTATTTCTTAAGGACCTTTCTAGTAGAGGCATATCTTCACCGCTTGTTGAATAATCTCTAATTCTTCTCTGTCTTTTTACTTCTCTTTCTCTTTGTTTATCTATTCTTCTTTTCGTTGCTTGTCTAGTATTCTTAAATGGAGCACCTGTTTCCTCTTCCATAGACTTTATACTATCATAATGATTCTCATTCACATTTTCTTCTTCTACCGTTTTCGGTATTGTCTGTTCTTGAGTATCATCATAAACTGGAGTTGTTATTAACTGATTTTGTGCTGGATCTTTTCTAAAACCTGGGGCTATTGTAGCTCCTCTGACGACTTGTTCATCTAAATATCCAGTGTCTGAATAATAATAATTATTATAATTATTATTTTCCCTCTCATCCTCATCTCTTCTTAAGTGTTCCACGTGTGCCCTTGCCACATGTCCCGTGACCTGGTTCTTGATACTATACGATACTTTTCCTAGCTTTTCCAAAACGTAATAACCTGGAACCCAACGAGCATCAAACTTAGAGTTCCTTCTATGCTTCTTATAATAAACTCTATCACCTACTTTAAACTCCTGTAATTTTGTATTCACGTTTTTGCACTTTTTCTGTCTTTCTCTAGCTTTAATTATATTATTCTTTAGTCTTACGTGTGCTTTATGCATTTCCTGTATGATAGTCTCTTGAAAGTCTTCCCCCATATATTTCCGTCTTGGTTTTAACAGATTATCTATAGGTAGTACTGGTTCTCTCCCGTGTATTAAATAGAATGGTGAAAACCCTGTGCTCTCATTTTGATTTGTGCGTATAGCGCTAAGCGCTGGTCCCAGGAACAAATCCCAATCTTTTTCATGTTCATCGACTATCTTTGCTATAATATCGTATAATGTCCTATGTTGTCGTTCATTCTTAGCATTTGAAGAAGGTCTATAGTATGAGGTCTTTATATGGTTTATATTCAAATCTTTTAATAACTTTTCAAATTTTTTATTTACAAATTCTCTACCATTATCCGTAAGTATACTTTGTGGGCAACTAAATCTTGGTACGAACTCTTGTAAAAAAATATTAATGACAGTATCTGCGCTCTTATCTGGGATTGCATAAACTTCTGGCCAAAGACTGTAGACGTCTACTATATGAATTAAATACACGTTTCCTGACAATGTTCTAGGGTGAGGACCCGATATATCTAAACTAATTTTTTGCATAGGAAACTGAGGAATATCTGTATCTTGTAAGGGACACTTAATTATTTTCATATTCCTTAATCTGCATCTTTCACACGTATCTACATATTTACAAGCAGATTTAAATAAGTTCGGCCAATAATATTTACTTGTAAGTGCTTTTACCAACTTATCACGACCGAGATGACCATTCTCATCATGATATGCTTTTAAAACTTCATTTTCCAAATGTTTTGGAATATATTTCCTTAGCTGTTCGTTCTTTTCACTCATATAATATAACTGTTCGTCGTCTTGCAAAACTAAATAATTCTTCTTATATTTATTCTCCTCCGTTTCTTTTAATTTCTGTTTTATTTGTAAGACTTTTGGATCTAATTCTTGTTCTTCTTTCATATTAAATTGTGCTAAATGTGGGTCTTCTGCTCTAGGTTCAGACTCTTGATCCGATGGTAAACTCTCAAACTCTTCTCTATTTATTATGGCAGAATCTAATATATTCACTTGCCAGTTTCGGTCGTCGATCTCTGGTTCACCTTCATCTTCTGTGTCTCCTGATGACTGTGGATACGGGATCCTAGACAATAAATCAGCACATGTGTTAATCCTACCTGGAATGTATTCAATTTTCGTATTGTATCCCTGTAGATTCAATGCCCACGTCTGTATCTTCCTGTTCTGCACTGGAGCTTCTAACAGAGATTTTAAAGGCATATGGTCAGTTCTAATAACAAAATTTGCGTTATGTAAGTAGTAGTTTAGTTTTTGGAGAGCATGGTGTATAGCATAAGCCTCTTTCTCGATAGTCGCCCATTTTCGTTGAGACCTGCTAAGTTTATGAGACAAGAAATAAATTGGCCTTTCATTTTTAACGCCTGGTATTCCAGATTCTTTTCCTTCATATGGTTGAACCAAACAGGCTCCTATAGCATTGTCCGAAGCATCTGTATATAGTATTAACTGTTTATTCAAATCTGGATGCGTCAATAGTGGTACCACTGTTAAGCTATTTTTTAAAAACTCAAACGCTTTTTGACACTCATCATCCCACTTAAATCTAGCGTATTTTCCAGTTAAATTAGTAATAGGTTCTTCTATCTTTGAGAACCCTGGAATGAACCGCCTATAATAACCACAGGTTCCAATAAAAGCACGCACTTCTTTTACGTTAGTTGGAGGAGGTAACTCTTTAATAACCTTTATCTTGTCTTGGTCTGGTTTAATTCCGTCTCTATTAATAATATACCCCAAATATTTTGTTTCTGTTTTTAAAAACTGGCATTTACTAAGCTTCAATTTAACATCATGTACTCTTAATCTGTCGAATACTAATCTGACATGTTTTAAGTGATCATCCACATCCCCTGCTGTATAGATTAGAATGTCGTCTATGTATGCCAATGCAAACTTTTGCATACCCTCTAATACCTCATTTATTAACAGCATGTAGTGAGATGGGGCCGTTCGAACCCCGAATGGCATTCGTAAGAATTCGTAAGAACCCATATGAGTACAAAAAGCACTCTTCTTTTGAGCGTCTTCCGACATCGGGATACACCAGAATCCTGATCTTGCGTCTAGCGTCGTGAAGAATGTGGAGCCATTAAGCAACCCCAAAATATCATCAATCACCGGCAGTGGGTACGCTACATTCTTAGTGATCTTGTTCAACGCCCGATAGTCGCAACAGAATCGATGTGAACCGTCAGTTTTGGTCACAATTACTATCGGAGATGACCATTCTGACTTCGATCTTGTTATTATCCCTGCTTTCAACATATCTTCTATTGCCTTTTCAACAACTTCCCTATTTCTTAATGGAGTTCTATATGGTTTTAAACTAATTGGTGGATGGTCTCCCGTATCTATTTCCATTGTAACTGTTTTTGTCTTTCCCAATTCTAAATCATTAATTGCAAAAACATCCTGATTTTCTTTTATAAGTTGTTCTAATACTTTCTTATTTTCTGGTGGAGCTTTTAACTGTGCCAACAATTCTTGTTCCCTTGTCATTTTGTCTAGTGAATGTATTTGGGCTGTATTTCTTCTGAATGGATGGATCAATTCATCCATTTGTACGTTCCCTCTTCTTCCGCGTCCGCGTCTGTTATTAACTCTTTCACTAGAAGTTTCTGAATAATTTGTTCCCGACATTTCTACTCTATCCGTTGCCAATATGTCACTAATGTTATGTTCTAGTTTGGCTATTACACATCCTCTGTATAATTTGATTTCTCTACCTGTGTTGTTGATAATCATAACTGGAAAGGTTAAGTGTTTATCTAACGATATTATTCCATCCGGGACTTCAAGACCAGGCTCATCAATTACTTCCTTTTGCAATTCAGTGATTCTAACTGTGTGTCCTGCCACATAATATGGGTTTCTCTTTATCTTAGCTTGTATCAAATTAACCGACTGTGGTTTTAACGTCGTGGACATTTTAATTCTAACTAGTGCCGATATATGCATGTCTTCTTCCATATCTACATATACGTCCTTGAATTTTAATTTGTGTAAATCAAAGAGAAGTCTTACTCCGTTTTTTATTAAAAAATCTCTTCCTATAAGCATGTTTCTATTTAAATCTTTTACTACATGAAAAAGATGTCTTACGTTGACCCCCCCCCCCTAATTTAAAATTGATCATTGTCTGTCCAATTACTTGTAAATTCTGTCCTGTAACAGAGTGAAGATTATTATGACTCTTAAATATTCTACAATTTCTCATTATTTTATACAAAAAACTTTCTTTAATTACACTAACCTGAGCTCCTGAATCAATTAATGTACGAACTCTATATTTTCCTATTTCTATTATACATGAGCTATGATCTGTTTTATTTTCTGTAAACTGTTTGATTTCCTCTAGTTGAAAGTATTCTCTACTCGTCCTACTATGCCTGTTATTAACATATTCTTTAAACCTTGGGACCTTATTATTTTCCCTCCTACTATTTAATAGGTAGGGCGCCGGTTTTCCTGCGTTCTTGTACCTGTAAAATTCCTGTGTCTATCTTCAACATTCCTATTCAACCTGCTATTGCCATTTCTACTTTGTGTATTCGACTGGACACGCCTGTTATCACAAAAACGAGAAACATGTCCACGTTGACCACAAAACCAACAGACTATATTTGTGTTGTTCGTTTTACCTACTGTCTCACTTGTAGGATACCTCATATGTCTTCTTTCATCATAAGCACTTCTATTACTACCTTGTAACGTTTGTATACCTCCTCTCCTATTCCATCCGAACCTTGTTTGTCCTATCTCCATAGGCTCCTCAATCCTGTCTTCTCGACTAGTTCCTATTTCTCGTCCTGTTCTCAATCTAAATCTACGTCTCAAATTTTCTTCTTGTACCGCAATGTCTACAGCTTGTGATAACCTCTCAGGGTTTTCTCTCATCAGCTTAAACTTCAATCCATCGGATTTTATGCCATCTACAAAAATTCCGACTAACATCCTCTCCACCTCCTCTCCTCGTACATTCTGTCCCAAGAATGCTTCTTCAGCCAGGTTAATCAACCTATCGCTGAACAATTGTACCGTCTCTCCAGTGTTTTGTTTAGACTGTCTCAACACCGAAAACGCATGTTGTGGATCCGTTATTTCCGCGTACTTATGGGCCAGGTCGTCTTTGAACTGCTCCCATGTCTCATCTATTCTAGCCTCTAATTTCCTTCGGATATGATCCGAAACCGGTTCTGTTGCTGCCTGATAAGCAAGTCTCATTTTCTCTTCATCTGATGCAGACACCAAATACGCATATTTCTCTATGGAAATTATCCATTTCTTAAAATCTCTTGCCTGTCCACTAAACTTAACAATTTCAGTTGCCATTCCCTGTTGTATTATAACCGTATGAAGTCTACCTACCGCTGTTCCTACCCCCGTCAAAACTTGTACCAATGAATCTTGTTCTGTCATGCTGAAATATTTATGTATGCACCAATAAATCAAATTCACATTCGTAACCAGCTAAATTAACAATATGATCATATTTACTTTACACAACAGAATTGTTCAACTAGTCAATTGTACGTAAAATAATATTTAAAGTTCACCAATTACCCTAATTTGCTCCCGATCCAAGAAAGACGGATTCTTCTATGTTCGATATCAGGTAGAATTCAAACGCCAGGAGTCTGTGCCAGTTGAAATGCTCCTCCAATCGATTACGCACTTCAGGTAGTTAGGGAGTTCTTCTTCCGTCTCAGTAACTTCAGCCCCTGGTTGAGCCCCTACCAGACTTCTGGCTTCTTTTCACCCCGGATAGGGCACATCAAGCGACGTCTTGAGAATCGGTGTAATTCAGGAAAGCGATAATTTCAGTAGGTCGGCAGCCCAGTCTGCCTCTCCCACTTCCGAGAGTTCTTTAGCGGTATCGCTGCTGTTAATGAGCTTTCCATTTCTTCTTATTCCTCAAAAAGTCTCAAGGTCAGGATTCTGCGGCTTTTAGTTCTCTCCAGGCAATCTATCTTAACGAGAAGTAGACAACTGCTCTGTTAGTAAAAATGTTTCTACTTGATTCGACTTGCCTTGAAGGTTTCTTTTTCCTGAGCCTCTTATTTCAAACGATCCAGAAAAAACGTACTGGACTTTCTCTCTCTTCAGCTCGGCGAGATGATCACCACTGTACAGCAACTCACCCTGGCAAGCCGGCTTTCATAACTCAGGTGACAACGACTGCCTATACATCTAGGATTCTTGATAGCAACGAGAACTCTGAAAAATAATCACAGACAACCACCCCTAGCCGGGCTTTTGGCTGCTGTAATTCTCACAGACGACTTAGTGGCCATTTTTCAACTTCGCTTTTTCGTTCAACATAAGTATGGAATCGTGCCGTAATTCTGTCTCTGGGCATTTGATGTAAGCAGAACGAGATCTTCAAAACTTTGACTTTAGTTCGATGTTCGACCTGGACAGCATATTGTGATTCCGCGACGACACTCCAAGTTCGTATCCTGTGTCATGGGCACCAATTAAGTCCTTTATAACAGCGTACAGATAAATAGGACTAACGAGTTCTTTGTTTTAGTATAAATAGAGATTTATTTCATCTTGATGACAACTTCTACAGCCTTCATACAACATGGCGTCTTCTCTCTTCCAGGCCCAGATGTTGACTGGTTCCTAACAACAAACTACGTCACGACTTGAGCATCCTTCTTCCCATTCCACCCTGATGCTCAAGCGTGCTGTAGTTTTGCCCACCCCATATACACATACTGCTACACCAGTCAATCACCCTGCTCATTGTCTCCTGAAACTCCGACGTCTCTTGCAATCCGTCTCCCCCTGCCACAATGACATCATCTGCACATGTCAGTATTCTTAAAATGTACCAGTGCTTCAATGCTTTCATACTTTGAACAGCGCGGGCGATATTGCAGATCTCTATGGTAATACGGGTGCAATAACGCACACCCCGCGAGGTCCACGAATTGAGATGGAGAGAACCCATCGAGAGCACAGGGCAGCTGCCATCCAACTCACCACCCAGGGACCAACACCCATCTGCACAATAGTGCACACCAAGAGACCACACCCGACTCAGCTACATGCATCCCCAATAAGATTCGTCACCGTCACTCATCCAATCCGGAAACCCCTTAAAACATCAAACGCAAACGTCTCCGTGCCTGACCACGCGCTTCCCCCGCCCCTGCCCACAATTCCTCACTCCTCCCATGGAAGCATCTCCCCCCCCCCCCCCCCACCAAGAACCTCCACAGCCCAAAAGCAATAATCTTTTCCAATACCTGACTAAATGTATTCTGCAAGGTGATAATCCTACACAAGGGGCTTCTCATAAGTCTTTAGCCTGGCTATGAAGGACTAGGCTGATAAAATTGAAATTTGACAGTGCTTATTCCTTCTCAGTGTAGCGACCACCTGAATTTATGCATTTCTGCCATCTCTGCGTGACCTTTAAAAGACCCTCAGAATAAAACAACCTATTTTTCGAACTAAACCAGTTATCACATGTAAGTATGACATCTTCGTCACTGTAAAAACGATTTCCTTTCAGCTGTTTTTTTTTTTTTAATTTAAGATTTGGGAAAAGAAAAATGTCTGATGGAGCCAAATTTGGAGAATATGGTGGGTGTGGAAGAATTTCAATATTCAAATCGTTGGCAGTTTGCAGCACAAGCCATGCTTTAATGCAAGAGCACGTTGTCCTGAAGCAATGGCAGAATTTGCGTACGCGCTATCTCTCGTTTTCTGGTCACAGCCTTTCTTAGTTTGATAAGGAGATCTGCATAGTACTGTCCATTAACCGTGTTGCCATGAAGCATGTAATCTTTCAATATGACACCCTTGACGTCCAAAGAAAAAAACAGTCAGCATCACTTTTCTTGCAGATTTTTTGTGGTCTTGACTTGACATGTGTTGGCGAGCCCGGGGTTTTTCACTGCATGCTGGCAATTTTGGATTCTGGGTCATAATGGCGAATCCAAGTCTCATCTACCGTCACCATGTTTTTCGACCACCAAGTGTTAAGCAACTGGCCACATCAATCAACCCATGTTTGTTTCTGTTCACATGTCAGCAGGCGCGGGGCACACACTTTTCTCATGTTCAGTGTGTTGTGTAAAATTCTAAAAACTGTTCTCTTTGCTGAACCCGATATCTCTGCAGTTGTCATATTCCTATCCTGGTCTATGATTTTCTTCACTTTTACAGCATTTGCATCATTGCACTCTGAAGACGGTCGTCCTGATCTTGGCAGATCAGCAACTTGGGAACGGCCACACTTAAACTGCAAACACCAATTTTTTTTTTTACAGAAGTATACGAAGGACAGACTTCCTCAAAGACTGGCTCCATCTCTCTGTGTTTTTCTGTAGGTGTTTTTCCCTGTAACGTCAAGAATTTTATCACAGTCCTGGCGTTTGATTTCTCCGTTGTTCTGACAAACCGTTGGATGTGCAGATATGGTCAATAGGGTGTATTGTGCCATACACCATATCGGGAAAACTAGTTGAGGAGGGAAATTCATAATTCATATGTCCATTACAAATTGAATGAGCTATACATGTGCCAAATTTCAATTTTCTCCGCCTAATCCTTCATGGTCAGGCTAAAGACTTATGAGAAGCCCCTTGTAAGCTATAGAAATTATGTCTTGAATGGTCCTTGCCTGGATTGAGTAGTGGAATGGCTGTGTACCCACTCTTGGGGCATGGAAGTTGTGATAATGCTCTGATTAAAACAAGAAGTAATCTCCTCCACATTCCCACCGCATTTACCTTTCATACGGGAGTGCCTGACACCGTCAGATTCTGGTGCAGTGTCATTCGCTATTTTCAATACATACAAGGGCGAGTCAATAAGTAAGTCACACCGTTCTGTGGGATGGCAGGTAAATGTAGTTGGTCTTTTCTATAGGTGTCATTAGGTGACAGCAACATCGAACTTTATATTCCCGTTCGTCAGGTAGCGCTAGGTGTCTCATGCGCATGTGCAGCGCATAAACAAAATGGCGGCTGTACTTATGGAGTGTACAACCAGAGAGTAACGTGCTGTTGTGCGTTTTTTGTGGGCAAAAGAACTGTCTGCAAAGGACATTCATAAGGAAATGCTTCGTGTTTATGCTGACATATGTTTGTCCCATAAAACGGTGCATAGCTGGGCAGAAAGTTTCTCAAGGACGCTCTAAAACTGTTGATGAAATCCGATCTGGTCGACCTGTTGAGATTGCAACAGAAGCATCTGTGCAGCGGACGGAGGAGATGATTAGAGGTGACAGACGAGTAACGATGGACTCTGTAGCATCTACAATAGGGTGCTCACATGGTTCAGCATACAGCATAATGCATGATCGATTGAAATTTAAGAAAGTGTGCTTCTTCGTGACAATGCCAGACCACATACGGCTCGATTAACTCAAGAGAAAGTTAACCGACTAAGATGAGAAGTTCTGAAACATCCATCTTACAGCCCCGACTTAGCCCCTAGCGATTTCCACCATTTTAGTCCACTGAAAACCCACCTTGGCGGGAGACATTTGGCGAATGACGCCAAAGTTGAATGTGAAGTGAAAACGTGGTTTAGAAAACAGAGCACACAGTTCTATGCAGCCGGTTTGGGAGGACTGATAAAACGATGGGATAAGTGCATCAATGTTGGTGGAAATTATGTTGAGAAATAAATGGACAATGTATGTATAAGAATAAACTGGTTTCAAGTTGTTATCATATTTAGTTATTTTTCTACAGCCATTTGTGACTTACCTATTGACTTCCCCTCGTACCTTAATGTCTTCATCCAGTGTGACATCCTCATATCCGCCATCTGTGATTAAAACTGCTAATTGCTCCCCAAAAACCTTCTTGCTGTCTCCATCGATGTGATCTGTCTGTGTTACAAACTTCTTCGGGAAAGCTACTCCTTTCTCCTGATCACCTCCCAGCTGACTATCGAAGTTATTCCATTTAATTGAACTCCTTTTGCACCCTTTCTGCCATCTCCAGTTCCCTTTGTGGTGTCTATAGTAATTTATGTAGCTGCTTAGTTGCCGCTCTCTTCGACTTCCACACAAGTTCAACTGGGGGGGGGGGGGGGGTGTTGTTCCACAAAAGTGAGTTTGCTCGGTCTAATTCAAGTCGTCTGTCCGCTCATATTTGAAGACCCTGCGTGCTCTGGTAGAGTTGAACATGCTCGATGTGGAAATCAACACGGAGAATGACAGGTGGTCACTTCCATGTCTACGATGCCACAAAATGATTCATCGCGTTTCCGATACCGCCGACAGAGTGACAAGTGCCAAGTCCATAGCAGCATATGCGTTTACAGGTCTTATTGCCGCTCTAGTTGACACCCCCCCCCCCATCATGTAGGCTACTTCTGTCTCAACTCTGGCATCCGCAAGGGCCTATACCTGTCGGTATACCCCTGTATAGTCCCATCTACCTTTGCGAGCGTTAAAATCCCCACAGATGAGAAACCTGCCACCTGGGATTTCCTCATTTCCTGGCGCCAGTCCCAGTGCTCTTTAGTGATAACATAGTCCACCGCGGCATATACATTTCAATCGACAATCTTGTACCGCTATACACATGAGGCCGTCAATTTCTAATTGAATCCCTGAACCTCTCTTGCCTTATCAGTCCACTTGCTCATGTCCAGCACTGCATGTGTGACCAAGAGACATCGTCCATTTTTTCCCAAACCACGAGGGTTTGTGTAACAAACATAATCAAACAGAGAAGAAAGTTACAGATTGATGAATAATATACGAAGAACATGCATGAAGGGATAACAAGAGATAGCAAAAGATAGGACGGGTTGGCTTGTGTTGGTTGAGGGCCATTACCCCAACAGAGGGATAAGTTGAGTTGAGTCAAGAACCGACATCACTGCACTCAGGACATTTTCATATGTGATCCGTCCCCTCGTTCAACAGCCAGCAAAGAATCATACTACTAATTGTTCCTACCGCTATCTGATTTAAAGTGCTCTTGGTCTTCTCTCTCAGTTTTGAGATTCTTCCAGAAAACCTACCGACCCCCCGCAATCTCATTCTTTCCACATACAGGCTTTCAGTCTGTTCCCCCGCCTTCTCCACATGGTCCTACAAACGCATAACCACTCCCCCCTGTCCATAGGCAATCTACCACCAAGAGGTGTAGGCCTATTACCTGCCAGCCTTTTCATTCCCCCGTACTCCTGCACAGCCAGTGCAAAATATCCATACAATTTTCACAATCTATAACCTCTGAAGCGACTATAGCCATTCCACACGAAACATTCCTTTCTCCACCTTACCAAGCATACTCTTTGAATCCGTAGTGAATACAATGTGTGTTGCAGTAGTCTCCTCTAATCAACGGAATGCCGCTATTACTGTTTCCACCTCCATTCTCATGCTGGAGGTTGTAGTCTCATATGCCATCCATCCATCATGTGCCATGCCGATAAGCGTGGGCGGTCATGTTTTGCCATCTCACTCGATCAACAGAGTCGTGGATCAGCTCCGTGTTTCTGTCTCGATCATATACCGTGGCCAAGCCATCCAGGTATTTACTTCTCGGTCTTCTCATTGGTCTCTTCCCTTCGGTCTTGCCAGTTGTCACCAAGTTCTCCAATTCATTTCTTCTCATAACATGCCCAGAATTTTTTGACTGCCTACGTTTAACGTCTCTAATCAGTTTACGATCTTCTTTTATTTCTTGAAGGACTTGTTCATTGGTTTTTCTGTCTGTCCATGGTATTCTTTGCATTTTCCTCAGAAACCACATTTCCACAGCCATCAGATGTTTTTCAGCTTGTCTGCTCATAGTCCACGCTTCACACCCATACAAAAGTAAAGGTTCTATGTAGCACTTTAATACTATTTTTCTCGTTTCAATTGATATATTATTTTATTGGTCAGTATGTTTTTTATCTTGCAAAAGGCTACCTCCGCAATGGCAACTCGTTCTAATTTTTTCAAGGCATCTCCCATCAGATGCTGTTCCGAGATAACTGTACCGTTTCACTTGTTCAAGAATATGCCCATTTACTTGTATATTACATTGTGGTATTTCCTTCTTCCTAGTGACGATCATAATCTGTGTCTTCTTACAATTCAATTCTAACCCCAGTTGCCCACTATATGCAACAATCGCATCTGCTACATTTTGAAGGTCCTGTTCATTGTCTGCAATCAAGACTGTATGATCTGCATATCTAATGTTATTGATGCATCGCCCCCCCCCCCCCCCAATGTTGATTCCTTCCATATCTTCTATATTTCTGAAAATATTTTCACTGTACAGGGAAAAAACGCAGGGTAACGCAGCGCGCGAGAATTGGAAGCGGTTCTCCCCGCATTAGTGACTTGCGGGATAACTGAGCCGGCCGCTCAGAAAGCAATGGCAAACTACTGAGCGTAATCTTGCCAAGAAATCAACAATCAGCTGAAAGATGCCGATGTTGACAGCGATGTCCTGTAAAAAGGATACTCGAATTTAAAAAAAAAAAAAACAGGGAAAAAAGATATGGAGACATTACACATCACTGTCTCACGCCTCTCTTAACAGGCTGATATTGGCCTACTTCATTATCAATTCTTATAGCAGCTTGTTCTTCCAATATATGTTTTTTTTACAGGTCTAAGGTCTTTTCCATCAATTTGTAGATCTTCAAGCAACCTTATCATGTCGACATGTCTCATTTTATTGATAGCCTTTGTGTAGTCAATAAAGCAAATGTGTAGATCTTTGTTTACTTCTATAGAACGTTCAATTACTGTTCTCAGTATTTACACAGCATTTACTTTAGCCTTGCCTTCTACACACTCACATTGTTCTCCTATTTCAGGTTGTATTTTCTTGGAATCAACGACTGGCAAGAGAAGGTCCACCAGAGAGACGAATGGAGACGGATTGTATTTGCAGCAAAGAACCTCAATGGCTCGGAACGCTGAAGAAGAAGAAGAAGAAGATTTTCTTTCTAACTCTTTAGTCTTTGCATGATAATATTAATAATTCTTATTAGCAAAATCTTTGTGATGTGACTCATTATACTAATTGTTCGATGTTGATCACATTACAAGGCTCCTGATTTCTTTGGGATTGCAATAAATACAGAGTTACATAATTCATGAGGTATATTTCCAGTATCATATACTGTATTCAGCAGTCTGGTAACTTTATCTATTCCATATTCTTCGAAATCATTAATCACTTTTGTTGTGATGCTGTCTGAACCGGGGGTCTTGCCAGATTTCTATGGTTAAGAGGAATATTTTGTGCATTAGTTTGGTACTTTTACTGTTGTGGTGGTTGTCAATTTCTATGCAGTTTTTCTCAAGCCATGCTTCTTTTGCCCCCTTACATAATATTCTGACTTTTTGTGTGAATTTCTTCATATCTGGCAGCGTTATTTTTATGTCTTCTTGTTTCCATTAGTTGTAATATGCTCATATGCCAGACTCTACTTTTTCAAGACTCGTCCATTAGCCTTTGCAATAAAACCCCAGCCACTACGTCTGTTTCTCACCACTGACCCATCGGTGTAGATGACATATGTCACCTTGATGTGTGTTACTCTGGATCAGTTGTCGCACTTCAAACTCAGAGCGGTCCGCTGCTCATTCTCTGCACTCACGACCCAGTGTTACTATTACATTGTACCAGTCCATCCTGGCTGCCGGAACTTCAACCCACTCTCTTTCACGATTGATGGTGTCCTGACCACACACCTGACGCATAGAAAGTTCTGCCTGTGCAAAAGAAGTAGAATGCACGGCACAGTGGACTAGGAAAATCTGGCGTAGTAAATTGACATCTAAACAATATGGCGACCTTCAGTATCGTCATGCGTTGTCTTTCACGGGGACAACGGCATTGTAGTTTACGTTTTCAAAGTAGTATTAGAGCTTTAAGTAATATTCATGTTAAAAGGGGGTTTTATCAAGTTCGAATATGTGCTTTTTCTCATCAAACGGATTATGTGCGTTTATTTTCGTCCACATCGAGGCTGTTAGATAGCCAGACACCGCAAATTCAAGTTTTATCGCAAGTGCAAAGCCAACAGCAAAGTTCTTCCGATGACAATAGCAGCAAATTAGGTGGTGTTGGTGATGGAAAAAAAGAAGATTCTGGTTCTGACGACAAATCAAATCCAGATAAACAGAAGGATTCATGGTGGAGAGGAAAGAACTCTTGGCGACTGGGATTAATCTTCATTGGTGGGATTATGACAGCATGGGGTGTGAGTCTGGTGTCTTTATGGGGTAAGTTAAGTAATTTAATTATTTTCATAATGCTTCATGGAGTCATGGTACCCATTCAGTAATTGTTATACGTTTTTTGTTGTTTTTTGCAATAAAAATTTTGCTATGTATTGCTCATGACAGGAACTTTTTTACCACTTATTTTAGCTGACTGTCCAAGTTCAGTAAAGTAAAAAAAAAAAAAAACATGTACTGGCACCTTGCCGTCTTGATAGACGGTAGTTTGCTATATTGTGCTTTAAAAAAAGGCATAATAACTACAAGTACAACCCATGGCAGTAGACCAGAAATGAAGTGATAGCACAAATAGCACTCCATAGCACAAAGCCTGGGATGAATTGTAGAGGCCATGTGACCATGTGTTGCCCATGCAGCATGATCCCTCTTTCGACCTGCCTAGTAAGCCTAGTTTACTCCAGAGAAAAGGTAACACCAATACATCTGGAACACGATAAGCTGCAGAAGCTGTCGAATCAGCAAAGCAATGCATGATTCAATGCTCCAATTGTCCGCCTGTCGACTGTCAGAGCTTTGATCCTAGACCAGTTGCCAACCAAGGCTTAAGTCCTTGTTTTCCCTGCCACAACATTTAGTCTTTAGGTTGCATTTCCTCACATCAGGATAATCAGGCTTGCACCCTCCCAATTGCACTCATCCATCCATAGCCGTTGGCACAATGTGGGGTGTCAAATTTGGTAAGTGCCGCCCAACATTCAGCGCTAACAGAAAGCAGGTAGTAGGTTATTCGATCATGCCATGACCCGAACTTAAACCGGAAGTGATATACGGCACTACCCTGGCCTGACTCATGGTGTCGGGCAAAATGGCTGCTGTAAAGACCATTCATGCTTTCTACGTCATTCATTCATTCATTCAAATATCACGTGACAATGGCAGATGCCATCTTAGGTTGTGTAGAAAAGGTTAGTCTAATATTCCGCGCACAGCAATTGGTTGAAATTTTCATGACCTTTTAAATAAATGTAATTATTTACACATTTTCTAGAGGTTGATTTGTAACTATCTGAATATTTTGAGATAGAGTTTCGAATCCTCCACCCATTTTTACATATATTTGGAGAGTTTCATCGCCAATCATCTTCCATTTGTGGTATTAAAAGAATAATTCTGCGGGGATGTTTCAACTTTGTGAATGGAAACTCAAGATGGCGGCCGATGGAATATTGATCGGAATCTGCTCACATCGTGCAATTTGAACTACTAAAGTTAAAGAAAATACAAGTTTAAAGATTATTAATAATTTATTTGTATACTTGTACTATTTATTTATCATTTAACATGACGAAACATATTGATGAAGTCGGATTGCATATCCATCAGTGACCAGTTTGATACAAACTATGGTGGACCGGAAGCAGATACAATAAAAAGCCACAAAAGTATGCGGAGAATGAGAAATCGTAACTCATTTTTCCTTCACAAAAATGTGAATATCTCCACTAAGAATTGACATACAGGCATCATTGAGGTACCATTAGATTTTGTTTTTCAAGGCCTTGTGCTGGTCTCATTAGTAAATACTCAAATTTAAAATCATGGTTGCGGCCTTGTGGGAGCACGTGTACGCCTCGGAAGAGCAAATGGATCACCATAGTCTAGTAAGAATGAGGCAGCGAGGTGTGATGAGGGGATCTGGCCGACGCTCGATGCTCAGAGGAAAGGCGAGACGGACATATAATCAGATTGCTACTGGTACTATTAGTGTTGGAACTCTTCACTGGCTGCTGAGGATGGGGACGGAGCGCTAAATCAATCAATCAATTTAAAATCATGATGGAACCTCCTACTGGTAGTACGTCTACTGTCATAGGGTAGCTTGTCATATCTGACCATAATTAGACTATTACACTCATTGCAGCTGGTAAAAACACATGCATTAAGACACATACACATGTGTATCCTGGCTTATGTGATGATGTCTCTATAGATCTTCCAACTCTTGCAATTAGCACAAAGATAGTAAAAAGGGCACAATGTAATAATAACACTGGGTCGTGAGTGCAGAGAATGGTCAGTGGGCCGCACTGAGTTTGAAGTGCAACAGCTGATCCAGGGCAACACACATCAAGGTGACACAGTCATCTACACCGATGGGTCAGTGGAGAAACAGACGTAGTGGCTGGGGCTTTATTGCAAAGGCTAATGGGCGAGTCTTGAAAAAAGGATAGTCTGGCATATGAGACTACAACCTCCAGCATGAGAATGGAGGTGGAGGCAGTAACAGAAGCATTCCGGTGGCTAGAGGAGACTACTACAACACACATATTCATTACGGATTCGAAGAGTATGCTTAGCAAGCTGGAGAAAGGAATGTTTCGTGTGGAATGGCTCGTGTTACTTACAATGGCTCACAGATCGTGAGAATTGTATGGATATTTTCCCCTGGCCATGCGGGTGTATGGGGGAATGAGCAGGCTGATAGGCTAGCAGGGAATGCGCCTCTTGGTGGAATTTTGCCTATGGACAAGGGGGAGGTGGTCGTGTGCTTGTAGGACCAGGTGGAGAAGGCGGAGGAACAGATTGAGAACCCATATGTGGAAAGAATGAGATTGCGGGGGATCGGCAGGGGTTCTGGAAGAATCTCAAAACTGAGAGGGAAGACCAGGAGAACTTTTAATCAGATAGCGGTGGGAACGATTAGTAGTATGACTCTTTGCTGGCTGTTGAACATGGGAACGGAGCACGTATGGGAATGTTCTGAGTGCAGTGATGTCTGTTCTTAACTCAACTCAACTAGTAAAAAGGTACTCCCATAGCAGACACAGCATATGGGGTGTTAAGTGTTGAACCTTTCAATATTCTTCTGAAATTAATAGAATTTGTGTCCCAAAAATTTCTTTTAGGGATGCTTGGTTATTTAACTAGCACATGTTTTACTATATACATTCAGTTTACAAAGTGTTGAGCTAGTTTATAGTTTACACTGCCATTGTTATTGGCTTGTTTTATAACTCACAATGATTTGTAGAAACTTTGGTCATGTTTTACAAATTGAGTGTTTACTTATAAACTATCACAGCTGAATAGACCTTGAGAATTTGAACTCAACAGTATCTCAGTGAGGCATACATACTGTAAGCAAATTCTGTGCAAAGGTTCATAATTTAGTGTCGTGAACTATAAAAAAGAAATATGCAGGAACATGACAGTCAAGATGACTAACTGAGCATTGTTCGTTGTGACTTAGTACAAGTGGTAGCTTGAATGACTACTAAACAGTTTTGAAGACTATACCAGACTATTGTAACATATGCCTAACAATAGATTTAAATTATCTCCCTAAAGAGTATGCTTAATAAGCATGTCACATTGGGCAGCACATTGAAAGCATGTCAGCATGGTCGAAAGAACTCATGCTCATAAACATCCAGTGTGCTGATGCTGAGGTTATGGGTCAAACCCCTACACCGAACAGCTGGACTAAAATGTTGACCTATTGTCCTTGACTTGAGGATGTAAATTACATGTACCTCAGAAGTCGGAGTGAATTTGCCTGTTGACGAGGGACTTAATAGGGAAAGCTAATCCACACGCAAAATTCCACCCATCACTACTATAAATAGTGTATATGGACTACACTTGAAGTCAAAGTGAGTGAGCACTAAAAAAAAAAAGCACATTGACACAAGGCCCCAGTGGGAGGCAACATATGTTGTATGTGAGGAAATGAACTCTGTAATAAACCACTTGTTTGCAGGATGGGCGCAACAGTTGTCACTGCGGAGTAGTGCAAAGGCCAGTATAGTTGCCTACTGGCCTGGCAGCCATGTGTTTGAATTCCCTTCAAGGTGTTTGCTTTTCTTCAATGACCTGGACTCCCAGACCTAGGTTGACCATGCTTAAAATGGACACCAAGAAATTTTCTGAGAAGTAAAGGCAGCCAGTGTGATATTGACAACCTCACAGTTGTGTCCACTACCACAGATGTATGTTTATAGGAGAGGTTATTATATATCACGCAACCCTTCATATGGTGAACTAGAACTAATTTTGCTTCAGCATGGGACGCAGAGGTGTTTCCAAGGCACCAGGGCCGGGTTATATACTGGCCAAGACCTATTGACGTGTCCTCATCGAGGGTCCTGGGCAACAGGTCCCTTTGGGGTCCTGGCTAAAGTCAGTAGGATCGCCAATTCTTCAGAAGACGGAGAGTGTCTGCCTGTACAGCGAGGAACCACCAATAAGCCAGACATGGGACAACGGATACTCACGCAAACCTCAGGTCCTGTATGACATCACACTGATGTTGGACAACAGGATGCCTTCATCTGACATACAGGACTTTGCGTTGGAGCTCAAGCCAACGAACACAAGCAAGCTTCAGCACAATCTTGTTAGTCAATATGAAGAATGTTATTTAAGTTGTCTGACCATGTCATTACTCTGTGCTCTATTCACACTACATTTCAACTGATCACTATACTACCACAGTTCCTCTATTACTCCTACCAAACCAATAATGTAGGCCCACAGTAACTCACCAGACATCCATTGTGTCCAGCTTACATGCATACTTAGAACGCTTGCCTCATACACTGTGTTCTATTCCTTAGTAAGGCTCAGGGTTTTTGTCTGTTATAGGTAAAGTAAAAATTCTAGTTTGTATAGTACACAATGAGATGACTGTTTGGGCAAGTGGCTTTTATTTCTCAACCTGGAAAATTCCCAGCATACACAAGATATGGTACACATCCAGAAATGAAAGATCGCCTGTTTTATTCAGTACAGAAAGAGGTGACTCAGATGCCTGTTTCATTAAAGCTTTCAGAATCAATCCTTAGTTGGGTTTTGCCCATTTTGTTAGAATCCTTTGTTTTATATGTTTTGACTTGTGCACAGCAAGCCGGGGCGTTGGGGTAACCATTATAATGTTACATTGACAATGACATGAGTGCAGTCGGATGAGGTGTTGATGTCAGCTCTTGCCACTCACTGTGGGAGGGAAAGACTATTCCTCTGTGCACTCAGACCAACACAAATGTGATGGTCCTAACACTTCACATACCCACAGTAAGTTCTTGCTACGGGACTTGTGTGCCTCGACGTGCGTTCCCTCAATAACTAAAAACTGGAATCCACAAATCGAAGTGTTGTAGATAATAACTCGTCAAACCAACTGAAAACATAGAACACTGTTCTCACCTTGAATTCGTAGAACATGAAATAACTGAGGCATTCTAGCGAACGTTTTTACACTTTAATACGTGCTGCAGAAACAACGGGATAACAGATCTCCAATATCATAAACTGCCCTTCAGACAGGGTCGGCGTTTATTTATATATCTATGGATAAGTTCCCTGTTCTACTCCGTTCACCTTGAATCCCAGTCTCAAATCTCACGGTTCAGTATTTCAGCAAATCGTCTAGGTTTTTCCACGCCCGGTCCTTTCATTGATGTATCCTCGTCCACACATTCCTCTCCCGTTGCTCACTTGCCGATCCTAGCTAATCATTGCGTCCCGAATATCCCTTCCAACACGGAGCCTTCAGAAAACACAACTGCTTTGTGTCGCAGCCTCACAATGTCTATTTCTTTGTTGTCCTCTGACGTTTCATGTTTCCCTTGGTTTCTCCTGTTGACCGTCCACTTTGGTGTGTCCATAATGGAAAATCCCTTTTCTCCTTTTCTGTATTTTCTTTGGCGCGTGCTCGTCATATGACATTGCGTGTACACAACATGCATTTGTACCAGGGCATGTTTGTTACCTACCTGTACCCAGTAAAAGGTGTTAGCTTATATAAATAATATCTTTTATTTTTTGTGTTTCTATTTCAGGTGCACCACAGCTAGATCCCGATGGAAAAGAGGTACAAATTAATGTTGCTTCTCCATTGCTTTTGAAAATTGACGTGTTCTTCTAAGCAGTAAACTGAATCTTTACTGACAAATATTACATTTGTTTGACTGATGAAATATATGTACATCATCATCATGCACCATACCGATAGGCATGGATGGTCATGCCTAGTCTTCTCTCACAATGACCAGTCTTGGATCAGGTCTGTGTTCTTGTGACTAAGCCATTCACATATTTAACTCTTTGCCTTCCACTTGCTCTTTCTTAATATATTCTGTCAGTTGTCACTAAGTTTTTATATTTTTTCTTCTAATAATATGTCTAACAAATCTTGAGTGTCTATGTCTAATTTATCTAATCAGTTTAGTGTTTTCATTTGTTTGTTGAAGAACCCTTCATTCTTTTTTCTACCCATCTGTACATTTTTCTTGGAAGTTAAATTTTCACTGCCATTGGATGTTTCCCAGTCTTCTTATTGTCTATGTTTTACAAGCATACAACAGTATAGGTTCTATATAGAACTTTAACTCCTTGTTTTTCTCACAGCAGTCGATAAAATATGTATATGTTGCAGTTTAAACAAAAAGATAATTATAATGTGATCCCTTGTCATAGTGCTGTAAAACATGAACTTACGTTTTGTTTTGATAATGACATTCTGCCATGTTTGGCAGCTTGGACAATAATACCCCATGGTCACTTTCCTGTGTTCTTGATGATATCCACCACATGTCATGTCACATAGCCAACCCATCAACATTGTCATCATGGGACTGTAACAACCTCATCTTTCTGTTATCATAAACTCAGTTAAGTAAATCTCTCTACTTGCTGGAGTTTTGATGAAATACTGCATCTTGTGTTGGTTTTGTGTGTGTCTGTTGTTATACTTTATCTGAGGTAAGTAAATCTATACTTGCATTAGTTTCTATCCTGTACTCCCATTGTATATCATGTCTTGTTCTCTTTGCCATGCCTGTAATGTTTGTTTTATGTTGTTAGGTCTTCTCTTTTCTCTTTGTTTAAAAAATCTCCATATTTTCATTCAGAGTATTTAGCCACATATTGTACAGTCACTCTGAAGATAAAAAAACCTACTGTATTCTCTGAAGATACACATAAAAGAACTCAGCAGCCACTGAGAAAATCTGAGGTCACACCGGGTTAACTTAGCAGAGTACTGAATTACACAAGTATAAAACACTGATGTTCTGTAATATTCATTAATTTAATAAATGTGTAGATAGCCTCTTACTAATTCAGTGTGTATGTAACTAAGAGAGTTACATTCTAGAAAGATAATTATTACATTATGAAAGCCTGCAAGTCTGGCGACAATGAGAGTAATGGGGGGCACCAACATTAAGTATTGTCTGCTTTTTCTTCTGAATGAAGCACTGGTCCTCTCAGTCATGGAATACTCCCTAGCCGTCCTGACTGTTAGCTAGATGTAAAATTGCACAACTGGAGAGAATTCAAAGGGATGCTATGCACATCATCCTTGGTTACACTAGAGATAATCCTGTTTGGTGGAGAGCATAAAATGAGCATGGGCAGTGTTTGAGTATATAAATACAGTACTAAAAAGTGAGCACCCTTTGCATGAAATGCTCAACCAAAGAAAAGGGAATAGATTATGGAGGGGTAAAGCATACCTAATTCCGACTAAAGACTCAGATACAGTAGTCCCATGCTATCAAGAATGGACGACAGTTCTGCCAACCTTTAGAGCAATCTTTTATGTGCTTACAAATTTTAACAAGAGATGTATAGTCTAGTCTAGGTCAAGACCCTCATTAATGACCGCTGTGATGACAAGGTTGATAAGTAACATTGGCATTTTGTTGGCTTGAATCTGCAAAACACTTAAGCTTGCTTACTAAGTGATTCACTGAGAATGATCTGGAAAGTTGAGGCAGGGTTTGCTCTCAGATGTTTGATTGCAGGTTTCAGTCTCAGACATTGGATTGTATCTCAGCATAGATTCTGTTCCTGAAGTAATGCCTATCTTCATTCCAGGACATACATGTTTTGTGGGTAATTAAAGGGTGGATCGGCTAGCCGGTAATGCCACGACATCAGAGAATCAACTAGTGGATCAAGCTGGAATCATGAATTCCTTTAATGAGGCTGGTCTAAATTAGGACTTTCAGTTTAATGAAGTGGCATAAATAGTCATAATGCAGACATTGGGATTGAAGATCGGTGTGGCCATGAAGGGGCAGCACACCAAGTGTATGGAGGCTTGCCAGTCAACGTCAAACGGGCATGGTTACTCACTGTACACTGATGGATATACTGAAGAGGCGATAGGAGCACTAATTGAATGCAATGTGTCCTCAATGCAGTGTTAATCTGAACTGCAAATATTTAATTAATCAGCCATTTTGCCTTAGATTAATTTTTAAAATTTTAGTAAGGATGACTTAACAAATTCATGATGGATTATTTTAATATTTTCAGATTCCAGATGAATTTAGTGAAAGTAAGTACCTTTTAAACAATTATTCCTTGTATGCGTATGCGTCTCATTCGTCTTAAATGATATTTTATTGAATAAGATTATAATGTTAATTATATAGTGCTATATGTCAGTACAAATGTTGCAACATTTTACTTTAATACATTTCCAACCCAGAAATTATTTTTTAACAGAAAATACCAATGTTTGTCTGTCGTCCTCAACCTCTTCCTGTCTCATGCCATAGCCTAGATTATGTGAAGTTCTTTTACTTCACATCCCAATGGCCGCATCTGCCACACACCGTCTTTATACAGTGGAAAATAAAATGTTACAGAAATATTTACTGAACTGCAGAAGTAGTGAACGTTATCAAAAATTGAAGTGGACATTTACTATTTAGATTTTGTACAGTGCACTTTTTTATGTTATAAGATATAAATGTTTATTTTGTTCTTTATTGTTTGTACATTTATGTGTAGCATTAGATTTTGTGTAAATGTGCAGTTCAGTATTATGTCTTACTGATGTTAAATGTAAGATAGTATTAGATTGTCTCATTGTTAATGTAAATATAGCATTAAACTAACTAAACTTGTTGATTGAGGTGTTCTGTTTGACATTAGGACATGACATGAATGAGATTTGTAGGGAAGTAAGTCTAAGTTTGTTGCAAATAATTACAAATTTGCGCACACAACATATTGCATGGACTCGTGCATCTACAGATGGATCAGCAGCAAGAGCAATAGAATATGGTGATATAGGAATTCTACTGAATCTGAGAAATAGAGCAAACTGGAACATTCTTAAATAACTTCAGAGCAGAGATAGAAACCTTGAGTATTGCAGTAGAAATGCTGTTGACAGAAAGAAATGCAGATGTACACGACTCTCTTCATAGATGTGATGCCAGTAGTCTGCTTACTGAACAGCTGAAAGAGTAGAACCAACTGACCTAAAAGCAGTACTCATTAGACCATGTCATGAATCCTCATTGTATCTTGTAATGAAAATGCTGACACGCTGACAGAAAAAAAAGGGGGGGGGGGGACTAGCATTAGCCTAGCATAGACATAACCTATTTATGAGGTCTGAAGGTTTACGGGGGGCAATTATAGTACCAAATGTAAATCAGAGCATCCATACAATAGGAAAGATGATGCATATTAACCAGCTTCACTACCTCTGAAGTGAGGGTGGGTTCGCCTGATGGCGAGGGATACTGCTAATAAGGAAAGCTAATCCACATGCACAATTCATTTCATCACTACTATCAATAGTGTGGATGACCTACGCTTGAGCTCAAAGCGAGCGAGGGGGAAAAAAAGCTTCACTGAAGTGAATAAACAGCAATTTTCAGACACTGCATAGAATGTAACAGACTGAGATGGCATATGTTCAGACACTGCATAGAATGTAACAGACTGAGATGGCATATGTTCAGACACTGCATAGAATGTAACAGACTGAGATGGCATATGTTCAGACACTGCATAGAATGTAACAGACTGAGATGGCATATGTTCAGACACTGCATAGAATGTAACAGACTGAGATGGCATATGTTCAGACACTGCATAGAATGTAACAGACTGAGATGGCATATGTTCAAGAAACTAAGCATTAGGAGATCATGATGAATGTAATTGTGCAAATAGAGAAATGGCCACTAAAGATTTTCTGCAGTAGTTTCCAACACATGTAGTAGAAAGAACATTTATTTTGGCCTACACTGATTGAGGGCAAACTCATTAAACAACTTGCAGTTCATTGCTACTCTCTTTAAGTATATTCCCATTGATGGTGTATTAAAAAAAAAAATTATATACATACATATGCATGCAAACATACACACACAAATGGGTGATTCAAGTTTAAAACACCATGTCATTGTCATGTCACTTGGGAGTGTTGATGCTGAGGACATCAAGTGCACGTGTCATGTTACAGATGAACCATATATCACAGTAGGGAGTATAAAGGTGGTGTCAATAAAATCAAAATGACATAGGCTTTTTGTCTTTTAATATTGATGAAATTAGCATTTCAAAATGTTTTCCCGTAATGAATTTGAATAATATTCTACACAAACAATAAATTGCACAATTTATTGCCAAGCATATTTTACTGCATCTCATCAGGTGAATACTGCAGGATTTACACAACATAAACTAAAGCAGCGAGATATATTCTTAAAGCTGAAATATACACGAGCATGTTCCCAAAATAATTTCAATTGTCTACCACAGTAATTTTAAACTGACTATCATGTCTTTTTGTTTGCACAAAGTTGGCTTTTCTATATAAATCGCAATGGCCTTTGCCATTAGCATTTACTTTTTTTTACAGCAATACTGAGCTTAACACATGTTTAATTTATAGTTCAGATTCTTAACATACAATTTTAAATCATAATTCCATCTTTTCCTATCTAAATTCCTGTGTAAACAATGTCGTTTTAATATTGTTTTTACTTATGTTACTTAATTATAATTGAAAATGTTATAATACTAATGTTGTATTGTATTTTATGATAATTTCAGTGCCATCAATTATAGCATACTTAAGAAGAACTTGGAAAGAAATGAACATTTTCAAGCAGGTATGTTGAATAATCTAGCATAATTTAAAGCAAAGCAAAATTGTACATATTGACAAATATTTTTTGCAGTATATCTGTGTCAGTTAAGATGAGAGAGTTCTTAGGGGTTACAGACGCAATCCTGAAAGCAAATCATCAACATGCAGCAGAAAGGTGAGCAATTACATGATCCTTGTGGTTGTGTAGAAGCTGAGAACACCGTAAATAGGTAGATAATAAGAGTGATGAAAGGAGGTCAGCATGGCTGAATAGATGACACATTTTCTTAAACATCCGGTGTGCTGATGCCGAGATAAGGGGTTCAACCCCTACACCAGACAGTTAGACTAAAATCTTGATTTCTTGTCCTTGACTTGAGGATGTAAATTACAAGTACCTCTGAAGTTGGGGTGGGCTCACCTGATGGCAAGGGACACTGGTAATAGGGAAAGCTAATCCACACACACACAATTCAGTCCAGTGCTACTGGCAGTAGTGTGTTGGGAGTACGCTTGAGTTCAAAGCGAGTGCGCAAAAAAAAAAGTGATTACATTTTGAAAGAAAACAAACATACAAAGAGATTTGGCTAAGTCACATCATATATAGGGAATCCGAATTGTTTGATGAGCAGTGAGGATTATTGATGGCTAACTAACTAATGTAGACTGTCCACAGTCCTTGGACGTGTCACAAGAAAATGAAAACTTCAATATGTCATGACAATAAGAAACTTGGAGCGGAAGATTTAGAGAGAAGATGCTTGACATTGTAGTATGAAGGATAAAATATTGTATATCTTTTGCAGGATGTTGCAATCAACTCTAGTTTGATTATTTAGGCAAATTTATGTTTAGTAGTTTCTGAATGAGAAATCAATGTTTAAGTCCAACTTAATGCCAGTGTAGAGGTTGTGGTTAAACCTCTTATCATGCCATTAGCACATCGGAAGTTTAAAAGTGAGCTTTGTTACCCTTTTGGCATGTCGACGTCTGTGAAGGATAAACTATATCAGAAATAAATAGCAACACACAAGACAGGAGATTCAACAAATGTGATGACCGGTGCCATACTACTTTAATCCTGTAAGTGGGAAAGCTGATTAAATCAGCTTATTAATGATTGAAATAAAGTGCAAAGGATGGATAGAGAATAGGCTGAATTATGTCTTCTTCTGCTGCTACTTTTTAACCCCTGGTGGAGCATAAAGCCTAAACCAACTTGAGTCAACCCCTCTTATCCAATACCATCTCCTGCAGCTTCCTTTAAGTCAACCCAGATTTATTCATGTGTTTTTAGGTCTCCATCGGTTTTGTTTACCAAGTGGGTTCCAAAGCAAAACTTTTTAGGTATACTGTCATCAGGAAGGGAAATAGTCACCCCTATCATTTTCTGTGACCTGGTATATGTAACTGCCAAATATCTCACACCATAGGATTTTAGAACTGTATTACAAACTTCAGTCATATATGAAATTATGCGTGTTTGCCATGTTCATTTGAAAAATCTGTCTATTGTGTCTTATTTATAATATCTTTCTGAGTCATTTCTCCATTTATTTAAAATGATCCCTTCTGTATCTTCTGTTTTATTTTGCATCTCTTTGTATGTCACCTTCTTCTTTATTACTTGCAGACCATTGGTTTGTTCAACCAATGTTACAGATTTATCTTGTTTTACAATGTATGAATCACAATTTCAGAAAATTCAAGATCCATCTAGAGAAAAACTGTTGCCAGATCCTTTGAAGTACCCATACATTCAACCACCATACACACTTGTGATAGAGCTCACCGGAGTTCTTATACATCCAGACTGGACAGTGAGTATTTCATTGTGGAAATAGTTTATCATGAAATACTTTTTCTCTTCCTTTCTATTCGTCTTCTACCATAGGGCATAAGGAAAATGAGACCTTACAGTTTGCATAGTTGGAATAAATGCATTTCTGCCGTTGAGTGACCTCAGACAGGGGGTCAAGTCATGGTTTACTGATGGTTTGCATAGTTGGAATAAATGCATTTCTGCCATTGAGTGACCTCAGACAGGGGGTTAAGTCATGGTTTACTGATGGAGAAGGTGGATATGCTAACAGGCTGCCATGGAGATGATGATGTTATAAAATATACTTGGAGAGATGTGACACTGTATGTATGTTTCTGTAAATGTGAAGACAGTTACTTTGAAGCTGATATGCTTGTGAGATGTCTTTATTCAGGTACATTGGTGGCATCTTTCATGTTTCTGTGTTTGTTATTACTTCTTTTCTTGTTTCATATAGGAACTTGAAATGTAAGACTATTGTATCAGCCAGGAAAGTTAGACAATCTTGTTTCATATAGGAACTTGAAATGTAGGACTATTGTATCAGCCAGGAAAGTTAGACAATCTTGTTTCATATAGGAACTTGAAATGTAAGACTATTGTATCAGCCAGGAAAGTTAGACAATCTTATTCAGGAGGTTAAAAACATGCAGCCTGATATGGTGTGACTCAAACTACATGGAACCATTCAAGATATAATATATCAACACTAAAAGTCCCTTAGCAGAAAACTTTCATGGGTGTGTGAAGTGCTCGGAGCATCATATTTTGTAAGCCTGAGGGCACAGAGAAATGGAGGGAAATTCTGGCCATGTATTGGCCAGCGTTTCTCTCCCATAGCAAACCCTTGTCTGACCACAATCATGCTATTGTCAGCGCAGCATCCTAACCATTATACTAATGCACACACTGATTCAGGATAAATAGAAAATGAACATAACATTTGTATGTTCAAGAGAAGAAAACCACCTGCAATGAGTAGGAATTTTAATAAAGAAACCTCAGCAAAGACATATGATGGGATACTTGGCGTATAATTATAAAATAGTAATTATAAAATAAGAGCAAAATCTCCCTGCAATACAAACATATGCACCCATACAGAACTACTGCAATGATTAAATATTGTCCCAGTGAGAACAACTATAAATAATATTTCAATTAGTAAAATTAAGAGACATGTTAATTACATGAAGGAAGTAAAGTTACAAAAGGATTCATTTTTATGCCATGAGATGTAATGAGCATGTGGTTCTAGCCCCTTATTTGTAGACCATGGGCACTTGATGGGTGATGTAGTCAGTACCTCAAAAAATCTCAGTCAACACATTGGCAGTCTCAGTCAGCACATTGGCAGTCTCAGTCAACACATTGGCAATCTCAGTCAACACATTGGCAATCTCAGTCAACACATTGGCAGTCTCAGTCAACACATTGGCAATCTCAGTCAACACATTGGCAGTCTCAGTCAACACATTGGCAGTCTCAGTCAACACATTGGCAGTCTCAGTCAACACATTGGCAGTCTCAGTCAACACATTGGCAGTCTCAGTCAACACATTGGCAATCTCAGTCATTACATTTGTAGTCTCAGTCAACACATTGGCAGTCTCAGTCAACACATTGACAGTCTCAGTCAACACATTGGCAATCTCAGTCAACACAATGGCAATCTCAGTCAACACATTGGCAATCTCAGTCATTACATTTGTAGTCTCAGTCAACACATTGGCAGTCTCAGTCAACACATTGGCAGTCTCAGTCAACACATTGGCAGTCTCAGTCAACACATTGGCAGTCTCAGTCAACACATTGGCAGTCTCAGTCAGCACATTGGCAGTCTCAGTCAGCACATTGGCAGTCTCAGTCAACACATTGGCAGTCTCAGTCAACACATTGGCAATCTCAGTCAACACATTGGCAGTCTCAGTCAACACATTGGCAGTCTCAGTCAACACATTGGCAGTCTCAGTCAACACATTGGCAGTCTCAGTCAACACATTGGCAGTCTCAGTCAACACATTGGCAGTCTCAGTCAACACATTGGCAGTCTCAGTCAACACATTGGCAGTCTCAGTCAACACATTGGCAATCTCAGTCAGCACATTGGCAGTCTCAGTCAACACATTGGCAATCTCAGTCAGCACATTGGCAGTCTCAGTCAACACATTGGCAGTCTCAGTCAACACATTGGCAGTCTCAGTCAACACATTGGCAATCTCAGTCATTACATTTGTAGTCTCAGTCAACACATTGACAGTCTCAGTCAACACATTGGCAGTCTCAGTCAACACATTGGCAGTCTCAGTCAACACATTGGCAGTCTCAGTCAGCACATTGGCAGTCTCAGTCAGCACATTGGCAGTCTCAGTCAACACATTGGCAGTCTCAGTCAACACATTGGCAATCTCAGTCAACACATTGGCAGTCTCAGTCAACACATTGGCAGTCTCAGTCAACACATTGGCAGTCTCAGTCAACACATTGGCAGTCTCAGTCAACACATTGGCAGTCTCAGTCAACACATTGGCAGTCTCAGTCAACACATTGGCAGTCTCAGTCAACACATTGGCAGACTCAGTCAACACATTGGCAATCTCAGTCAACACATTGGCAATCTCAGTCAACACATTGGCAATCTCAGTCAACACATTGGCAGTTTAGCACTGAATTATAGTGAAATACAAGGGAAAGTATCTTATCAGTTGAAAAATACACACTAGACTCTAAAATGAAGGTATTGAAGAATACAGAAAAGAAAACCTTCAGGAGAAATTTTACACACACAAAAACTACAATTATTAAAATAGGCTTGGATGACAAAGAATATTTTTAAATGCAAAGAAGGCATGAAAACAAGCAAAGCACACAAGCAAGTACAGTATAATTTATAAAGAAATAAAACAAAAGTGCAGACAGGATAAAGAAAATGGTTGGAAGACAAATGTGAATACATAGAAGATGCACCAAGCATAATTTTCTAGAGAAATGCATTACGAAATAAAAATAATGATGATACACAAAAATACCCACAGATTGGTTGCATCAGAGATAGTAAATATTTTATTCAAAACAACCAAGATTGCAGAAAGATGGATGGAATCCATTAGAGACTTCTTCAGGGATGCCAGCCAGCAAACCAGAATACACAACAAAGAAGGCCCGCCGGTGCTAGGTCGAAAGAGCGAGCTTTAAGCATAGTAAAGAAAATGAAAGCAGCAGGACTTTGTGGTATTACAGTTTAAAAAAAATATTGGTGTTGGTCTAATGACATATCTGCAATAACATATATACACCAGGTTACAATCATCGAGATATCACCTGTCAAGTGCTGATTGGTCAGACAACTATGGGGCAAACACTTTATGCCCATTACAAGCATGGAAAGGGGTCTTTGACATTATTTTTCCTTTTTATAATTTGTAACATTTATTATGTATTATTTAATTAACCATTTAATTTATTTTATCTTACCCAGTACAACACAGGTTGGCGATTTAAGAAACGACCAGGCATTGACTACTTCCTCCAGCAGATTGGGCCTCCATTGTATGAAGTTGTCATATACTCCTCAGAGTCTGGACTGGTGTGTTTGGTTTTGTAATCATTTGTATATATGTATTTTGGAACAGCTGTCATTTGTGTTTGGTTTTGTAATCATTTGTATATATGTATTTTGGAACAGCTGTCATTTGTGTTTGGTTTTGTAATCATTTGTATATTGAAAAAAACTAATCATTTGTATATTGGAACAACTGTAATCACTTGTATGGTGGAACAACTGTCTTTCATGTTTGGTTTTATAATCACATGTTTATTGGAACAATCTTTCACAGTGAGAAAGAAACACACACAAGTCGATTGTTAAGAGTTTAATGTACATCATATTTGCTCTCCAGAGCCATTCATGTTTCACGGGTTTTTTGTGTGATCAACCTTTATGGTTCAGGGATTGGCTAAATCGAATGAAAATTGAAAGTGGCTTCATGGTTCTGGCCTTTTGGTGACCACAAACACTAGCCTAACACTGTATTTTCAATATACTGTAATAGCATTTAAATGAAATTACTGTGTTTTCTAACTTAGCTATTCCTTACCTTATAGTTAGGAGTTATGCAAGTAGGAATTTTAGAGGATAGTTTCCTTGTCTGCAGCGGACCAAAAGTAAGAAATGGTGGAATTTTGGTTTGCAGTACTGTGTTACCTAGAAATAACGTATCAGATTTTTTCTTCTTGCATGATTTTCTGACTGGTCAGTGCCAGTGATTTTCTTAGAACTTAAATGTTGGTTTTAGAACATTTGTATCTCTGTATGTCTTCAGTTAAAGTTAACAGTTCAGTGTAGATTAACTGGCTGACTAGCACCTTGTCTTGGTCGACGATAATTTGTAAAATGGAGTTATACCTTTCCATAGCACAGAGTCTGGGCTGAACTTTGAGACCATATGTTGCCCATGCAGCATGATCCCTCTCTCAGCCTGCCTAGTTTACACCAGAGGAAAGGTAACACCAATATACCTGGAATGAGACAAGCTGCCAGATCTTCAAAGCAATACTCTGCTTGTTGCAGCTTTCATCCTAGACCAGTTGCCAACCAAAGCTTAGGGCCTGGTCTGCCCTGCCATGACATTTAGTCGTTAGGTTGCAATTCCTCGCACTAGGGTAAGGCTTGTGTCCTCCTAATGCACTCCTCTACCCGAAGCTGCTTGCAGCATGTGGAGTGTCAGGTTTGGTGAGTGCCACCCAACATTTGGCACTAACAAAAAAGCAGATAGTACCGTCTACTGCCTAACGGTAGCTCAATCATACATGACTAACACCTGACGTACCTGTGTAACACACCTGTAAAATATGCTCTGTTGTCATCTCAGATTGTTTACACACACATTAAAAATGAGGCTCAGTTTTTAGCTTGAGATACAGGCAGCTGTGAATTTTGCAGTGTCTTGTTCTGTCTAAACTTTTTAGATTTGAAATTATAGCTGCTTATCTTATACCTGTGATGTGATGCATTTCCAAGAACATTTTATTAACTGAACAATGTCATAGAGATATTTTGTTTATATGGATGTGTATTCTTAAAAAACAAACCCCATATCATGTTTTAGATCAGTAGCAAGGGGGCTGGGAGGTTACAGTGACCGCCTCAGAACTCATAAGTTACCAGGTTCAAGTCTCAGCATAGCACTTGGACTTTTTACAGGAACCATTGGTTTCTAATGATCACATGTCCTCATGATCTATTGTGATGGGAGATTGGATACCTTGGATAAAGGTAGAACACATGAGGTTCCCTGTTGCACATTAGGGAATCACTAAAAGGTTGTAAATCCTCTGCTCTGACAAATTGTTAGGAAACCAACCCACAGGTAGATAAATGGAACCCGTCTAGAGGAAAAAGACCATACACAAATGAGTCACAAAGCCACACATGCTGATATCACTGTCTTTTGTTGGAGAGGAAACGAGTAAAAGTCAGCATGTTACTAAGTTATTTTTAATGTAAAAAAGATTGGAGCATTTGATTAGACTATTAATGCAGTTGCAGTACATTAAATGTTTTAGGGTGTTTTAAATGACAAAAGTAAAAAGATTTCATACACATACTGAAATTCAGAGGTCCTGTCACATGTTAGAGTTCATAATAAATGTTATATTGTCGTAATTATCACTAGGAGGGAGTCTCTGTGGTGTAGTGGTCAAGCCGTTTGACTCGTGCTCCGAAGGTTGTGGGTTCGATTCCGGGCCGCACCCTTCGGTTTACGAGTTAAATGTTTCGGAGACTCCTGTGGGTCGTCGCTAAAAGCTACAGAGTTCATGCTTTGTGCGACGCTTTCCGCGCTGCGGAAAGAGACCGAGCCATATGGGATAAAACCTGGTGCGATGAAGTCGACCCTGTCGGCTTTTAAGCCACTTTTTTAATTATCACTAGGAATTTTCATATCACGTAGACATATAAAATTGTCAAAATGCAACGTTTTTATTTATACTGTTAAAGTATTGCTTATTATATAATTTAATTTTTGGACTTATTTAAGCAGTAAAAATGTTCTGATTATAACATAAGTTCTTGTTAGTACATAAAGTTAAGTAATTGCTATTAGTAATTTATTGACATGCATATACGTTTAAGAAATGGTTAGTTAAGAATAAGTATGTTAAAAAAAATAATGCACATTTATATGCAAATATATAATATTGCTGAATCAAATTGTGTCATCTAAACAGACTGCCGATCCTCTTGTGAATCACCTTGACCCCCAAGGTTACATAATGTACCGCTTGTACCGAGATGCAACTCGCTACATGGATGGACATCACGTTAAAGTAAAATTACCAGTTTGAATCTTATTTGTCCATGTAACATTTTATCATTACATACATTCTATATTTCTTTCTTTTGCGCATTATTAAAATAAGTGTCGGCGGAAATATCACCAATACCCTGTTTAAAAGTAAACAACAGACATCAATTAACTAATCCTATCAAATTAACAGCAAAAGTGTATATACATTTAATTCTAAATTGTTAATTAATCTTCACATAAAACAACAGCAATATCCTGTTGGATAGCCAGAACCCAAATTGATTCTCTAGTCATTGTATATGGCAGTAGCCACACCCGAGGAAACATTCTTGGCTGGTTAACTGGCTGCATGAGTGATTTATGGGGAAATATCTGTGGTTGGTATATGTTCCATCTTACATGAAGACTGGAACAAATAGGATGGGGATTCTTATGTTCTGGGTGAATGTCTTACTTGGCAGAACAGATATGTGGAACACATAAGACATGGTTGGGCGTAAGGGAGGAATGGCAGGCCTCCAGGGGAGAGGTTAATGAAGTTTAAAAGGGAATCAGATGAATTCGGTCTCCCTCTGGAAGATTCTATGGTAAATACTAACAGGGAAAGATGTCACATCTGGTGAGTGAGGCAGGCTTACATGATGATTGCAACTTAAATTATTGCTTTAAGGGTCCCAATCTATAATTTGAACTTAACAATATATGTTTTATACACTCAACTATCTCTTTGATGGAATATAAATAATTAACAAGATGAAATAATTTTGGTTTGTTTCACTAGTGGCTTTTGTCTGATTGTGATTGCTGTCTTTCACTGGTAGTGTTCTTTTTCGCAGGATCTGTCTTGTTTGAACCGTGACATGTCCCGAATCATCATGCTGGACTGTAACTCTGATTCAGTGAAACTGCAGCCTCAGAACTCTCTTGTGTTGAAGAGATGGATAGGAGATGACAATGATAGGACTCTAATAGATCTTGCCCATTTTCTTAAAAGTTAGTAAATTTTATTTTCATTATTAGTAATTATGTTATTACAATTGTCTTTATTTGTACTGTTTGTTTGATAATTATATATTCATTTCCAACAGTTTTGTAGAGAGTAAGGAGGCAGTCTTATGTTATTATTTGGATTCTGTAATAACTGCAGATGAAAGATGTATGAAGGTGTTCAATGTAGAATAGCTCAAGCAGAGGCAGCATCTCACAAGATGAGGAACATTCACTGGAATTTATTTGTGTCAGTCGCGGTGAGGAAAAAACTTCCTAAAAGCTAAGATGTGAATCATGGACAATTAGCAAACAAGTAAAGAATTATGTGGAAGCTGCAGAGATATGGTTTTATAGAAGAATAATGAGAATGCTGTGAATGGATAGAAAGAGCAATGAAGATATCTTTAAAGGAGTTAACTCACAAAGAGAAATGGCTACTCACATCAGAAGAACACAGTCCACATTCTTTGGGCATGTCATGACAAAGAGAAAGCTAGAGCTTGCTGTCACAGTGGGAAAGTTGGAGAGAAAAAGAGGCAGGGGAGACCAAGAGAGAATATACTGGATAGTTTGACATCACGGCATACTGGAACATCAGTATCAGAAATCATTGGCAGCACACGAGAAGACAGGGCTGTGGACAGATATGATCACCAACGCCACATGGCATGGACTATAAGATGATTGGCAGCACATGAGAAGACAGGGCTGTGGACAGACATGATCACCAATGCCACATGGCATGGACTATAAGATGATTGGTAGCACATGAGAAGACAGGGCTGTGGACAGACATGATCACCAATGCCACATGGCATGGACTATAAGATGATTGGTAGCACACGAGAAGACAGGGCTGTGGACAGACATGATCACCAACGCCACATGGCATGGACTATAAGATGATTGGCAGCACATGAGAAGACAGGGCTGTGGACAGACATGATCACCAATGCCACATGGCATGGACTATAAGATGATTGGTAGCACACGAGAAGACAGGGCTGTGGACAGACATGATCACCAACGCCACATGGCATGGACTATAAGATGATTGGTAGCACACGAGAAGACAGGGCTGTGGACAGACATGATCACCAACGCCACATGGCATGGACTATAAGATGATTGGCAGCACACGAGAAGACAGGGCTGTGGACAGACATGATCACCAATGCCACATGGCATGGACTATAAGATGATTGGTAGCACACGAGAAGACAGGGCTGTGGACATACATGATCACCAACGCCACATGGCATGGACTATAAGATGAAGGAGGTAAAAGTTAGTGGCATAGTGGTTAGTGCCTTTGCCTGCTAAGACAGTGGTCTGGTTTCAATCTCCAGCAGATGCATTAATCTTTTTTTTTAATTGACCATCACAACTCTGTGGTCAGTTGAGCCTAATAAAAATGGGTATCAGGCAATTTTCAGATTTTTGTGAGGAAATGTCAAGGAAAGAAAGGTGATGAGATAGAGAAGTGGTCACCCATGTGATGGCCTAGAATCTGTGCAAGACTAACACTTCACATTCCAATGTCAGGAGCTGTTATGGGACTACGTATACTTTTAAGATAAAAGTAGTTTGATGGCAGATATTGTTGGGCCTTGGCATATTCCAGATCAACAGCATTCTGAGATGGAGTTACCAGTTCTGTTCCTCACTGCTTGTTATTCCTGAAGAATTCTGAAAATAACTGGAACCCTTTTTGTGTGGCTGGGTTGACCTGTTGGGACAAGTCATCCTGCCACTGTTGAGGATTGAACCAGGACCACTTAGTAAGCCAGCATGCAAATTGTCTGTGAACGAATTCTGTGACTATTCCATCACATATGTATAGACGATGCAGGCCTTTGCAATCTTTTTAAAAGCGGTTATTATTGCGACTTTTTGAGAATTTTCATATTCTCATCTTCAGGCTCTCTCATAAAACATGAAATAGGAAACATATTGGCAAATTGCCAATCTTTTATGTTGAATTTAAATGCTTCTGATCTCGTCATGCCTAGTGACTGTCATCATCTGCCAAGTGCAGTTCTGTTTCCATAACCGCCTGTCTTCTGTGTATTGGACAAATCACACCTCTTGATTCCATCCCAGATTCTGTTAAGGAAGATTTTATTTCAAATAGTTCCTATCTTAACACTTATTGAAGCAAACTGAGCTGTTCTTCTTCTTCTGCTGCATTTATCCGGAGTTTTTTTCAGATGTGATTGCTTTGTACCAGTTTAATTGTGCCTGTAGGCCGACACATCCGATTTCTGCGGGCATTTGTTGACCGGGTTAACCTTCCCGGGGAGCTGTTCTAATTTCTAATATTTCTCAGATTTTTCACTGATAGGCATTTTGTCGCTTTGCATACTGACTTGTGTATTCTCAGTGTGGTTTTCATGAACTGGGGCATGACAGGCAATGATCAGCCATGTCACTTCTATTTATTTATTGATTCCTCAAGGCAGCAATCTATTTATATCATCATTTACCAATTGTGACCCAATCTCATCTGTGTTGACTTATAGCCATGCAACTATGATTTTATATAAGTGCACTGCCTCTGAAGTTGAGTGGGTTTGCCTGATGACGAGGGACACTCATAATAGAGAATGCTAATCCACACACACAAAATTCAGTCTGGTTCTACTAGAACAGTGGTTATCAAAACGCCACCAGAAGTTTATTCCGTAGCAGACATGTGAACATTAAACTCACGCAGACCTGTAGGTTGACCCCTATAGACGGGGTCGGCACCTACTTTACTAATCCACCGATGAGTGTCCAGTCTACTGCGCTCAGCTTGACGCCCTGATCCACTGATTCCATTTAAGCTGTAATTCCACTCTAGGTTTTTCCACCCGGTTACTTCACTGCGGTGTCATCATCAACAGATCCCTCTCCTGACTCAAGCTACCTCACGCTCATATCATCGCGTCCAGAGGTCACCTCACACAGATCCTTTGAAAAACACGTCCTTGTTCAAAAGCACAATCACAGCGTCTCCCGTTGCTGTCCAATTACGTTCTCCACATTCTCCTTGGATTCCTTTGTTGACGTCCACTTTAGTGTCTGAATGGGAAATTCCGTATATGATTTTCCACCGCCTATTCCGATGACGTCATTCTGTCTAAACGCCATGTGGCAGGGAGGAAATTCGAAAGGGGGGGAATGACGTTCTGAACATATGGTAAAGGGGGGGCATGGGCCAAAAAAATGTTGAGAACCACTGTACTAGAAGTAGCGTGTATGGAGTATGCTTGAGTGTAAAGGATTTGAGCGTGTGATAGATAAGTGCACTATGTCACCATGGCTACCATGAAGGATAAGTGCACTATGTCACCATGGCTACCATGAAGGATAAGTGCACTATGTCACCATGGCTACCATGAAGGATAAGTGCACTATGTCACCATGGCTACCATGAAGGATAAGTGCACTATGTCACCATGGCTACCATGAAGGATAAGTGCACTATGTCACCATGGCTACCATGAAGGATAAGTGCACTATGTCACCATGGCTACCATGAAGGATAAGTGCACTATGTCACCATGGCTACCATGAAGGATAAGTGCACTATGTCACCATGGCTACCATGAAGGATAAGTGCACTATTTCACCATGGCTACCATGAAGGATAAGTGCACTATTTCACCATGGCTACCATGAAGGATAAGTGCACTATGTCACCATGGCTACCATGAAGGATAAGTGCACTATGTCACCATGGCTACCATGAAGGATAAGTGCACTATGTCACCATGGCTACCATGAAGGATAAGTGCACTATGTCACCATGGCTACCATGAAGGATAAGTGCACTATTTCACCATGGCTACCATGAAGGATAAGTGCACTATGTCACCATGGCTACCATGAAGGATAAGTGCACTATGTCACCATGGCTACCATGAAGGATAAGTGCACTATGTCACCATGGCTACCATGAAGGATAAGTGCACTATTTCACCATGGCTACCATGAAGGATAAGTGCACTATGTCACCATGGCTACCATGAAGGATAAGTGCACTATGTCACCATGGCTACCATGAAGGATAAGTGCACTATTTCACCATGGCTACCATGAAGGATAAGTGCACTATGTCACCATGGCTACCATGAAGGATAAGTGCACTATTTCACCATGGCTACCATGAAGGATAAGTGCACTATGTCACCATGGCTACCATGAAGGATAAGTGCACTATTTCACCATGGCTACCATGAAGGATAAGTGCACTATTTCACCATGGCTACCATGAAGGATAAGTGCACTATGTCACCATGGCTACCATGAAGGATAAGTGCACTATGTCACCATGGCTACCATGAAGGATAAGTGCACTATGTCACCATGGCTACCATGAAGGATAAGTGCACTATGTCACCATGGCTACCATGAAGGATAAGTGCACTATGTCACCATGGCTACCATGAAGGATAAGTGCACTATTTCACCATGGCTACCATGAAGGATAAGTGCACTATTTCACCATGGCTACCATGAAGGATAAGTGCACTATGTCACCATGGCTACCATGAAGGATAAGTGCACTATGTCACCATGGCTACCATGAAGGATAAGTGCACTATTTCACCATGGCTACCATGAAGGATAAGTGCACTATGTCACCATGGCTACCATGAAGGATAAGTGCACTATGTCACCATGGCTACCATGAAGGATAAGTGCACTATGTCACCATGGCTACCATGAAGGATAAGTGCACTATGTCACCATGGCTACCATGAAGGATAAGTGCACTATTTCACCATGGCTACCATGAAGGATAAGTGCACTATGTCACCATGGCTACCATGAAGGATAAGTGCACTATGTCACCATGGCTACCATGAAGGATAAGTGCACTATTTCACCATGGCTACCATGAAGGATAAGTGCACTATGTCACCATGGCTACCATGAAGGATAAGTGCACTATGTCACCATGGCTACCATGAAGGATAAGTGCACTATTTCACCATGGCTACCATGAAGGATAAGTGCACTATGTCACCATGGCTACCATGAAGGATAAGTGCACTATGTCACCATGGCTACCATGAAGGATAAGTGCACTATTTCACCATGGCTACCATGAAGGATAAGTGCACTATGTCACCATGGCTACCATGAAGGATAAGTGCACTATTTCACCATGGCTACCATGAAGGATAAGTGCACTATGTCACCATGGCTACCATGAAGGATAAGTGCACTATGTCACCATGGCTACCATGAAGGATAAGTGCACTATTTCACCATGGCTACCATGAAGGATAAGTGCACTATGTCACCATGGCTACCATGAAGGATAAGTGCACTATGTCACCATGGCTACCATGAAGGATAAGTGCACTATGTCACCATGGCTACCATGAAGGATAAGTGCACTATTTCACCATGGCTACCATGAAGGATAAGTGCACTATTTCACCATGGCTACCATGAAGGATAAGTGCACTATGTCACCATGGCTACCATGAAGGATAAGTGCACTATGTCACCATGGCTACCATGAAGGATAAGTGCACTATTTCACCATGGCTACCATGAAGGATAAGTGCACTATGTCACCATGGCTACCATGAAGGATAAGTGCACTATGTCACCATGGCTACCATGAAGGATAAGTGCACTATTTCACCATGGCTACCATGAAGGATAAGTGCACTATTTCACCATGGCTACCATGAAGGTAACTTAATATTCATGTTTAATTGTTATTGTATTAGAATCATGCTTGATAGCATGGAGCTTAGTTGACTGGGTTATGAATATATTGGTGTCGAGTTCAGTCCCAGTCATGACAGACTTGGCTTTGTATCATCATTGCCATGAGTCCAACATATGATTTCGTCATTATTTTTGCTAGTCCTTTGTGTCAACGCTGCTTATACAGTCCTTCACTGACAGGTTTATGTGAAATTATTTTCTATAATGAAGTTGTCATCCCCAGCAGAATCTTCTGATCAGCTGCCTTTAGCCCATCACGAATTACGGGTTCTCTATCATCTCATATATAGTGAACTGTGCTGTGCTTATATCATGAGCGCGGTCAGACGTGGGTTGACATTTGGGCTTGTCGCTCGCTAAAGTGAGAGAATGATTGGCTACCTATTTGCCTTTGCTATCAGGTGTACAAAATCTAACGGCGCTATCACATCACAGACCCATACCAGCAAACTGCTTTGGGACAATTAATTAATGATCATGTTGTATGTTCTCCTGTCCTGATCTATCTCTGGTAGGTCTTCCATGTCTAGCCTTTTTCAATCTGTTACTGTTTCAAATTCTTTTTTCCATTTGTTTTCTGTCTCTTTTTTTTTGGTCTCATCATTGTCATAAAAACTGTATACTTATGGTAAGTTAACTTAATTGTAGTTTATACCTTGGTATGTTTGACTTCATATAAGTGTCCGGTAAAGTTATGGAGTCATGGTTTTATCTCAGTACATGTTGCCACTTCTGACTCACCATTTATGGTTGTTTATTGTATATTTTAATTGTTCTGTGATTTATTTATCAGCCATCGCTGCAAGTGGAGTTGATGATATCCGGGCAGTCATAGAATACTACAGTCAGTTTGATGACCCATTAAGTGCATTTAAAGAGAATCAAAGGAAGCTTCAGGTTAGAACGTTCAAATGTTTTCTTGCACTATATTGAATATGGTGCATTCAGTGTAATTATTCATTTGTATTAACAAACACTTATGATGGCTTTATTCTCTTATTTCTGTGTAAGCCTTTCTTCATTGTAACCTCCCTCTAACTTTTTCTTGACTTTCCAGTAACTGAACATGACACTGGTTTGTTAATGTGTGAAAGATGAGTGATAATGGTAAAAGTTTAGTGATAATATGTGAAAGATGAGTGGTAAGATGTGGTGCTTAATCCACTGACATGTTATTTCATTCACTTTTGATAGTTCTGATTTTGCTCTTTAAAACAGTTCAACTGTGCAGTTTACCACCCATATGCAGAAGCTGCTGGCAGATGCTCTTGCTCTGCTAGTTTCTGCAATTGTTTTATGTGATGGCGTTCATGCAAAATCTCCATCCTTTTGTGGCATCAAGACTTGTGATCATTATCATCATGCAGTATATCAACAGGGCTGTCACTTTGATGTGTGCTTTGTTCATGTCAGATCTGAGGCTCCATAGCCTTTGCCTCAGCTCAGCACGGTGTGACCTGGTGTATTATTGAGAATATGCTAGAGTTCTAAATCCCACTTCTACAGCCGCAGTCAGCTATGTTTGGAGACATTGAGTTAAGCGTGCTGAGTGGTAAATTTGTAGGTGATGTGGACATACTCCAAGCCTGTCCAAAATGAGATATATCTAGGCATACCTTCTGGCCTAGAGAAACAACAGTGGAAGATTTATGGACCACAGAGTGAACTAAAAAAAAAAAACAGTTAAATTCATACAAGAGACAACATTGCAGTTATAGACAAATTTCAAGTGAACGAAAGAAGAAGAAGGTGATTTGGAGTTGCTAGATTAAACCTGTTTTGTTCTTTCACTAAAAGAAACATTTACACACTCTCATTGTGCTTGTTTCTTATGAATTAGTGCAGTCAACAGCACTATTGCTTCATTAACACTTTAGGAACGCTGAATAAACATGGTCAGAGGCTTTCACTTCTGACTACTTTCCCTGTTTCTGCCATTCATCATCTTCAGTTTATGGTATAGATAAAAGGACTTTGCTGAACTTCTACGGAAGTTTGAACCAACAACAACACAACAAAATTTTGACTTCACAATGTCCAGAACTTTTGCAAGCACTGTATCTTGCCTTTGTTCGCTTGTATTTTTTAAATGTTTCATTTTTGTTGTTCTTTTGATACAGATTTTGGTTGAAACGTTCATCTATATCTGTTTGTGTTTGTTCAGCCGCATAAATTCTCAGCCACATTTTGTGTTTTTATTCAAAATCAACAACATATGCCTGGCCAGCTCAGCTGATAATATTACACTTGTCTCAAATTAATACCATTGTCTTTAATTATACTCCTGGGCAAGTTCCATTAACTCAGTAGTACCATTACTTATGTCTTTTCATTATTCAAGCTGAGGCCGTGTTTAAAAGACTTTTGCAAGCACTGTATGTATTATTTGCCACAGTTCCTTCTGACTTCTCGCTATCAAGATGGTGTTTTCAACATAATATAAGTTGTTTATATACTGACCACCAGCTGCAATCCCTAGCATGTTTTCTGTAGATCTGGTTATTTGCTTGCTGAATAACAAAAACAAATCAGAGGACATTAGGCGTCATTGTTTGAGGCCTTTCTTTATGAACTGAAATTTTCTAATTGCTACTGGCTGCCAGAAGTCTTCGGTATCAGGGTTTAATTGTTCTGTTGTATCAGGTTAAAATACACTTTTTATAAGAAGAATAAAGCGCTTTTAGGACAGCCATTATATAGGCTGCTTACAAGGAGGTGTTCATTGCTTCTGTTATTATGCTAATCCATTAATATAAAGCCTGTCTATTGTTGTTTCCACTGTACATGGGGCTGGTCATAAGTCTTTAACCTGACTGTAAAGAGATAACAGGAGAAAGTTGAAACTGGGCACATTCACATCTCATGTTTGCAGTGAACATGTGAAGTGCATTTGTTTCTTCAACTGGTTCTGCCTCTATGGCGTACCGCGCAACATGCCCTATTAACCTGAACTGCTGCTAAATTAATTTGTCAGAACAAGGAAATCAGGGACCAGGGCTGTGATACAATTTCTGATGTTGCAGGGGAAAACACCTACAGACACACACAGGAACTTAAAACCAGTGTTTCTTAATTCCTGTCCTTAGCATGCTTTAGTAAAAGAAACACTAAATTGTATTTCTAAAGTTGCAGCATTTTTGTGGTTTGTTTTGAATGATTTGGGTTATCATCAATATACAAGCTAAAGACATTAGTTCATTATAAACACGAGTCCAGTGTATAAATAGTTTTTTAAAATGTTGCATATCCCTTACAGGACGTTGCAGTCAACACCAGCATTTTTCAGCTGCTGTTGATGTGCTAGGCAAGTTTTTACGTTCAGTAGTTTGCCACTACTTTCTGAACGACCGGCTCTCATACGAGCACATTATAACACAACACGACACGGTCTGCTGCACAAATCTGCCGTGGCTGTGTTTCGAATGCCTGGTAAGCGGCTCACGAACTGCATTCGCAAGCCTTTGGCCATGGAGACCGGCACAAATGTGTACATACTGTATAATTACAGGTGGAGGGGTGCGATCATTTCACCCCCTGTTACTCTGACCTTGCAATTTCTTTAAAATAGATCATATTTTATTGTGTGGTTACTATAATTTTCAATTGTTTAAAGTGTCTAGTTTGTCCTCTACTCTCTACTTTTTTCCTGTACATTTATGAAAGCAAATCAATACCTAAATAAATTTCTCATGCTATTTCAGTGGTGTTTAAGAGTTCCCCAACAATTAACATTTGATGTGTCTTGATCTACCCAGCTTCATTGCTTTAGGGTTTATCTATTTTTCTATGTGAAGTAGATACAGTGCTGTTCCTTCTTCCTACTCTTTTCATATGTTTGTGGTTACCTTTGTTTGTTACATTGCCATTGCAACCAAAGAATGTTAGCAGATAAAATACAGAAACAAGTTATAAAATAACTTGATTGGTAGGCATTGGGTTGGATTCCATTGACAATGAAGAACCTAAAACCCACGGCGACGACAATACCAACTGAGATGTTATATTAAGTCAATTACTGGTCTTGCACACCTCACTAGTTTTTAAGCTTGGAGAAGGGAAGGAGAGCTCGAGAACATAGTCATCATGTGGATGGTACTTCAGTGCCAGGCTGGGAAGAAAGTCTCTTCATCAACCTCACACTGATTGCAAGCCTTGTTCAGGGCTCAAGCTACCTGCATGTCCTTGTGGATGGTACTTCAGTGCCAGGCTGGGAAGAAAGTCTCTTCATCATCCTCACACTGATTGCAAGCCTTGTTTAGGGCTCAAGCCACCTGAATGACCAATTATCAGACTCAAGCATTAAAACTCAGCTTTCCAGAGGATTTACCGACCAGACAAATGAAACGTATGCTAGTTCTTGGAAAATTGGCAAGGAAATTTGCTTTTCTCATAGTACCTAACTTAAATCTGCTTAGCTAAGTTTCTAATTCATCTTGGTATTGAATATCCCCAGGAGGAGGAAGAAGCCAGGGCAAAGCTGGCACAAGAAGAAAACAAGAAGAAAAGTTGGCTGTCAGGGTTCACAAACAGACGATGATTGCCCCACTTGTGCACTTGTATAACTGTTTATTTAAATGGTACCAATTGTTCAGTTGTGATTGAAAGGCATTTTTATTCACTTTGCCATTGGTTCAAATAAACTTCAGTGTGGTTTTTATTGTCTGTTATGTAGACATTTGTATGGGAATGTGTACTTACAATTATGTGTATAAGTCAGACCAGACAGGCAAGGGTATTGCCTGATAGTCATGGTTTTATCAGTGTCGGAATTTATGTATTATCAGTCTGTGTGTGAGTATAACAGTTAAGGCAAATAAATGGACAAACTGGACATGTTTTTAGTCTTAACAGAACTAGTTCATTTATTTAAGATTTTTACATGGTCTCCTTTCTTCCAGGGCATACCGGCAGTAGTCTTCTTGGGTAAAAGTATTTGTGATTATGATGAGAAGATGAATGGGAGAGATTTATTAAACAAGGAAATACCATGAATGTGAGCATGTAATTTATTATTAAAACCAAGTCATTATTTCTATGGTATTGAAAAGACAAAATATAATTTGGATAACTGCAAGTTGCTCTGTATCATTTCCCCCCTGTTTTGTGTAGCTTATGTTTCACATAAAATGGGTGCTGCATAATTTTCAGAATTGTCTGGGATTGTCTGTGAAAGAAAAGTGATGAGCAAGTGAAATGGCCACCGCATGTCATCATGCATTGGCCTAGAATATGTGACCCCCCAACAGCTGTATGTGCCATTGCTCTTCTCCTTTCTGTGAATTGAATCTTGGTCAGCTGAGTCATTCCTCTTTCTCTTCATAGATGTTTGGACTTTGCAGCAGGTTTTCTATAGGGTTGGGTAGTTAGTCCCTTGCCTGTCCTGCTTAGTGCCTCTTATGACATGCATAGTAGTTACAATGTTACCATTGTTTTACTGTCCTTGTGGGCCATGGTAACACACGAGCAGTATGGCTACACACTTACCTTTTTATGTTTCAGGGCACAAACGCTCTCCCCTAATAAGTTTTTGTACAAGTGGTAGAAAAATATTTACTTCTCTACTTTCATGGTCAGGAAAGCTGTCTCTCTGTTGTGCAAAAAAATTTCCATTTTGGAAGTGTGACCTCCAGAAAAAAATAGAAGAATCACTACTTTTTGAAATAAGTAAAGCTGATAACAAACAGTTTTAGTCTATTAGAATATATGTTTGTTTTACAAGAATGCTTTTATTTGTAGTAATAAAAGCTGTTGGAGTTCTCAGTGAGAAGTATTGTGATCATTTAACTGGTCCTTTTCTATGGATGTTTGTTATTGATGCTGTTTATACAGAACTTGTATGTATTACATAAATAAAACCCAGGCAGTAATTCATTTTATGGAGGTGTTTGTCTTACATTTGTCTCCATTTACACAATGTCTGGCTACTTTGGGATGGCAACTGATGTCTTTGGAACAAACAGATTAATAATTAGGCCATCAACGTAGTGAATTATGTAATATTTATTGATTGGTGCATAGGCCAGGTATGGACAGAAAAGGACATTATTTTAGTTGATAAATTAGGAAAAAAATATCTACCTGGTTGTGCTTCTCCTGTGTTCCCACCTTAGAGAGGCTGGCATATCCCAGTTAAGCCAGAGGTAACAGCTACTGACAGGATCTACCAAGCCTGACATGACCTTGTATATGATTGGCTGGATACAAAGCCATCTTCATCATCCTGTAATTTAAGTCTGCTGCACCAGACAAACAGAATGAAACAAAGTGGTTTTGTTTTGGCCATGTAATAAGATGACCATACACAAATGCATGCCAAATGCACCTTTGAGGTGCATAACTAGGTGTGATACACTTACCTCAAGACGAATGGAGAAGAAGCTATGATGAGAGGCATTAGAAAACATTGTGATGACTGACAAGATCAGTGGTAGATAAACTGAGGACAGGCTGAGGGAAATGATGTGGGGTGGACTGTAATGATGGCATGGAAGAGCATCATCAATAGAATTGAACCAGAACATCGGACAGATTTGTGGAGACGCCTGAATGCCTACACCAGCTCTCGGCATCTGTTCCTCTCCTCACCTCTTGATTCGCTGGTATTTGTTTAGTCCTCTCCATGTGGTCCACGTTGGTGGTTCTGTCATACCATCTTAGTTGTTCTATTCTGCTCTAGCCTAGCACCAGTTAATGAGTATGTGTAGTTTATTAGTAATCACTTTAGTCTTTCTCCGTGTTTGACCTATAACAGCAGTAGATTTAATGGTAGAGTTAGGTATTATAAGTTTGGTTAAAGTTTGTTGCATATCCTTTACAGGATGTCGCAGTCAACTCCAGCATTTTTGGTCGTTTGTGATTTCTTGGCAAGTGTTCAGTAGTTTGCCATTGCTTTCTGAATAACTGGCACTCATGCCATTGTATTAAAACCAATGCCTGCTGCTGTGTTTCAAACATGGTATGCAGGATTATGAATTGCATGCGTAGCCCCTTCATCACAGAGCTGGCTTTTGGACTAATTTTGGTGCTAAGTTTAATTTCCTTTGACCAATACAAGTAAATTTCCAATTGCTATGAAAGCTCCTCTTGACTTTTCTATTCATAAATACCTTTATCTGTTCCCCCATCTTTGACTAGATTGCTACATAATATGTGTATGATTCTGCCTCTTGAAATGTTTCATCAAGAGAGATCAGGTTGTCATTTGCTTGGTTTATTTTCATTATTTGTCTTTTGCTTATGAATCTTTAGACCTCATTTTTGTGGCCTCGTATCCAATGCGCTTAATTTATCTTTCATCTGATTTCATGTGTGGATACGAGGACAATACTATCAGCAAAGTCCAGAGAATTAAGTTGCCTTGTTGGAGTTTCTGAAGATTACCTTATTATAAACAACTTTTAATAAATGTACAACTTTTAATAAATGTCCGCAAGATCGTACTGAAATGTTATAAACAAACAGTTCTGATGTATGGCAGTGAATCATGGAATGTGAATGAAAGAACAACTTGGAAGCAATGGGGATGAGAGCGAGGACTATACATGGATATAACATTCGGAAAGTGGCAAATAAAGATTGAAAAACATAGAGATAGGAAGGAACATCTTGTGGCACACTCTGGTATGAGTGTAAAGCATTTTGACTTGACAAATACTGAGTTACAACACGATAAAATGAGATGACAGTCACATGCCTGTCGATGTTCCATGCAAGTATAATATATGATGCTGTGTTACAAGTTTGGATTTGTTGTCGAACCTTGTAGGTTCAAGCTGTTTACTCTAATTTATTAAATATGGGGGGCGGGGGGGGGGGGGGGTGATGGTGTTGGCTTGGTGTCGGTCTCGCTAGGCAAGTAATGCGCCATTCTAAACATGCTCATAATCTCTCAAAGCAGTGGGAGTATGACTTAAAGACCCTAAGGAACTGCTGTGATTATTCTTGTTTCGTAGAGGGGAAAGGCCCTTGCAGGTTTCAGGACAGCTAAGGCCCTGTTCTATCCTCTCATCGGCAGACACACTAGTACCTTGTCTAGGATGCTTCACGCGAAAGTGAAGAGAAGCGTGGTTAGTGTAACCTCTAGGCATCAGCATTTCACACATGACCATCCTGCTCATCAGCGCCTCACATATCAGCATGTGATAAATCAGGCCCCACACATCAGTGTGTGATAGATCAGGCCCCACGCATCAGCGTGTGATAGATCAGGTCCCATACATCAGCGTTTGATAGATCCGGCCCCACACATCAGTGTGTAATAGATCCGGCGACACACATCAGCGTAGCGTGTGATAGATAGATCAGACCCCACACATCAGCTTGTGATAGATAGATCAGACACCACACATCAGCTTGTGATAGATAGATCAGACCCCACACATCAGCTTGTGATAGATAGATCAGACCCCACACATCAGCGTGTGATAGATAGACCAGGCCCCACACATCAACATGTCATAGATCAGGCCCTGCACATCAGCATGTCATAGACCAGGCCCCACACATCAGCATGCGATAGATAGATAAAGCCCCACACATCAGCGTGTGATAGATAGATCAGCACAACGCATCTGCCTCCCACAAGATAGAATTGTTTAGAAAGCTAACAGAGCAATGAAAAAATATATTGATAGAACTGGAAATGACGGCAATCCATCCATATGAGTATTTGGCCCTGAATTGAGTGAGGATGTAGGCATTACTGGGAGCTAAAAGGGTGAGGAAGAAGAGGAAGGGGAAAATAATGATTAACGACAGCATTCAATAGTATAGGCCTAATGCATGTTTACAATATGATAGCGCAGAGTTATATCGCACATTTCAATTCCATAGTACACCATAAACACCGAAATCCACACCTTCTTAGCCAGGATATTTATGGACGTAACGGCTTTGACAGGTCTATAAAATAGAATGAACATTTCAAATAAAAGGCTGATAATGAACTGCGTGGCACTATTTTCAGCCGCTATGATTTGTCAGTGGAAGAATTATGCAGTGATTAGGAGTTTTGTAATTTATGTTGAATGCTCTGCTTGCTTGGTAACCGCAGTACTCCAGTGGCAAGCATTCTTAGGTTGTCACGTATTCGAATCTCCTTCGAGGCGCGGGATTATTTTCACTGTCCATGTCGGCCCAGTCTAAAAGGAGACCAGGATATGTTACGGGAAGACGAGGCGGCCGGTGCAATGCTGACCCCATCACCCACGGAGTGCCCATCGGTCTGTACAAATGTGACGCCAACATCGAAAACACATACTACCCAAGGCGTGGGCAATGGTAATTTACTTTTACTTGCTTACTCCGCTTGCTGAAAGGCTACATCATCTTAAGATATGATGCTTTGAAGATGAATGCGCGTCTGAGGGATTGCAAATCCGATCCTTTGGGCGTACGGGTGTGAAATGTTAGGATCCAACAATACTAGATCAGGACATTAAGATTTGGAGTGGCCTGTTTAATTTCTTACAATATTTCCTTCCTAGAGAAACATCTGGTGTAAACTTTGGAGACTCGGTCTAACTCATAATTTAAGGTATGCCACTAAAGAGAATGGAAAGCAACATCCTTGGCGAGCAATGAAGTCACGTACCACATTTGTCTGTAGTTTGCTTATTGGTATACATATATCACCGGGTGGAGCAGCGTAAGACACATGATAGAGAATCCCCCAACACTAACCCAGGGGTTGATGAACTGGTTATGTTGGGTCGACTGTAAGAGCTGCGGTTACAAAGTGGTTAGCACGCTTGCCTGTTAAGACAGTTGTCTTAGTTCAATCCCCATCAGAGGTATACATCTTTTCCTGACCAATTACGACTCTGGAGTCGACCCAGTCTCATAATAATTGGTACCATACAATGTTTAGAATGTTAAGGGAAGGAAAGTCATCGAGGAAGGAAACTGATCAGCCCATCTCATATGCTTAGACCTTGGGTATGTGAAGGCTTAATACCTCACACCCCAGCGACAGTAGCCTATCTGCTATGGGCCTTTAAAATTAAAGTTGGTCGAAATCATAGCCGTATGAGGTCGAAGTAAAGAATTCTTCCTCATCTGAGAATGTAATGTGCAGCTAAGCTATACTCATGCCTGCCTGCAGTCCAGGTGGTTATGTGCTCGAATCTCCATCCAGTGGATGTTTAAATTGACCTAAGATCTCAGGTTACCCAGCCTAAATTGGTTGTCAGAAAATGACGTGGGAAGTAAAGGCATGGTAGTGACCACATCGCCTATGGAGTGCCGACTGACCTATACTAATATGCGGCAAGCACCGTATGCAATATACGCATCAGGCTTGTGAAGGGGTCCGTTACTTTTCATGAAGGGGCCTGTTACTTTTCACCAAACTATACTACTTTTTCACTGCGGTTCCTGCTTTGGGTCTGTGATGCGCTGGGACAATAATATTTTGTAGGTCTGATTCAACGGAAGAATAGGTGGTCAGTCTTTCCCACACTTAAATGAAGACAAATGGGGTCGTCGAACGCTCATCCAACCGCGCTCATGACTACACTAACAGGCCGGCTACCACGCCCAGTCTACTAAATATAGCTGTCACCATTACTATTGCGTACATTAATCTCTTTGTCAACTATAGGAAATATATGTACATGTACTGACCAACACTCGAATAAGTAAAAGGAAGACGTAAAGATAAGAGGTCACCCTAGATAAAATACAACTTGAAAGCTTCGGGCAAACTAGGATTAGAGCCTGCACTTCCAAATGACGACAATATCTCCCTGAGAGAATTCGTGTACTCCGACGTACAGTGAGCAAGACGCATACACAGGCGAGCTAATAATGACAGCCATTGATACTTGTCTTCAAACTGCGTTCAGACACATTACTTGCAAAGCAACAACGTGGATGCATCATCATCTTCCACTTTTGCCATCAAGCGTCGTGAGGAGGAATAGTTGATGTTCCAATGCTAGATGGTTGTCACTGGATAGTGTCATTCCGTGTGACTGTAAAAAGTCTTTGATGTCGTCAATGTATGTTTATGTCTCGGGCGCCCGGGTGCTCTCGTGTTGGATCTTTGGTGTAGCGCCAGTGCTGGTAGTTGATGGTGTTGCATTCTAACGAGATGGCTGAACCATTTGATCTTCTACTTTTCAATATATGTAGCACAAATGAACATCGTAAACTGATTAGAGAAATTAGACGTAGACAGTCAAAATTTTGTGGACATGTTATGAGAAGAAATAGATTGGAGAAATTGGTGACAACTGGCAAGATCGAAGGAACAGACCAAGAGGAAGACCGAGAGGAAAATACCTGGATGGCCTGGCCACATGGCACGGACGAGACAGGAACACTGAGCTGATCCACGACACTGGTGATCGAGTGAAATGGCGAGTCATGACCGCCCACGCTTTCCGGCATGGCGCATGATTGATTGAGCACAAATGCCTGGCAGAGTTGTTGCATTTTGTACACATGTTGTTGCGTAATCGATTGTGTCCTGTTTTGAGGCGAAGAATGATTTGTTCTGATCTGTCCAGGAGCGCCTCAAATACTGACTATGCATCTGCCAATAGCACCACAGGCCATGTACCACGGTCTGTGTGTAGTAATTTCTCTGTTGCGATCTTGATGCCCGGATTTCTGCATCATAGTTATGGCAATGCGTTCCTGTTGCTATCCTAGCTGTGTCCCTAGTATTATTTGGGAATTCTATGTACACTCCCGTTCCTCCATTTCGAGCAGGATTTTATGCTGACCCATCTGCGTAGACTCGGATCCAGAGGCCCTGTGGATATTCTTCATCAAGGAAGGTGAGAGTGGCTGTTCTACTTTGCACACTGTTCTGTTCTTCCTGGTCGAATATTCCTGTAACTTTTGTTTGGATTTGTAGTGATAGTCTATGTTCCTCTCTCCATGGAGTTCGCTCTGGAATAGTTTTCAGGGGGACACCAGCTGTTTGCAGATCGGTGATTTCTCTACATTGTCGTTTGGCCTGGTGGATAAAACTATTTCTTTTCAACCGCCCCATAGCTAAGTTTTCAAATCTGTTCTTCATACGGTGGCCTGGCAAGCTGAGGAACTTTTCTGTTTGTATTAGCGTTTTCGTATCTCTACGCTCTCTCAGTGCTTGTGTCCTCCCCATCTTCTCCATCTCCCCTATAGGAGTTTATCTCATCCCTCCTGTGGTGACTCTAAATTATTGATTGTGCACCTTGTCTAGCTCTTGTATTGTGACTTTTGATGCTGAACACCACACAGCTGACCCGCATTCCAGGTGTGGTCGAATGTTCTGTTGAAAAACTTTGCTAAACATACCCACAGACTCCCAACGTTGTTCCACTTAGTTTTCTCAGGATGGCTATTTCCTTCTGGTTTTTGCTCCTGCTTTGTTAATAATTAACAGAGTTTATTAATCTTCTTTGGCTTTCTGCATACTGTTCTTGTTTACTAAACCTCTTTTAATTTGCTGTTCATGCATTCTGACCGTGGTTGTAAATTCATTCATTACTTGTCGGTGTCTCAAACCACGTTATTGCTTTACTTAATGGCATGACTTCCATAGTCAGGCTACTTGTGATCAAAGCAAAAGCACCAGAACCTTTCTTCGCAATGACAGCGTCACCCTCTATCTGTAGTTCCTGTCTAGTTAGATGCAAATCTGAAATAAACAATTAATAATTTATAACTTCTTCGTGTTATTTTACAGCATTTTATTAATCTTTTGTTTTTCTCTTTCTTTTCAGGCTCTTGTCAGAATCAACTAATGTGAAGTTGCATATATATTGTAATCATAAAATCAGGTATATAATATTAATAAAGATTATTAATGGCAAACTATACGAGTACATATTCATCTGCTGACACTTGTGTGCAAATTTACTAATTTTATTTTAGACAAACCTCATAACAACCATTTGTCCCAATAATATACCCGTGATAACCAATAATAATCGGTGCTCACTGAGTTGATTTTGGTGAGGCCAAGTCAAAGTGAATGCTAAAATATCAAAATTTAGCATTATTTGATTGTATCAATTTTGTTTTTAAACGAACATCTTAGCAACCATACATCGCTGCGACCGGGGTTGCCAGGCCAAATTGCTCATTTTAATTGCTAATTAGGTTACTACACATCATACTGACACAGCAAAGAGACCATAAGGTCTGTAGCATCATTCCGCATAATACCAAATACATCTTGTAATTTTGTAAAGCTTAAATTAAGAAAACGTAGGCTAATTTGTGAAATAGTAATTAATTAGCGGAGATTTTTAATTTCTAATTAGGTCACCACACATCATACTGACACAGCAAATAGACCATAAGGTCTGTAGCATCATTCCGCATAATACCAAATACATCTTGTAATTTTTTAAAGCTTAAATTAAGAAAACGTAGGCGAATTTGTGAAATAGTAATTAGAGGCCATTTTTAATTGCTAATTAGGTCACGACACATCATACTGACACAGCAAATAGACCATAAGGTCTGTAGCATCATTCCGCATAATACCAAATACATCTTGTAATTTTTAAAAGCTAAAATTAAGAAAACGTAGGCGAATTTGTGAAATAGTAATTAATTAGCGGCCATTTTTAATAGCTAATTAGGTCACCACACATACTATCAAAACACCAAAGAGATCATTAGGTCCGTAACATCATTCCGCATAACAACATGCATAACTTGTAATTTTTAGAGCTAAAATTAATAAGACGCAGGTTAAATTCTGATTTAGTAATTAATTAGCGGCCATTTTTAATTGCTAATTAGGCCACCAAACACACTATCAAAACGCCAAAGTGACCATTAGGTCCGTAACATCATTCCGCATAACAACATGCATAACTTGTAATTTTTAGATCTAAAATTAATAAGACGCAGGCTAAATTCTGATTTAGTAATTAATTAGTAAATAATTAGCGGCCATTGTTACTTCCTAATTAGGTCACCAGACATCATATCAAAAAATAAATAACATGACCAGTTAGGCCTTGCAACCCCGATCGCAGTGATGTATGGTTGCTAAGATGTTCGTTTAAAAACAAAACAGATAGTTTCAAAAAATGCAAAATTTTGATAATCTGGGCTCTTACTTTGACCAGGACGCAACAAAATCAACTCAGTGAGAACTCTTTTGTGAAAATTTTAGTCCAAAGGTCACGACACTCAAATTTAAATAACTCCGCGTACAATCGAGATACACAACTCATTGAGGTACCGTTAGATTTGGTTTTTCAAGGCCTATCTATCTGTGATTCTCACATTAGTAAATGATCAATTTGAAAATCATGATCAAAATACCATCATGATGATGCTTTCTTATTGTCATGGAGAAACAGGTTAGTTTGGTTACTGAATCCTCTGGTAGGCTTAGTTTTAGCTCTTCAAGTCCGATGTTTTAGCATTCAGGTAGTATGAACTATGAAAAGGGATTACATTTAACAGAGTGGGGTTGGTATAGACACTTTTCTCCTGACCTGTAACGAAGTTCCATCTCTACCAGGCCTGTGTTGTAAATATCTCCTTCGCCTCCCACAGTCAGAAATTTGCGCGGCGTGCAAGACCAGTACTGGAACTTCACATGAGCTCAGAGCCATGGTGAGACATAACAAGGTCGTAATTTATTAATCAATCGATCAGTCAATGTAACTCTAACTAACAATATTTTATGTTTTATCTTTCAACAAGAAGCAAGCCTTCCAATAACTAAACCAATATCATCATTCAGTGAATTGGGTCGCACAGTTTTGTCAAGGTTGTGGCTCAGCACACCCGACTTCGACAAACACTTGCTCGGGTTTACAACCTTTGCCTGTCCCCAGTCTATCTAAAAGACAGCAGGTTTGTGTGTCTCTTCGTCTGGTCCTTATCCCTTAACCTGTCCGACATGGGAGACTCTAACAGTAGCTGTGCTACCGTAGGTAGCTATGGGGGGGGGGGCAATGGAACACGCAAGCCCCTCCACAGCAACAAAGTGGATACGCAGCAGAGGGGACTAAGCTAGTATGAGACCCAAGAGTCTAAGAATGTTGCAGGTATTTGGGGACTGCGTTTGGACAGGCATTCACAGATTGTACAACACAACCTGGCAACAATCGATCCTGGAGCTGTAGTTAAGCTCCTGAACATAAATTACACACCCTGCACTTCTGGTTTTCTTTGCGCTGGGACATACTGTCTCGACAGTTCTTGCAAAGGGAAACTAAACTGAACCCCTTAGATAATGGACTTCATAGTGTTGACGTTTCACATACATCTCCTAAACGATTCTAGACGATCAACGCGCTGAGTATATTTCTTACTCGTAGTCCCAGATACTGTCACGAAATAAAATTGAAGGTATCCTAGATATGAATGTTGCTAGATTCTTCGATACGCATTAAGACACGTCATGGACCAAACAGGTCAGAACTAAAGACCATCAGGCATTTTTATTAACATGTCAACGACATTAAAAATGAATACGACTTTGGTTGGAAGCTTGGGGGAGGTGGCGTGGGGGGAGAAATGATTGTTTGGCTTCTGGTCTGTTCACAATTGACGTGACTGAAAAGTTATGATGACCGCTTCAAATTCAGGCGTTATCAGGTTCGAATTCCAGCATTGGGAATTTCAGCACGAAATCACACGTCTCTCCGATCTCTTAAGTACTGAGATAAAATATCTAGAATTTTCGGATAGGGCTAAAAAGGGTGTCGTGAGCAAGCTGCGCTCGTAAACAATTCCACGGCAGTTGGGGATTGTAAAGAGTTGGCCTAAGGCGTTTCCCTGGAAAATTATTAGGAAAAAAAAAAAAAAAAAGAAAACCACCCACGGGTAGAAAAGCTTCATTACTTTGGATAGAATTTAGGAAAATTAATAGAAAAAACCTTCTCACGGAGAGAAAAAGGTTAAGAACATTGGAAACAATGTGTCTAAAGGAAGAATCAAGTTATCAAATGAGTTATTACTGCTGTCCTTGCAGGATAAGTACGTAGGGGCTCAGATATCCTTTAGCAAATTTACGACGACCTGATCGCTTCAGTTAGGTGTTGGTTCCCTGTTCATCAGTCTTCTTGTATTCCATACAGAGCCGCTAAGTTTCGCAACTCCCAGCTTGACACTAATGTCTCATCCTGAACAAGGTAGTGTCCCACCGTAACCAAAGTAATCAACAATTTCACCGAGATGTTTAATGGCATTTAAAATGCCTGCTCTTTATGCTGGTGAGATTAATCGAAAACAAACAAACAAACAAACAAACACCTAAATATGGTACAGCTAGAAAGACCTTTATCTGGAATCCACACGGCAAAAGAAATACAAGAGAACTCAAGAGAAGAGAAAGCGACAGAAATGAATAATACAGGGACTACATGGACTGAACTGCATGCGATATCTCAGGGTAGGACGGCTTGCAGTCAGTTGGTGTATGGCCTATGCCTCAATGGGGTACACGTGGCAAAAAATAAGAAAAGAATGTAGAAGACGATACATGCTCAGTCCATTGATGGACCCTACACAATAGGTCGCAGAACCAGCTAAAGCAGTGGTTCTCAACCTTTTTCGGCCCATGCACCCCTTCACCATATGTTCAGAATGTCATTCCCCCCTTTCGTATTTCCTCCCTATAAATGCCTCTCCCCCCTTTTTTTTTTACACAGTATACGTAAAAATGGACGCTAAATGTAACAAAACATACTAGAACAAGTCTAGACGTCTACATAAAACGTGATTTGCAGGTCTACTTAGGCCTACGTTATAAAACGAATTTCAGAAAGTCGAGAATTACAGAACCGTAAAGTATGGAGGGAAAAACAATAACAAGTAATCGGTTCTTGTATTAACGCGATCTTGAAATAATCTTAATTCTCCCCTCCCTCACCCCATGGAAACCCGAAACCCCCCCCCCCCCCCTCGATGGGGGATTCCCCATCGGTTGAGGGCCACTGAGCTAAAGCCTACATCTTTAAATCTCCTGTAATGCTAGCTTTTCGCGGCACGTAACGAAAGTAATTGTCCCAATCCTGGAATTATGCACTAACTGCTCCAACAATTGCCTATGTGTGTATCCACACCGCTTCTTCTTTACCATGTTCACTAACTCACTTACTACGCATGTATATTTTTATTCCCGTATTTGCAAACGACATATTGCCATTGTATATTTCTACCATGTGTCCCTATGGTGTGGGTAGACGTTTGCAGTTATAACACATCAATTCTATTTTTGTTTTCATCTGCTATTTTGATGGAGTTGCTATTATTATTATTTTAAAAATTTTAAAAATTATTATTATTATTATTATTATTATTATTATTATTATTATTATTATTATTATTATTATTATTATTATTATTATTATTATTATTAATTACCCGTCAGTTATCAATGTTCCTTGATATAACATTCGGCGTTCATGGCATACGTAGAAGCTGAATGTATTCCTGTCCGAGAGTCCATTGAATAAACGATATGACAGGCTAGATTAAGGACTCAAGTCAGAGGTTTATGAACTAGAGATTCAGAATGTGATATGAGGAGTTTATTCACTTTAGATATCTAATCTTATGTCTTGTTCAGATTGTATCTGCAGTAGTACATATCTTATATGCAAGAAGTGACATTTAGGTAAAGGAAATATCCTATATGACTAATACACACATCCGCTTGCTTAATGCCACCAGACAGATTACAGTGATCAATCGATTTTGTACTTTGATGTCATGACTGCTGAATAATGTATCCAGGCTTTGCATGTAACGAGCCTTTGGGCAATGTGGTTAGTACCCTTGCTTACAAGGACAGTAGTCAAGGTTCTAACCTCAGTAGCAATA